>JAHWFO010047224.1:1001940-1024625 GCA_023313115.1 Rhysida immarginata | reverse complement strand
AAAAAAAAAAACACCAAGAGAAATAGAGTGGCTAAAATCCTACTTTAAATTGAATACACTGGATAATTTGATAACTTATTTAACTACAATATGATAAAGTAAACAAACCGGCCAATGAATTAGAAACGTAAATTTGTTTTTTAAACCGTTTTTATGCAAAATAGTGTGAGGTTATTCAATCTAAGCGTGTACTTACCTATTTAAGAAGGAGTTGGATGAATCTAACCATAGAAATTCATTAAATTGGGGAGAAAGAAGGACTTATCTGTCTTCCAAAAGAGGCTCATTCTTGTTGGTGCTCGTCTAGCTGCAGCCACGCATGAAACGACGTAGCAGCTGACTGGATTCTCGAAAGATGCGATGTCCAGATTATTCAATCGTTGGATAAACGTAACCATAGTCTTTGTCTAAAAGGGATAACTGTGGCTTAAAGACAATCATTCACGAGCGAGATTAGCGAAATAGGACATCCATGTCAACAACTGACAAATGATTTTAACCAAGGCTGAACCCAAACAGGCAGACGCATGCCTAAACGAAAACTCCTCATTTATGCAAAGAGCAAAGAACGTTTGATCCTTCTTAATCGACGAACACCACCATAAAGTTTGGTGAACGTGCAAATACCTTTACGCAACAGATAAATGATTATCTAAGAACAATTAACAGAGCATTGTATTAAACTTATTAAGAAGCGAATAAGCATTGTATTAACCAAGCATTGTTTAATACCCAACCAAGCATTGTATTAACCACCCAATTAATTAATTAGCGTTAGGCTAAGGAATATAAACTCTGGTCGTAGAAACAACCTGATTTCAGTCGTGCTTAAACTCTATTGGGTTGGAGAGAAAGCTCCTGCACAATCACTCTACATTTTTATGCGTGGCAGAAGGTGTTCGCAGTAACGGTGAATACATTGCCGATTAATATGTCACTTTCGCCGCATTGTTTCCGTGTATTTCGTCATTATTTAACATTGTGCGGGAACTTTCTTTTCAACCCAATACGCGGAATATGGAATGATTCAATGGTTCGAACCCAATTCAGCGATTCGAACATGGTTGAATTTGATTTATGTCGGACTTCGGATAACTGATGCAAATCAAAGATTCAACCATGTGACAGCAGACACCCTGAAGAACTTTGACGCAGGTTTTTGCTTTGACACAAACCGATGTGTTTCTCTGGAGTGGTTTGTGGTTTATGTCAATGGTAATCTTACCTCAAATTATCAGAAGAGAAGCAGAATTAAATCGTGTTATCGCTGAAAAAATGCCTAATAACATACAAAGAAAGTGCGTTCACTCAAGTCCATTATCTTTACGAAGAAATTCTTGAAACCGTCATTCCGTAAATAGCATTCCACGATTACTTTCATTGATCGTTCCGGATGAAAGTGAAAAGACATTCTCCTTTGAAATGCCGATCTTAACGTCAATTTGTTCACAAGTCGCACAGCAACTGAAATGGCATCGCGAGGACAAGACGCGCTCGTTTTAGATAACGGAAGAACGGCTCATTCAGGTTTTAAGATTCTTATACAAATCAAGAAACGTTTTACTTGCCTGCAATCAGATTTGGCTTTTATTCAAAGAACAAAGTTATTTCCTTTGGACGACAGGATATGTTCTTGAAGCAGTCGACCAAATCCTCGAACAACCAAAACAAATCCACTGAACCATTCGGTGGAAAAGTATTTCTATGGCAGAGATTTTCGTTAAGATCCTTTCTCTTGTTAAGAATAGCATACGCCCACTAAAAATCCGGACTTTAAATTTGACATTATTAAGTACCGAACGATGCTTTATGCTATTAGTTGGCGTAAACGTGTCTGTCTGTCCGTCTATAATTTGATCTTCTCTAAGTGTACCAGGGATTATCAAAATCTGTTTTCGCCAATCGATAAACATGGTTCATAGCACGAACCATTTCGAAGATGGTCGAAGTCAGTATATTAACACGCGCTCTAATGGTACCCCCATTCAGATTTTCAATGCTAAGATACAGTAAGGTATATCAAACAACTCTTAATAATAAGCTACGAGCGAATATACTTATTGCTTCCACCAATCGATAAATATGGTTCAGCGCACCAACCAGTTCGATGGTGGTCGAAACCGATACAATGTCACGTGCTCTAATGATGCCACTATAACAACCCCTAAAATTTTCAAGGCGAAGATATAGCAAGTAAATTATCAAACAATTTGTAACGACGAGCTATGAGAAAATATACACTTATTAAGTACGTTTTTTGACGATCGATAAATACATTTCGATGACTATTCCTTATTTTTCCGAGCACTCTCAGAAATAATATTGTATCCTTCAAAATCATACACAATAACCACTTTGATTTTGGCCTTAATTATTAAGAAATTAGAAAAAGTGCTGTCGAATTTGATTCAGTGGTACTTATGCTAATGATACCATTATGGTACCATTGAACTGATTTTTCAATTGAAAAATCGAAGGAAAAATTCTGCGACCCGGATTCGAACCAGGAACCTCGACTATCATGGCCGATGCCTCTACCAATTGGGCTATCGCAGACACCACGGACAGCCAAGCTGTCTCAAGGTGTCATAAAGACAACCAAGTTGTCACGGTTGAAAGCCCAATGGGAGATGGGAACCTGGCCCGCAGATCGAGAATTTCTCCACTCCAAACCATCAGAAAGTTGATGAACTCACAAGTGAACCATCAGACAAGTTGATGATAGTCGAGGTTCCTGGTTCGAATCCGGGTCGCAGAATTTTTCTTCCATTTTTCAATTGAAAAATCATTATCTATGCTTGGAGACGTATCTCCAGTTAATTATTATTATTATGTACCATTGGACGTTTTCTAGGCTAAGATATGACCTGTTATACAAGGTGTCCAAAAAGTCTGGTAACATGGCAGATATTTCCAAGCTGCAAGGTAAGCGAGATCTGCTGAGTGTAGTTTATAGATAATGGGGAGGGGGTCCTTTCCGCACTCCTATTTGACTTTGACTCCTAAATTTAAGGGCATCCATTTGCTAACTCGAAAACTATTAAAGATAGAGAAAAATTTCCAATTGCTCCCCTGTAGAGCAACTCTACATTAGTCTAAAAACAATTTTTAATCACACCCTTCCGCTTAAAAGATTTTGAGAAAATGGGCGAGAAAGAGTCACTCAAAGTCAGGTTGAGCTGGCCAGGTTGGCTAAGGTTTCTAACATATTTGAATTGCAGTGAAGCACACCGTTGGGAATTTTCTTTCCTTGAGTGACTCTTTCTCGGCCATTTTCTCAAAATCTTTCAAGGTGTGATTAAAAATTGTCTTTAAACCAATGTTGTGTTGCTCTACAGGGTAGCAATCGGAAATTTTTCTCTATCTTTAATAGTTTTCGAGTTAGCAAAATGGGTGACCTTAATTTGGGAGACAAAGTCAAATTTGAGTGCGGCAATGAATTCCCTACCCTCTAATACCTATAAAACACACTCATCAGATCTCGCCTACCTGGCAGCTTTGAGATACCTGCCATGTTACCAGACTTTTTTGGACACCTGTACATAACGACATGCCATGAACGAATATGTGAGAGTAGTTAAAAATTTCGATGATGGTCGAATTTGGTTCAGTGGTACATGTTTTAAGGTTTTCAAAAACCATTCAAAAATATTTGATTCAAAAAATAAGTAACAAATGGTTTATGTGATGGCGATTAGTTTGGCCTTCCGCTACTTGGCTATACCATTCCTTAATGGTTTATTAAATGTCAATGCAAACATGCACGAGATAAACAATGCATGCACATGAAGCCTGTTAAGTTTTGCATAATTCAGCTGTTCGTGGTTACTAGTAATTATCTCACTGGTAATCATGTTGTGCATACATCAGTGTGAAAACGTCAAATACCAGGATTGCTCGAAATGACTTATTCTGTTAGGAACACCAAAAGATAGAGCAGCTTTCAAATATTTAGTTCAAACAAACTGTAAAAGTCAGAAACGCATTCCACACATCACTTGATAGAGGAAAGTTGAAATTTTAAAAGGTCACCTAGAAGTGGCATTCACTGCCAACAAGAAAGAGCGCAGCTGTGTGACTTTGAATGGAAATTCTATGCGCGATAAAACATACGATATTTTGAGAATATAACTTCGAAACAAGAAGCATGTTGATTACGCGTGTAAAATTTTATTTAGAACATCATTCGAAGAAATCACATAATATAAAGTACTAGCTTAAGTACCCGGCGTCGCTCGGAGAAAATTAGAAGGTGTTCCAAAATGATCTGGCCGGCCAGGTGGCCAAGAGGGCTAGGGCGTAGGCTTTCTAGTTCTCGAGTCCGCCTGGCCGTGGGTTCGAATCCCGCCATGGGCATGGATGTTTGTGTTTGTCCCGGGCTGCGTACAGATATAATTTGTGTAAATGGCGCAAAATGATCTTAGTAGTCGACGCCATAATTTCTAGAACCCCTCCCCCAAAATGATCTTTACAAATTTGATCATGTGTATTTCAGAAATGGAGATAGGTAGAAAGGTGCAGTTTGCGGCATAATATTCAGACACACCTAAAGTTTTAATAGCCGTTTAACAGAGTTCGCTGTGTGCGCCATCTGTAGCATGCAAGATATCTAAGCGATATTCCAGTTCGCTCCCATGTCTGGTCTAGCATGTCCTCATTAACGTGTACAATTACTGTTGTGATGCGAGCTCGCAGTTCCTGCAGGTCCCGCACCGGTGTATGCTAGACATCATCCTTCACAAAGCCCCAAAGAAAAAAATCTAATGGGGTTATGTCTGCAGACCTTAGAAGCCAGGAAATGGGTCCTCCTCTGCCAATCCAGCGACCTGGAAATGTGTCGTCCAGAGCCTTCCTAACGATCAAGGAAAAAAAACAACTTTAGGTGTGTGTGAACATCATGCCGCAAACCGCACCTTTCTACCTATCCCCATTTCTGAAATATACGTGATCAAAATTGTAAAGATCATTTTGGAACATCCTGTATAGCTTTTTCTTATTTATGTATATAGAAAGTAAAAGATACACTATATTCCCGCGCGAAAAACTTGCAGTTACTGTTGATGCTGCTTCACGGAACAATCACAAAAATCTTCATTAATCACAGCAAACAACGATGTCACAATTTTTGATGCTAGAAAAATCCCATTCAGATAAAAAAGTAAAAGATACACTGTATTCCCGCGCGACAGACTTGCAGTCATTGTTGATGCTGCTTCACGGAACAATCGCAAAATTCTTCATTAAACAAACGTCACAATTTTTTTACGCTGGCAAAAATCCCATTCAGCTCCAGGTAAATTGAATTTTAACAAAATAAGAGGAAAAGGGTTTTTTTTCAAATCAAGCTTTTATAATGTTTTATTTAGTGGCAATAATAAAGCTTAATTTTGCAGCAATAAACAATAGAGACATTTAACTCTCGCTATAACGAATTGTCTAATTGTCACAACGAACAATTCGTAGTAATGATTTGTACCATTAGAACACGAACCAGTGAACCGATTTGAAAAAATTTTTCTTTAACATAAATTGTCATCGATCCTGTGTATGTGTCAAGTTTTAGCTCCCTAGCTTGTCAGGAAGTTGGTTTAATATTGATTACAAGATTTGACCTAAACAAACTAACATTGCAAGTTTAATAAAAGCTTTTAAAAATAAACTACAATGGAAAGGAAGATAGAAAAAATAAAATTCTTTCTTAGCGAGCACCTACTTAAGCTCGGTCGACTTTGGGCCTTCCCATTTCTGTAGGTGAGAAGACAGTTACACTCACCTGCATGTTCTGTGTATGTTTGCGGTTTGAGTCTATGAATACATAAGCAGAATTTCAATATATTCAAGAATGACGTCTAAAAAAGGAGCATTGCCAGCCACGTAGGGACATCCAAAGGCACCGTCTGGCCCATCATCCACAACAACCTAGCATTAGAACGGCGTCATAAGGCAAGAGGACACGCACAAGAGAAGGCCACATCAGGGAGGGGTTCTCCAACGCCTTTTAATCCCTTTTATTTTATTTTATTTTATTTTATTTTATTTTAGTCACCAAACGTGTCATGCCTTTTAGTGCTGTCTCTGTGAAGTCGCCGAATGCCTCACCAATGGATTTCTGCGGCTTTGGTCTCTTAAAACGAGGTCTTGCTTCCAGGCGCCTCACCACTGTTGAAGGCCTTTGGAAAGTTTGTCAGGAGGTGTGGGCTAACATTCCATGTCCGGTGCTGCGCCGTAGCCTTTCTGCAATGGAAACTGCGATGCAGGGCGATATTCTATAACCGGGGCCATCACACAGAGCACAATAGATGGTGGAGGAAGGGATTTTCATCGTAAAAAATGACACCCAAATTCGACCGAGCTTAACTGGGGCAACCCTCTGTAGAAGCCAAGAGAAATATATTTGCCAAAATTAAAGTTTGTAGGCTTCATATTTCTGGAGATTTCGTGATGAATGAGTGAGTGTATACATTTTTCGCTTTTTCTTTTATATAATAGTACAGATTCCTTGATGAGAGAATCGTACGGTCAACGATTTATGATATTCTAAAACGATTTGTAAATTACTTTAATTTTGGTTTGGACGAAGAATCATACTTTGTTTGCAAACAAAAATGGCCGATAACCATGAATTTCACACGGAGACCATTGAAAGTCCTCTAGAGGTCAGGTTTCCCAAAGAAGAAATAAAGGAAAAAACTTATTGGTTTGGATTGCAGTCATTCTGAAAGGCCTCAGCTGGCCACTCATCGCAAATTGCGAAGAAAGCATTAATTTCGAGGACAAACAAGAGTGATAATCCAGTCAGTGTTCCTGAGGTTCTTACAAGTAAAGAGTTTTGATCGATATTGAAGAGAAAGGTCCACTTCAAAGAGCAGGAGGCGAAAAATCACCAACAGCTGAAGAAAACGACTCAATAGTGTCTCAAGAAACTGGACATGGGTGTTGTCCAGAGAACTAATGGGGAATATGAAGAAAACAGTCGATCATGTTCGACGATCTGGAATTAGGAAAAGTTGCTATCTTAATTGCTCTTTGAGGCATTACGTTGTTGTTTTTTTTTTTATTAGTTAGTATCGTTTAGAAAAACTGACATTCAAAAGCTCGTTTGTATTTTTTGTGCACAAATGTTAGGAGTGATTTTCATCTACTAAATAAACATACTGGCCAATGAATTATATACATCCTCTTTGGGTCGGATTACCAGGTAGCCGTTTCTGTCTATACACTTTTGTAGTGCGGGAGCAGTGACCATCTTCGGAGCAGGGCTCCCTGTACAGTCTTTGTGAACACACACCTGGCAGCCCCCTGATTCATTTGGACAATCGCAATGGAGTTGTTTGTCCAATCACGGTCTAGCTACAGCTGCATGTGAACAGTCCACAAACTGCACAGTCTCGGAAATGCTACCACTCTCCGCCCGAAATGATCATCCCCTGTTGCAGATCTGACAAATCGCTCGCTTTACCTATGCTAGCAAAGATAGGTTTGCGAGTTCGCGCCTCAGGCCCTTTCTTTTTTATCGGCTACGCGCTAGTGATTGCAAAGTAGTCATAAAATGGTGATGGTACTAATGAATATTGCTACCCCCGTCATTTCAACAAGGGGAATAATCCTATTGGATATCATTTGAGATAAACTTCAGCTATTTTTCACAATAACAACAGAAGGTAGCTGTTGTAGGCTGATGTAAATTTAATACGAACGACATATTTATTAGTTGTAATTTTATTTGATAATTTGGAGGCTTTTAATTACAAATTTAACTAATTAACTAACATCTTGGCTTCCGTAAATCTGGATGTCAAAATTTAATATAACTTTCAGCTTTTCAATCTTCTTTTTCCAATCTTCTTTTATTGGACTAAAGGACGAGAATTCCAAAAACGCTTGATCAATGTCTTGTAAGCTGTCAAAGTTGAAGAACGTCTCAGTATCAACATCGCTGATAAACGGACCGAAAAAAGAGAAAATGCGCAGAGAGGCGTTACCTGAGTTCCATATCGCATCTCCTCTAGCATCACTCTTTTCTATTATTTATAGAGCAAATCCAATTCATCTCCCTCGTTCTATCCTTCCTCCTTCGTGAACACCATTATCTTGTTTTTGCTTCATTTCATTTCATATTTGGAAATTCCACACGTTGCGAGGTAGTAATGCCATTCTCTTTTATTATCTCCAGAATCTAGCTTTCTTGAGGCTTTTCGGATCTACTACGACAAGGCTGATGCCGGCTAAGCGTTTCCTAGCCTGACCATCTACTGTAATTTCAGCCAATGTGTATTGGCGACCGTCCAACAAGCCACCGACGTCGGTAGGACAATCTTCCATTCCAAGGCTCAAAGCCAATGCGGAATCTCAAAAATTTAAATCGAGTTTCTTTGAAACAAAACTGCCAAAGTTAAATTTTATTTTCTCTAGAAATTCGGCCTTATTTCTTTCTTCGTCGTAAAACTTAACAGAGGAGAACTGAAATTTTCAATACACGGGAATCCAATTACAAAATGCAGTTTCGTTAGTTATCAAATTTAATAAAATTCAGTTCTACCTTCGGCCTCATTGGAGATAATTTGAAGAGAAGTGCTAAATTCGGTCAATGATATTGATAAACAGAATCATTAAGCTTTTACATTTATAAACAGGATTATTATACACTCACTCACCAAAGGTTATGGCACATCCCTCCAATCAGGTTCCCTGTCGGTAATGAGACGGATCCCGCTGCTTCCATTCTCGGAATGCAGGTGCACAGGACTCATTGATATCACACAATCATTGTAAGCAAAACTAGCTGCAGAAATGGCAGCACGCCGAGAGCTATCCGCATTTGAACGGTAGATGATTGTTGGTGCCAGACGAATGGGTGCTTCAATATCAGATGTAGCCAACACCCCCGCACAACTCTTGCAGTGGTCTATCGAGAGCACACCCAACGAGGGGTTACAACCCACGTCGGACAGCGGACGGGCCGCCCATGCCTCATTGATGCCAGAGGTGTTCGCCGGGGCCAAACCACCATGCGGTACAACCAGGGATGTCCCACAACTGTGTCCGTGACGACAATTCGGCGAACCTTGGCAGTTGCAGGCTTTTGGAGCAGGAGGCTACTCTTTACAGCTGCACATCGTCGGCAACGCCTAGCCTGGGCCAACCAACATCGACATTGGACCGGTGTCGACTGGCGAAGGGTTTCAGCTGTTTCGGGCCGATGTTCGTGTCCGTGTCTGGCGCAGGCCACACGAAGCCATGGATCCCGCTTGTCAGGTGAGGACCACTTAAGACAGGTGGAGGCTCCATGCAGGTCTGGGGTATATTCTCGTGGCATGCAATGGGTCCATTGGTGCATCTGACTTCCACTCTGCGTGCTACTTCCTACGTCGATCTGCTTGGGGACCACCTGCACCCCTTCATGAACTGTTTTTATCCCGCGGGCGACAGCATCTTCCAGCAAGATAATGCGCCTCCACACACGGCCCTTGTGACACGGCAGTGGCTGGAGGACCATGCTACTGACTTCACGACAATGATTTGGCCTCCACGTTCCCCAGATTGCAATCCCATTGAAAATTTGTGGGACGTCATCGAACGATCTTTAAGGTCGTCACCAACATAACTGGTAAATGCAACATCGTTATGGAGTGCAGTGGAAGCGGCATGGCTTGCAGTGCCTGTCGATGTGTTGCGAGGACTGGTAGACTCTCTTCCACGACGGGTCACCACCGTTATCCGGGCTAGAGGGGCCCAACACTTTATTAGGCAGGTGTGCCATGACTTTTGGTGAGTGAGTGTATACCTTCGAGCATGAAAACAGAGTGAGTGTATGCTCGAAGGTGTATACCGAAAGGTGTTTTATGCTATTACTGGAAACGTGTCTGTCCATCTGAACTCGATCTTCTCGAGGCGTATAAAAGATTTTCAAGCATTATCTTTTAAGCATTATTGACATGGGCATGCGCACGTGATAATCACTTTGTCGAGGTTCAATAAGTCAATTACTCAATTATTGTATTTCGTTGAGCAATAAAATACATTACGCCTTAGGAAAGAGAGTCCCAGTCTGCGGACTAGGTAACTGCTCTATCCAAGCCGAAAAGACATGTAAATAACGTAATACTTTTAAGTCTACAGTGGCGCAATTGGTTAGTGCGTCATCGGCATAAGCTGAAGGTTCCTGGTTCGAATACAGGCTGTGGAATTTTCTCTTCTATTTTTCATCAAAAATCATAAAACGGTTTACAAATATGCTGAAAAAAGTATGGAAGGATTTTTATTTTAGTTTTAAGGACATGTAATATGCCGAATAGCAAGCCTTTATTTACATTTCTGTATTGCTTACGAGATAGTCAAATTTTTGACGTTTCGAAACTGAGATGCCACACTTAAATCATGAATGTCACGAAAAATGTTTATCACGAAAAATTTAATAACCTGAAAACTATTAATGATAGATAAATGAACAACATTGCGTTCGATAGAGCATTAAACAAAGTATGTTTCATACCCTGATTGACTTTGTACTGACGTCCTCGAATGATATAATCGCAGTACAAAGTTGAGTTACGAAAATGTTGACAATGGCGGACATTAATTTAGTCTAGTTCCGGCTTCAATTTTAATAGCTTGAGATATCGGACTATGTAGTGTGAACATTTCGAAAAAATTACAAACTTTCCAAATTTATGCACAATAAAAAAAACCCACAAGAATTATAGAAAACATCAACAGGAAACTAGATCGAGATATGGGGAATCCAAAAAGACCCAGATGTCCGATGCTGACCGTCAATGGGCTTGAGGGGTAGGGCCGCCAAGGTGAAAGTTCGACGCAGATAGTGTATCTGATGACATAAACTTTTCAATATCGACTAATAGAATTCTACTCTCGAAGGCTGATAATGAGACACAACTGTCAGCATTAATAGCAGTGCAATAAATGTGATGTGTTCGGAGCGATGCAAATGCGAAAATTTGGGACAATGCTTTGAGAATGCTTTATAATGAATTCATTTAAGATTTGGCGAAAACTAATGTGAATTATTAGCGAAAAATAATTTCTAAATATTGAAGAACAAAACCGTAGAATAGCAGATAGATACTTGTAATTTAAGACATGGTGGTATTTATGGTATGTTGGAAATGAGTTCGTTATGAACATTCGGCACCGTGTTGTATAAATAATTATTTCTTATTTATCATGAGGCCACACATAGGTATTCTATGCCGTACATAGTGGCTATGTACCGGTACAGCCTCCTCCGATAGTTTATTTCAAAATAACCTCCAAAAAAAGGTCGAGTTGCTAGAACGTAGCCATTCGAAAATCAAAGAGAATGACACATTTACCATTTGAAATATTTTACCGTTTCTGACGTGACAGACATCAAAGTTAACAATGAACATCAGTTAAGCTCAGAACGATCTCTGTCAATTAACGAAGACAGAATTTGAAGAAGACAACCGTTCTCGAGAAAACCGTATGATTTACGAATAGACAAACAACATACAAAGTAAAATGAACACATGCTTCCTCGGCATCTCTATTTTCCATCCATTTCACGCCTCTTTTGTAATTCTTCAATTATGAAGATACTGTCCACAGCCAACCGCATCTTATTAACTCGCCTCATTTACTCGCTTTAGTCTGCGATCCCTTTATTCGTTCACCAACCAATTTTTCCAATAATACTGTTCTGCATCAAAATCTTCCCATTCATAACAGCGTAATTTATGTTTTTGGGTGTAGTGAATACGAATCTGAAACCCAAAAACCTCTATCACACGCAGTTTTCCTGCGCAACTTATTTCATTGCCAAAAAACTTTATTTTTTTTCTGAACATTTCAAATTTCGCATTCATCTTGGATTTGTGAAAGCTATGAGCAAGGAAGGAGAAGGTTTTGCATACCTAAAGGAAAAATTACATCAATTGAATGACGACGCAAAAGTAAAATATGGGAATTTTGTTGGTCTTCCAGTCTACATTCAACTTGTAGACTGCACTTTCACTGTCAAACTGAATAGAGAAGAAAGAAGAACGTGGACAGCATTTGGGAACGTGTGCAAAAATGTTTTAAGCCACAAACTACCACCAGATTCTGGAACCCATATCAAGCCTTGGAGCCGTGATCAGCATGGTGAATGGTTCTTAAAGATATTCTGAAATGGAGAGGAGATATCAGGTCCAGGTGAAAGTTTTTTCGTTTTTGCAAATATTACAATTGGCGCTCAGGTTAATGCATAAATGAATTTTTTATTCATCGAAATAATCTCCATCATTATCAACAAACATTCTTCCAACGAGATACTAAATCATAAACACACCCAGTTCAGGTTTTTGCTCTTCTGTCTTGAAGCACTTGTATTCTGTCTTGGCGGCAATACCACCCTTGAAAATGAGGATGGTCGCAGACGTCCATCGAAAGTTGACAAGCAATTGAAGACATTAATCGAAGTCGGCCCACGTAAATCCACACGAGAAGTTTCCAAAGAGCTTAAGTAGGCCATTCTACAGTCGTTCTTGAAGCAAATTGAAAAGGTGATCTACAACCATGTTGCACCAAAAGAAGACTATGGTGACTGTTTGTTGGTCTGCAACAGGACTCATTCATCACAGCTTCCTGAATCAGGGTGGCACCATTATTGCCCGGCCATACGTTCAACAAATTGACGACAAGCACCAGAAACTTCAACAACAAAGACCTACATTAGTCAATCGGAAAGGTCCCATCTTGCTTCACGACAACGCTCAGCCTCATGTCGCAATGGTCACCCGACAGAAGTTAAATGAACTTGGCTACGAAACTCTTGATAATGGAGCATACTCACCTGATCTTTGCAAACTTACTACCACCTTTTCAAGCAACTCGATATTTTCCTGCATGGGAGATGCTTCAAAAACCACGACGATCCGAAAACTTCCTTCAAAGAGTCCGTCGCCTCCAGAAGTCCAGAATTATACGCCACCGGAATAAATATGCTTGTGTCTTGTTGGCAAAAGTGTATTGACTCTGCTGGATGTTACTTCGATTGTTGTTTGAACGAGTTATTACATTTTAAATTAATCACTACACATCGGTGTAAATTTTATACCAACCGTAATACAATGGAAAATATTAGTTGACCACTGTGGACGCTTTATTCGAGAGACTTCCGAAGAAGAATACAAGAGGAGAACGACGTCACACTGAAGACTGTCGCGAATTGTTTTCATCTTTTTTTCTACTGAAGTACCCATCAAACGAGTATTTGTACCCTTAATCAGTGTTCGCTAAGTTTAAAGTAAATAAAATTAGATTTTTTCAATGTTCCTAACGATTTTTAAATAAAACCTATTTCTATCAAAACTGGTAGATCATAGAATTTTTTTGGCTTCAATTTCGGATTAAACACCCTAAAAAAAAGTACAGATCAAATTTCTGAAGAAAGCAAATTTTTTTTTGGCAGAACGCAGTAATCGCGCATCCCATGCAAAATAAAAGTATCTTCCCAAAAGCTCGCGTTTAACAGTTTTAACCAACAAAATTTATCTTGAAGCATTGTCTTTTTTCAATATTTGTATCTCTTAAAGACAGAACAGTAGAGTGACTCATTTCTAGGATGTTAGGAGCCATAAAAAGTTGGCACCAGTTCATTAAATAAATCAGAATAGGAATTGGCATCAGTTCTCTTCTTAATGCTTTAGATGGAAAGAGACCGAACGAAATGTGTAATTTTAGCTTTAAGTGGTAAACTTAAAAAAAAAATTGAAATGAATAAGATCGTTTCCCATTTTCTTTTCATATAAAAGGTTGAATATACACACGCTTTTATATATAATCGACACAAACAAACACAAGTTCTTGGAATTTCAAAAGCTCAATCTACTTTTCTCTTTCGTCCGGAGATGGCGTCAATATTCGCACGTCAAACAAGAATTTCACAAAGGGCATCTACTTGCCAAAATGTCAAGGGGTAACGTATAAGAGTTAATTACCGCATAAAACTGGCGCTTCTCCGTCATTACTGGCAAGACATTCTTGCACTTATCTCTCACCCTTGACTTCATCAGTTATGCTTCTTATGACTCTGCGACGAAGCTTACGAAGAAATGAGGAGCCCGAGTCATTGACAAAGCAGAATGGGGCACCAGAGGAAGGTGCCAATTGCAGTAAAACGGTAGTAATTGCTGCCACAATGCATGAACTATAACCTGCAATCGCTGCACCTCTACTTCATGTCTTCCATCAATTAGAACTAAGTGCCATACCTCTTGAGTTGCAAGCACATCAGCGGCAAATATTTCTAATGAATTACACATCATGAAATCAATAAATGCTTATCTTAGAATGAAAGAAACCCCTTTTCAATGTTTTTGGATAATGATGTGCAGCATAAGAGCGTTCCAAATACAGCGGTTTAGAAACCATTTTTGAACAGCGTACAGATAAAATGAATTCATCTGTACGATTTTTCATAAAGAGGACGCGGGTATATTTTATGATTAAAATTTATTTTATTATACTTCTAGCTACCGCTTTACTCAAGAATATGTGGCAGAGGAATTTTAAGAATTTAAAACAGCATCACCGTTTATAAAAAATACGTAAGAGGACTTAAAATTTTATGCCTGTCATAGAATGTTTGCATTTTTCATTTACGACCATTAATCGTAATGGATCAATTGCTCAGGTATCCTCAAACTTAAATTTACTCAAACTTTACTTGATACTTTAGTTTACTAATATTTAATTTGGTTCTTCCAAATTAAAACGAGTCATATGTTTCTCAGAATATAATTTAAAATGCATCAAACTTGGTTACGTGAATAATAACACTGTTATGAAAAAAAAATCTTTGTTCCTTTCGGAGATTTTAACTGGAGTTTGTTTTTGAAGGAGCTTAATACGAAACTAAGTCAGAAATACACATTGCGATCAAAAGTTTAGGGACAGCAGCATTTCTGCGTCGCAGGCTTCAGATAACAGGAGTTATAGCTGCCGCCACATAAGTTGAACGACAGGATGACGTCATTTCTAACGCCAGCCAATAGACGTTAACGGGAAGTAAATCGCTTAGCTATCCCATGAAACATCCGCTTTCGTTTTCGAAACATTGTTTTCGTATTTATATTTAGTTTCTATTTTTGTTTTTTCTTTTAAATAGATAAATGAAATTAATAAATTAAAAAATGACGCAGAATGGTGGATTCGAATGCAATTTGTTTTATATTAAGACTTTTAATAGGCTTTCCACGTTTAACGATATCTCCACCATTACTATAGTAGAACAAGTGCATCATGGATAAAATCCAGACAAAGCATACTGATGAGATGACTTACTGCGCATGTCAAAAAGATCGTTCAACTTACGTGGCGGCTGCTATAGTAAGGGTGGCACCCCCTTTTGCTCTAATGGCAGCCTACACCATCCGAGGAAGACTTTCCACCAGTTTTTGGTATTAAGAACTTACAATTTCCCACCACTGGAAATTCCCTCAGAGACACGGATGAAAGACGGCGTGGTTTGGCTCGTAGTCGACGTTCCAATTTATCCTCAGGTGTTCAATGGGATTGAGATCGGGACTCTGGGCAGGCCAATCCATTTCTTCAACCCCGTTGATACAGAAAACGCCCATTCCCGAACTGTTCTCACAGTGTTGGCAGTGCGCAGATGTCCAAGATGTCTCGATAAGCAACAGCATTCATCGTTCCTTTAACAGAAACAAGCTGACCCAGTCCGAACCATGAACAAGAGCCGCATACCATGATGCCACCTCCTCAAACTTCACATTGCCAGGCATCCGCCAAACCCAACTTCGATCATCTGATTGCCAGTGTGTACCGGGATTCATCAGTTTATAGGACACGCTTCCACTGTTCCATGTTCTACGAGTTTTACACCTCTCCAAACGTCGCCTGGAATTGTTATCAGTGATGAAGGGCTTGTGACCAGCAGCACAAATGTAAATCCAGGGAGCAATATTTCTGAAATCTTAGCAATCATATCAGAGGACCTTCCATTGCTCCGGGTCACACACGGAAGCACTCAACGATATCTGCCTGTCAATTTCTTGGGTCTATTGCACTGTTGTTGCTCCCTGGGTTTTTCATTTTGCAATCACATTGCCTATAGTTTAGTTTAGTTCAGTTAATAGAATACAATGCATCCGTCCGGGGCCAGTAAGGCCAAAGGCCGACGAGTTAGGTCCCCGGCTGGGCAATGACGACTGCTGTAAGATGGTCACAGCAGCCGGGACTGATGGCTTTACGTGCCCTCCGAAGCACGGCGGGGGAGGGGGTGAAGATCGTATGTCGCTAATGGTCACCCATCCAGTGACTAGCCGCGACTGATGTTGCTTAACTGCACAGAACTGGCGTGTTCAGTGAAAGCCCACCAGGCCGCGGCCTCCCCTTAGTTGTACGGGGTATTTGTAGATTGGTGGAAATCTCACGGACTGACTTGTTGCACAAATGGCATCTCACGAGATAATAAGGCCTGGAAGCGGAAAGTTCGCCTGACCATCGGGGTGCTAGGAACAACCCAACCTTCATTGTTTCCAACAAACGGAAAAACACCGATTGTTGACATCCAAGATGGAGACAATGAAGGTTGGATTGTTGCTAACACCACTATGGTCAGGTGACTTCCAGGAATTGTTATCTCGTAGGCCTCGCAAAAGGCCAAATTTAGGGCTTATTTTTGGTAGCAATATGATTAACAATGGCCCTGTATATACGAGGTAACGATAAATGACGTTTCAGGTTTGGTTTGGTTGCTATTAACATCCCTTTCAATTACATTACTATGGTCATATCAGGACGGCGTTATAGGGGCCGCATATTTAGGGGTCTTTAACGTGAAGCTAGCGAGATCAACGGCTTTACAGCCCTTCCGAAGGAAGTGCGTGAGCTCTGGATTTTCCCCCTGAAAAAATCTTCGTCGTCCTCGGCCGGGATCGAACACGCGTCCTCGGTGGCGTTTCAGTGCGCAGGCCTTCTTTATCTAGGTGGTGTTCATCTGTCCCCTTCATATTTTCCACATTTTTTGACGTAGAAGGTTGAAATTCGGATATAGCCTGCCACAGAGATGTCTTACTGCACTATTTAGTTTGGTTTGATTGGTGCATTGGGGTCAGAGTTACGAGGGCGGGAGTCAGAGGGGACAAAATTTTTTGATTAATAAAATTGGGAAGATAAATAGTGCAGATAAAAGGGTCACAATAGATGACCCCATGGCTTCCGCTACTTTCCTATACCCTCCTCAGGCGGATTAATTTCTTGTTTAATTAACTTTTATATTAAATTAATGGAAGTTTTTTGATAATATTTCATATTCATTCAAATACAGGATTATTCAAAATGATGATGCAAAAAGAAAACGTAGCGTTACCAGTGTAATCGATATATTTACAAAATACGGATATCACAGGAAAGTACTCTGTCAGATTTGTATTATAAAAGTTGGCTATTGGTTCTCTTTAGATGAGACGCCCTGTATATGGAATAAATAATTATTACCTAATTATCAAAATAGCCAATAAATATTTTCGTGTAACAAAATGAAATCGGGGCATTTCAAATGGGATACCCTGTATAGTTGCGCTGGAGGATTGCAAAGGCGCAATCCTCATATTTCCGAGTATAAAACACCCCATGTGAATTATCACATGCATGAAGCACATTATGAATAACGCTAGTGAAAACGTCAATCATTGAGAAAATGAGGGATGATATTGTAGTCATCTTTTCTTTTATACTCGATTACACTTATTCGTTTTGCTAAGTCCTCTTCCAACAAATATTGCAAGAAAATCTACTAAATCGTGCCACCTGACAATTTGAAAGCTTTGTGCGGCAAAGCAACAAAGTCTACCGAATTTGTTGAAGTAAATTATGCGTTCTACACAGAATAAATGTTTTTAAAGTAGGCTTCTGATAATAGATTAGCATTGTTTTCTCCCCTTACTTTGCTCTTTCCGCACGAGTAGCCCTAAATAGTCAGCACATGGCTTAAAAAAAGAAAAGAAAAAGCGAGAGTAGGGGCGGGGCGCCGAAGAGATTTCCTCCCCAATATAAATCTCATTAGGCGAGACGACCCCAGCGTAACTCGGGTGTCCTAATGAAAAGCTGCGTGCCGAATTCCTGCCTCCGCAACACTGATCAGGCGCAGACTGAATTCTTCCACGCACGCGCTTTTACAAGAGTAAATTAAAACAGGGAACGGAGATTTTATGGAATCACAAAAGAACAAGGAAAAGAAGAACAAATGAAGCTGGGCGGGGAGGGCAAAAACAAAAAAAAAAGGAATTCTTCCTCGTATCTCATTAATCTAATGTTACATGAAAACAGAATGGCAGCCATAGAAGGAGACAAAAGAAAAAGCGAGAAGGGGGAGGGTTTGCGAGATGAAGCGAACAGGAAATTGTTCTGTTTTATTCCAGCTTAGCATGCCATAAAAATTAAGATTCCGTAATTGAAAAACTTCTCTTCCCATATCCCAAAAAGAAAAAAGAAAAGACTACTAATTGTTTGTGCTAGTCTCCCCTGCATAAAACCCACCTGTTTCCACCGATAACTATTTAAATTTAATGTTTTTTCCCTTCATGTACATACAAGGGCAACGACAAGCAATTGCATTCCTAATGACGAGGAAATTTAATGGGACTGATTTTAGCAATAGATTTCCTAGAATAGGACGGGTGGTCTCCCCCCCCCCCCCCGCCCAAAAAAAAAAGCTACAACTCCTTGCCAAAAAATTAGAACAACGGTCTTTTACTTTCCGAAGTTAAATTTGAGTGGAAAGTAATCAACGAACTTTTGTAACAACACGTTTAGATTTTTTTCCTGGATGATATACTTAATCTTCTAGTCGACTTCAAAAGGAACATTAATTTCTTCAAAACTTAAAATTTACATTAAACAAATTGAAGGCGACAAAAAATTAGTATAATTCCCAGAACTGTCCAATAAGGTGAGCAGAACGTTTCGTAGCTCAGGCTGAGTAGGTAATCGGACGTACATCATGTCACAAAGCAAACAATATATGGTCTTTATGGAACGGGAAAAATTCATTCAGAAGTTGCGAAAATCATCAAGTACTCGACTCAATCAACCATCAATTAAAGCATCAATTATGAGTGGAAAAAGTGTGGAGCAACCCTGCAGCTTTGTTCAAGCATTTCTTTGTTAAGAGTTTTTCATTAGCTTTCTGGTGGCTTGGAAAGGAGGAATTTCGATCTGCGAGCCGGCTGCCCTATCATTGGGCCTCTACGTTGACTAACCTTTGGGACACATGAAGACAACAATTGTGCTTGTTATGGCCAATAATACATAACAAGCACATACGCAACAATTTTTTCACGTAGCTCGTTGATTGTAGCTGGTTTTTGTCAATATGCGTCATTCTTCATGTTCCCCCACAGGTAGCAGTCCAAAGGTGTCATGTAAGTCGAGATAATTTGGGCATATGGAACGAATGAGCGATGAATATCGGAGTAAAAGATTGTATGCTGACCGTGTGGATGAGAAATATGGGAGAGGAAGGCCTAGGAAAGTGTGGCGGGATCGAGTAGAGGAATGTTTTCAGTCCAGAGTTCCCAAAATAAATTCCTGATGATTTTGAGGCAAAGACCAGCCCATGTAAAATAGTGCATGAGTTACTTGGGGACAAGATGAACGCCCTATTATACTTAGTGACGAATCCGTGTTCTCCCTGTCTTTTGGTGATCAAGGGCCGCTTTTGTGGAGACAGACACAAGAAGCTTACGACAGGAAATGCCTCAAGAGATCAGTGAAATTTGCTTCTTCTTCTAAAATGGATGCATGTCGTCGGAGTAAGAAAGTTATGCGTCCTAAATGCCGTAGTAAATGCTGCTGCTGTCAAAAAATACTTGGCAAATTCATGATCCCATCATCTGAAAATCTGTCGATAGGTAGTGGCATCAAGAGGATTGACATCGGCAAGCCCATTTTCCTCAAGGGGAAACAATTCGTTGGCAATCATATCTGATCTTGTTGGCACTTTATGTGCGTCTGGTGGTCTTCAGCGACGATTCCCGCTTTTGTCTGGACACCGACGACGGACGCGGACGTGTGTCGCGCAGACCATTGGAACGTGCCAATGAACAATGCATTCAGTATCGCCATCGTGGACCAACACCCGGGATCATGGTCTGGCTGCCATCGGCTACGATACCAGAATGTCTTTAGTCACCATCCAAGACATCCTGACAGCAGCACGGTACGTCACAGAGATTCTGCAGCCCGTATTACTGCCCTTTCTGCACACCATACTCGGCGCAGTCTTTCAGCAGGATAGCGCCAGATCGCACACGGCAAACATGAGCATGGCATGTCTGCATGATGTCAACTGCCTGCCATGGCCCGCGAGATCCCCAGACCTATCGCCAATAGAGCTCGTGTGGGACATGGTAGGACATCGTTTACGATCACCCCGCAATCTCCATGAACGGACACCGCAGGTTCACCAGGCCTGGGCAGACGTACCCCAAGATGACATTCGCCACTTATATGATCACCTACACCTGCGGCTGGAATAATGCATCGCCGCTAGAGGTGGTGCCACAACCTACTGATGCCGCTTTCCGTTGGGACACCCTGTACAAACGAGTGCACGTCTTGGCTCCATAACGTAATAAAGGTGTGTTCAAATGTATCTCTTGCTGTATACCTGCTTTTGGCTGATTCGGATAACTCCTTGTGGGTGGGACAATTTCATTGCATAGCAGTGTATTCAGTCCAACTCGCCGGGCACCAACTATCATCCCGCGTTCGTAATCGCTCAGATCCTTTGTTTTCCCCATTGTGACAGTCAAACGACTTGCAGTTGACAGGTGTATTCTTGCTTTTTATTGGTACCGACTGTCACGTGACCAACTGATACGTAGTAATTGCTATGCCACAACGGACTTGAATAGTCATGGGTGTTGACTAATAAACTGGCCACTCAGTGTACATTTTATACAAAAAACACTTAATCTCCTTGAAAATATTCTCCATGAGAGGCAATAAGGCGTGTCTTAATTACAAACACAGTATACAAACATCACTTCTTGAAAAACTGGTTATTAATTTTGCAATAAAATAAAATTGTAAACATGTCTAAGCATATTAAAAATCATTTCAAACATTTGGAAGAACCTTCTGGAAATGGTTTACAGAGGAAAAAAATAAATTCACAACAGTCAAAAAAAAATCTCTGTCTCATAAATAATTATAAACACACTTTGTTTATTCTCAAAATTATTAATTAAAATGATTATATAAATTAACACCAGATGTAGTATTAGACAATTGCAAATGGCAACCACCATTAACTGCTTTCAATTGTGTTGGAAATCAACTGAAGGGAAGAAAACAATGCCGAGAGGTCTAAAGGCTGGAAGCTCAATAAGAGCTATAGCCAAGGCCCTTAAACGCTCTACCAGAATTATAATTAATTACCTTACTTAGGGACAAGTTATGGTACTAAAAACGACCTGGGAGACCAGAAAAGTTAACACCTCGACAGAAAGAAGCTGTTGTGCAGAGGTTAAAAGAAGGTGGAATGTCACTCCGTACTGTAGCAAGCCAGCCAGACATTGGAGTTTCCAAAGACATAGTTGCTCGTGCTGTTAAAAAAAAAAACAAACACTCTTGTGTACAAAAAAGACGAGGACAACCTAAGTTGACAGAACGCCACAAACAGAAGCGACTGGAATGGGCTATAGAGCACATGCATTGGGCCCCCCAGTGGCAGAAGGTCGTCTTCAGTGATGAGAAAAAATTTAATTTGGATGGCCCAGACGGATGAAGCCACTACTGGCATGATATAAGGGCTGAAGAAAAAATTTTCTCCAATCGACAAGTTACGGACTGGCCCGCCTTATCGTCTGATTTAAACCCCATGGAGAACGTTTGGGCAATGTTGGCTCGAACAGTACAATACAACTAAAGAACTGCTTGCCCCAATTATTTCTAGCTGGGAAAATATCCAGCAGAAATCACTGGAAACCTTGTTTAAGTCATTACCTATCGCGTTTATAAAATTATTTCCAAACAAGGTAAATTTATTGGATATTAAACAAAATGTGTTTATAATTATGAGACAGAGATATTTTTGAATGTTGTGAATTTATTTTTTTCCTCTGTAAATCATTTCCAGAAGATTCTGTCAAATGTTTGAAATGATTTTTAATATGCTTAGACATGGTTACAATTTTATTTTATTGCAAAAATAATAACCAGTTTTTCAAAAAGTGATGTTTGCGTATTGTGTTTATAATTATGAGACACACTTTAGTTTGACTAATCGAGTTTTCCACTGCTAGAAGCATCTTGGGAAGTGCTGAAGCAGAATGCTGTTGAGTGCTTCCAGCGAAGCGGTTTTCACCTCCTCCACAATGCCAAGTCTTTCCTTTCAATCTTTTTTCAAAGTCAATAATAGGTAGAAATCAGACGGAGCTAGATCCGGTGGGTAGGGAACGACATTCCACTACCTGAGAGGCCAAAACCGGGCCAAAACTGGGTCAGAGGGCTGTGTGCGCAAGGGCGTTGTCCTGATGAATGCGCCAATCACCTGATCTCCACATTTTCGGGCGTTTCCTTCGCACATTGTCTCAAGTGCCTTAAAGCCTCAAATAGATTCGCTGCTCCGTACGGTCAGACATAATGACTTGGCAAGAGAGCTTCACAACACTTGAAAGAAACGACCAAGACGG
>JAHWFO010047224.1:965860-991940 GCA_023313115.1 Rhysida immarginata | reverse complement strand
AAAAAAATATGTCTTGGTCGTGGTTGGGTCTTTCACCAGATTTAAATCTTATACAATGTGAGATTTAAATCTGGTGAAAGATCCAACCACGACCAAGACATATTTTTTTGTAGAAGTTTTCAATGTTTCTTCAAAATTAATTAATACTTTTAAAAATTCATGATGCTGTCAATTCTTCTCCAGTCCAGGAGCTGCAAAACAATCCCCTTAACAGATTGAAGGCACCATCATGCTTCCCAGTTGCGACGGTGTTTTTTTTTATCTAGATGAGCTTCGTTCATTAGTCGTAGAATTATAACCAAATAACTCAAGTTTCGATTCATCAGAGCACAATACAGATTTCCAATAGTCTCTTGGCATAAGCCATTAGTTAATAATAATAATGATGATTTCGTTTCATCAGTTAATAATAATGGCACTTTGCAAACTCTAATCGCTTCCGTTTGTAAGCTGGCTTGGGTAGAGGAATCTTGCGGGAACACATCCTTTACGACCATGCTTGTGCAGAACACCACAAATTGTAGTCTTAGACACATAGGTTCCTGTTGCGGCTAAGCAGTATCCGGAAAGTAAATTGACAAAACTTTAAAAATCTACAGTTTCATAGTTTTCATTAGAATTCAATGAAATTTTGATGAAAGTTCTAAAATATGTTTAGTTATTATGTATGCTAGACAGAGCACATTTGACTCCTCCTCAACCGCTGGAATGCCCAACTTATGGACTTTGATATCACTCTCAGACGATTTCTTCATACCAAATTCTGAGGTTTACTCGAAGAACACTTAAGTTCGGGTTCTTGGCAAAAGCATTAGCATTCCGAACTCTGGCGACATATTTCTCTGGTGATTTCAGGACAGACGACCAGCTTGTTTCTTGTAACTTAACACTTCCTGAAGCTTCACTTCTTTTAATTATTTGCTAAATAAACTGTGGCGTTCTGCCTTCTACACGAAGTGTTCTACGTCTTCCTTCTTATTTCCACTGATCTTTCTCTATTGGAAAACCCTTTTTACAAAGATTTAATTTTCATAACGCCCCATTTTTCTGCTTTTCATGGAAAAGGACTTCTGCTTGCAGATCCATTAACATGAAGTGTAAGCCAGTTAATTAGCGCATATGCACGTGGCCACACGCTATTATTGTACAACAATGAAATTTTATTTTTTGTCAACTTACTTTCGGACACGCTGATTGTCACTAACGGTAGATCTCGGGTTTTTGCTGCAACTTCTCAGTAGATTTCGAATGATCTTTTCACTTAATTTGGGTTTCTTCCTCGTCCAGACCGGTTAACAACAATTCCAGAAGACTTACGGCCATTTTCACCACCAAGGATTAACACTCGAATCAGCTTTGAGTGATACTTTTCGTATTCACCATAACAAAATTCTCGGATTAAATATCACATTTGAGTCACCGTTTGATTCGAGGTTGTCGGAGGACTACCTATCGAATCGAAAATTAAGGCATGCGCAGATGATTGAAATTAGTTAAAACAAGATGGACGATTTTACCGACACTTACGACGATTTAATATTTCTTCAAGAAACTGATTTGTTTAGGAAGAGTTGACCTCGAAAAATATTTTCTGTTAGAAAAGATGACATACAGCAACTTGTTTAAACTTGTATTGTCACTACAAACTGCATAAAAAAATTTATTTTATCGCTTGATGAGCAGTTCATAGGTCTACAATAATCAGGAGCACGGTCTATAGATATTCATGGTCATCGAGCTCCATTGTTAAAATGAAGCTAAAGTTTCTAGCTCCTGGTAGGGCGGGAACTTTATTGAAAAGTGGCGCGCATGTACAATCAGCCCAACTGCGCCTGCAGCGCCGCCCTATCGGCAGATAGAAACTTTACTTTCATTTTCTGTTTTAATGAAAAACTCTATCGCAGATCACGGTCTTAGTGCGATCTATGCGACAACTGGCGCGATCTGTTTCCCTTAGCTTCTCGAAACAATGGAAAATAGCCGAAGCTCGATCTACAGACTGTGATCGGGAGTAAATGTCAATGTACTCTTGCAATAATGGGAGTCGCCTTCCATTGTTGTAAGACTATCGCAGTCAATGACATTTTTTAAAGATAGACTCCGAAGCAATTGTTGTTACTTGAAGCAAATTGGGAAGCTCTATGCTCAGAACTGTCATGGCCGAAAGTGAGTGAAGATGATGCAAAACCCATGGCTAAACATGAAAATAGCTGATTAATAATTCTTTCACACGCCGATCACGGAATGATAAGTTTATCTTTTCGTTTACTTTGTATTTGAAGTATTTTATTATATTTTATAAATATTTTTCGATCATGGTTTCAATTTCAATTTCGTTTCGATCGTCTTTCAGTTATGTATTTACATTTTAGTTACGTATTTTTGATTTATGCTTGTGGAAAATAATTCCTTATCCTTTTTCGTGTCTGTTTGTACAAATGTACGCACAACAACTTTGAGGAATGGTTTTGAATAAATTATTCCTCAGGCCCAAAATCTTCAAAAACAAAGCAGCCAGATAGATAATTACTCCACGGCTCACTCCTGCCCAGAACTGCCATGGCTCAATTTGCTTCACTTTTTGCCGCTGTTAACATTAGGATTCGGAGTCTATCTTTAATATACGTCATTGATGGCAGTTACATAGTTAGGGATTTGAAATTCGAAAGCGAAAAAAAATTATCTGGCGTCATCGCGTCATAACCAATCAGATCGAGGCTAGAAATACAGGCTCTGGCACTGAAAAGTCACCTGATCAAAATAGGTCTAGCAACAATCCAACCTTCATTGTTTCCAACAAAGGAAAAAACACTGATTGTTAAAATACAAGATGGAAAAATGAAAGTTACATTGTTAATAGACCTTCTTGATCAGGTGACTTTTCAGTGCCGGAGCCTCTCTTTCTCGTTAGCCTCGCTATCAGATTAGTTTTACAAAGAATCGTGATTTAATCAGAGAATCACTCAATCCATGGTTGGTGAATGCGTAATGCAATTATGAACAAAGAATCCTGAATCATGGATTATGTGATTCTTGTTTTAATCCTCGGTTGGTGAATACGGCCGTTAAACTTCCGAAAAATACAAACCACTGTTGAAATCGGGAACTTTAAGTTGTTTGGAAATGGGTTTTATAGCCAACTCCCTCCTTGTGACATTGAATTATTGTCTTTCGTAGATCAGTTGACAATAGGCATTATGCATGGGTTTTTTTTAATTATAACGTTTTTAAATAGTCCTGATCAAAGTGAGTTAATCGCTCGTAATTAATTTTTAAATTTTTCCACTATTCCAAATGTCGGCCGAAGCTGATTCTCTCCTGTGACGACACGTTTCAGTAAAAACCGCGAGTGCTGATGGGTGAAAGCCTCAGAGTTTCTAATGGCTGAATAGCAAAACACGTCAAACAGATTTTGCCTGGGATCTGAATGCACGCCACCGAAAAGTGACGTCACAACCAATCACGAAGCGTTCCCAATCACATGACAATGTTTACTTCCTCCCCCCCCCCCCTTATTTAGTATTGCGCTTTTCTCGTAAACTATGTATTTAATTTTTTTTTCACCACATAGGAATTGCTAATCAAGTATTTACTGAAGCTCTACGAATGTTTGATTGCATTTTATCGATTTTGTATAATGCCTATTCTTCTCTTTAACCCATTTTAGATTGACAATGGATAGCAGAGCATTGCTTTTTTACGGAGTATTTTCCCAAAATTTTACAAATGGCGAATGTAGAAGAAAAGGAGGACGAGATACAAAACTCCGGAATAAAACTAGATTGGACTAAAAAAAGCTAATGTTTCGGATAGAGACTCTGCTTTGTCAAAAGCAAAAACATAAAAGTAATCATTAAAAATTACCCAAACTCTTACAAAAATTTTTGACATTTTATTTGTATTTCTATTCTGAAAATCACTGCAAAGGCTGCTCACACGTTACCAAAAATTACCAAACATTTCTTGCCTTGAACATACTATTTTTGCCCAGAGTGTGAATAATTTTGATTGTCAATTATTAATCCAAAAATATAATTATCACAATAAAATAATTGAGCATGAAATGTATTTCCTTTTATAGCAGCTTTAATTATTATATCGATAAGTGAAAAAAATAAATAAATTTCCTTAAACAAATATTCACTTTTCTGTTAATGCGGTAAGGGTGTGAATAATTTCGGAGGCAAACTGTAAATACGTGTCCTCATTAGATCTACTAGAGAACTAAAACTTCAAAGGAAAAAAATATTTTGACGCATTTTAGTTTATAACTACTATCGAAGGTTTAATTCTTTTCGGAAATTAAAAAAAAAAAAAAGAACAGAAACGGAAATTGAAAAGAACAAAAGAAAGAAAGGTCTCTTCACAACTACCGTATACTAGTTGTAATTTCTTTCGGTTTGATGGAGGAGTTTGAAGCGAGACCTTCACTCCTTACTGTTTCTTTGTCCCCTCTAAACATGATTAATTCCTAGAACATCGTGAGGTGCCTTTTTAAACTCTGCACGCTTCCGGTCGAAATGCCCACAACTTTATTTTTTTTTCCCGCTTGACTGAATGCTAGCAAATAGTTTCTCCTTTTTTCTTATTAAAAAGTTTACGAAAGAAAAGGAAAATAAAAAAGACGCAAAGGAAGGAATGAATGAAATAGCTGTTCAATGAAGCACATGAACCGGAACAGAAAGAAGTTTTACTATTGTTGACGATTGGCCATAATGGTGATTTCGAAACGCCGGACGAGATGGATGACGAGACTGTTGGATTGGATTGCGAGTTAATGTTGAGTCTGTTGAACCATTGACTGATTATCTAATTTTAAGCTGAAAGAAAGTTGGCAAAAAGCAGAAGACGGGAGTTAATACCAACAACAACGCCATCACGTCTTAAATCTTCCTGGAAAGGTAGCCAGCACATAGAAGGAAAGAAACTCAGGACCAGTTCATTATCTACTTTCTCAAGTGAGTGATTTCAACTGAGTCTTCACCAGCAATGGACTTGTATTGTTGAGATGAGGAACACTTGGTTACAGCAATGTCACTGTAATGTTGCTGAACACTCAGTTGACAAGTCTAAGCTGAGAAAGTAGACAATGAACTAAGACTTAAATCAGCCCAATTAAAATATGTCACACATCCCATTCTCTACATAAAATGTTTGCTTCTCCAGTTTTCATTCTTTTCTTCATACTAGTTAGTCTTTTATTCAGATTCTCAAAATCATACACATCAAGCATTCCTTTACTCGAATACTTTCTTGCCCTTCCTCTCCCATATTTCCCATCCACATGGCCTGCATACAATCACTCATTCGTTCCATATGCCCACACTATCTCAAAGCAGGCTTACAGAATACTACACCCACTACATCTCTCTTCACTCACGCATACCTCTTACATTATCATTTAGAATACGGTCCCACGTTATCACATCAGTCACACATCTGAAAATATTCATCTCTACAGCAACCAAACCTTTCTTACAAGGTGTGTCTAAAACGTTCGGTGAATGGTGTCATATCTGGACGGCAACTTGGCGCATGTGCTTGCGCATGCGAATGGTTCTTCAGAGACATGGGGAAAATCGATACACAGCATGCAATGCATGTGACTGGCAGTGTAAACAGACTGCGACCAGTTGAACGTAATCAGTGTGAGAGGAAGTGTCACAGCGCAATGGAGCAACGTGTAAACATCAAGTTCTGCTACAAATTGGGGAAGACTGCAACGGAGACACATGGAATGTTGGTGCAGGTGTACGGGAGGGAAGCCGAGATCAAAAAAAAGCCGTCTGCAAAAATTCAAGGTGAAAACACTGTTGATCGCCTTCTTCGACAACAACGGCATCATCCACAAGGAATTTGTTCCTGCAGGCAAACCATTAATGCTGCATTTTCCAGTCCTCTGCAACTCTGGCCAAACCCGATTTCAGATATGACACCATTCACCGAACTTTTTAGACACACCATGTATGCTTCTCGTGCAACACCCAAGTTTTTACTTTCATAAGTTAACGTTGGCAGCAATACTCTTTCATACATCCATATGCACGCACCGATAATTTCTCATTACTTGCATACTTCCCCAGGGCACCTACAACAGGCAACCCAGCTCGAAATCTCACATCAAGACCAACTGTTCTCTCAGACATGCTTTCCAAACACAGTAAAATTTTCTCTAACCCGTGTTCCACAAAGTCTTTTCGCTTTTTGAAATACCTTCCCCTAAGTACGGTAAAGTGTTTGTAAAAAATTGTTGTAAATATTAGAGAGAAGAAACAGTTTCCTAAATGTCGAGCCTTACTGAAGCGTCACGCAAATAGCGCTCACCGTCGAATATTGATTACGACAATATATTTCAGAAAGACGGTGAAGATCTACAAGAATTTCTTCCTTTGCTGTGTGTCTCACCCAGTTTTTCCTGGGACTTTCTACCATCACTCCTTGACAGCAATTCTGCTTTCCTTCAGCTAGTTTCTTCATCTACACTGCTTTGTTGGTGGGGCAATTTCATTGCAAAGCAGCGTATTTTGCCTATGTGTCATCGGACTGCTTCAAGATGTTCACCGTCTTTCTTCAATTTCTCCCTTACTTCAATACCTCCAATTTGGTGACGTTTGCATTGTATTTCCTATTTTATTAATTTTTAATATATTTTATTCCTATTCTTTTTATCTTTATTAAAAGGAGTTTACATATTCATATGATTAAATTATTAATAATTTTATTGACAACTGTTTACATTACTGTTCAAAGGAGCTACCACAAACAGTAGCACATGCCTGACATCGTCGAGACATTGATTGGCGAACAGTTTCAAAAATGCCTAGCATGTCACATACTCTCCCAGCTGCAACTGCAATTCTGGCAACTAAGTCGTCATCTGAGTTCACAGGAGTCTCATTAACTTGATTCTTCATGTGTCCCCAGAAAAAGTAACCCAGAAATGACAAATCAGGAGACCCAAGTGGCCAAGCAGGTCCGCCTCTGCCAATCCATTGGGCCCCAAAAACTGTATTGAGGTAATTCCGCACACCAATGCTGAAATGTGTAAGGGCCCTATCATGTTGAAACCACATCCGATTGCGAATGGCAATTGGTACATGTTTTAACAGTTCTGGCAATTGTTTCGATTGGTAGACCTGGCCATTGAGTCGAAGTGTAAGCATAATTGCATGCATAATTCAACTGGTAATGGACTGAGTATTTCCAACATTTTTCTCTGTAGCAATTTAATGGTGAACTTTAGACCATCCATTTTTTGGTATTTAAAAAAAAAAATGTTCAATATATTTCTCATCTTAGGTGACCTATCACCCTGTGAAGTTTGTGCACCGGGTTAAAAAGCAACTTGTAAATAACGATGGAAGGCACGTTTCGGCAGCCATTCTGAATAAGGAGATTTGATTTCAAAGCCAGGAGGTAGAGACCGATTGCGTATTGTGGGATAAGTAAGCCCGCCTAAAATAAATCCTTTTGAGCTCTTGAAGCATTGTAGCGAAAGTAAAGAAGTACCTTATATCGTTCCCAGTTGACATTTATCGCTATTAATTCGTTTCATATAATTGAACTTGGGTCCCAATCTATTAGACATGAAGTGGCGAACCGCCTAATTGGACAAATAACAGGATTTGATAGTAACTTAAGCTCCTTTTAAGGAAATTGTTGTTGAAACTTCTCTCTCCTGAAATTTGAATACTCGTGAATCTGTTCTTTAGTTCAGACACTATAATGGAATTAGAAGAAGGGGACTCTATATTCTGGAAACTGTAATTATAAGAGATAGCCAATATTTTGTTAGTAAAACACTATTAAAACCTTGTATTATGTAACTTATACTTTGAATAATTAATCGAGCCTTCTCTCAGACCTTAAAATTTATTAAATATAGTTGTTTGTTTAGTAAAATATTCCAATTTTAATTGATCTTTGTAACCAATTCCATATCCATGTTGTTTATAATAGAATAAAGCTTATCGTTCTTTGTTTGAATAACGTAATGGTTGAATCTTTTACTCCTTCGACCGGACCTGGAATTTTCTTACCGAATCTCATGGGTAATTGGTGACCCTATGATGCTCGTCACACTGATTTAAATGGGTTTGAATATGAACTAAATTGGAGGTAGAGGCCTGTAGTACCAATTCCCATACCAGTATCAAGTGTTTGCAATTCTCTCTTAAAGCACAGTCCAAAATATCCCTGGACATCATTCGTGCTACTATTGATGCCTGCTCAGACAGACTGGAATAATGCTTCCAACACATTAATCTATTCTGTGCAACAGTGATATTAAAATACAGGGTGGTTATAAAGTAAGTTCGCCTACTCAGAGCCGTCTAGGGCCCAATCTAATGAACCGATTGTGATGCAAACTGAAATGTAGGCTATTCAGACCATGGGGAAAGAACTCCGGAAAGAAAAATTACTGCAAATTTTCACCACCAAGTGAAAATGTGGCGCTGTGGAATGACGAATGGAGATTTTAAAACTAGTTTTATTGTTTAAACAAGCAGCCAAGATTTTTGTTTTATTACAACATATGTTCAATATGTCCGGCCCTTGCGTCAATGACATGTTGGAAGCGTAGCACAGCATGATCAATTGTTGCATGAAGCGTTTCCCGGGGAATGTCTGAGACATATCGTCTAATGCTGGCTTTGTTGATAGAACCGATCTTTCAAATATCCCCAGAGCCAAAAATCGCACTGGTTCAAATCCGCAGAAGTCGAGGCCACGCATCTGGAAAACTTCTAGAGATCACGCGATCATCTCAATAGTTGGCACGAAGCAGTTCCTTCACTTGTCGACCAATATGAGGAGGTGCTCCATCTTGCATGAACACAGTGGCTTACAAGCATTGTCGTTCTCGCAAGGCAGGAATCACATTCTGTGCAAGTAGTTCACAATACCGTGCACTTGTCACGGAACATTTTGGACCTCGTTGTGTCACTTCCTCAAAGAAAAACGGGCCTAGAATAAAATCAGCGGTGAATCCACATCATACCGTCACGTATTCAGAATGCAATGGCTTTTTATGCACGACATGGGGGAGTGAGGCACCCCATATGCGGCAGTTCAGCGTGTTTACCGCTCCTTCTAGGGTGAAATGTGCTTCGTCTGACCATAGAATGTTCCACGGCCACAGGTCATCAACAATCATCCTCGCCAGAAAGCGATAAGCAAAGTCAGCGCGTTGAGTGGGATCTTGAGTTTTAGTTGTTGTGCCAGATGAATCTTGTAATGGTACCAATGCAGAATGGACCGCAAGACCTTTCGCAGCGTGAACCATGGGATAGACAATTCACGTGCTGTTGCTCGAGCACTTGTTACAGAATGTTGAGAAGAGGAAGCTCTGTCCACTACTGCAACATCCACGTCCTCAACAACTTCGTCTGCTATCTTGCACCGTCCTCTTCCTGGTGCGACAGCCAAATTGCCAGTCGATTCAAATTTCCTTATCCTTTTTCGCAACCCATGGGCCTTTTTCGCAGTGCTTTTAGACGATGACATGCTCGCAATGCAGCTGGACCGCTGCTATCATTCTGGTAAAACAACTTTACCAACAGTACGCGTATTTTCTTGCTTAAAACCATGATCTTTCATGAAAGCTTTTCACTAAACACTATGTAATGAATGGATCAATCCATTCCATTCTGGGTATGTCGGCTTTCTAATTTGCATAAACTTTCTGCTAATAAGGCCGATATTGAGAACGAACATATGTTGTAATCAAACAAAAACCTTGCCTGCTTGTTTTAAACAATAATACTAGTTTTAAAATCTCCATTTGTCATTCCACAGCGCCATATTTTTACCTGGTGGTGAAAATTTGCACTATTTTTTTTACTTGCCGGAATTCTCTCCTCTATGGTCTGAATAGTCTACATTTCAGTTTGCATCACAATCGGTTCATTAGATTGGGCTCTACAGGCTCTGAATAGGCGAACTTATTTTATAACCACATTTCCTTTCCTGTAACATCTTCGTTTATGTTCCGTTTTTAATAGGCGAACGGATTTTGTGGACCAGAAGATATATTAATAAATTCTGATTTGTAAAAAAATTGTTGCTCAAGAGTTTCAGTACGACTCTCGTATAGATTAAATTGCCAAGGGGGAATCACGCATCATTCTCTAACACCCGTCTTAATACTAAGCCATCCAGACTTTGCTTCGTTCAATCTGTCAAATGCACAGCTACTGCCATACATAGTTTTATTCTTTCTTTCTATTCACTCTGCCATAAGCCTTTTCCAGATCTACAAATGCTTAGAAGACGGAAGTTGAAAAAACCAATTACTGCATAAGAAGAAAAGACGATTTCATGTAAACGCAACTCTCCAGCTAATCTCAAACGACAGAAAGAATAAAGCACGTTCGAAATCGAGATAGATTTGTGCAAGAAAATATCTTGGCATGAAAAAGTTCATTAGGAAGAACGAATAAGGATCAATGAAAGTTTGACAAGTTCAAATAAAATTTTGAATAATTTAGTTTTTCTCTAAGACAGAGAAAATCCAATTTTAATGACGATCCTCTGGTGATATCATTAGTGGGAGCAAATACGATTTCTTTAGCGGTTTTTTTTATTTGAAACTTTCCAAATTAATTCGTCATAAACAATGTTTCAATTAAACTCGGAGAAAGATAGATTTAATTCTGTCATCTACAAGAATAAAGATGAGAGTGCCCGAATTAATCAGAAAAGTTAAAACCAGTGAAGAACGTAATACCCTATCCGCACTACCTGAACTAGCTTGGAGACAGTTTCGAACGCCTGAAACCGGTTTCGTTTAAACCAGTTGTGTACGCACTTGGAAATCGGAACTAGTTCAGCAATCTAAACTAGTTTGGAAATGCTAGTGTGGATGAGGTATAACACGAGTCTTCAGCCTAATATAACTTGAATTAGAAACATCTTTGAAAAAAATGTAAAAAGAAAACTTGAGGACAACGAGAGACAGACCAGGCAACACCTCCTAGAGAGAAGGCCTGCGGACAAAAAGTGTATACATTGTTACATCGTCATCAAGCGGCTATTGATAATCGTATTTCTACCAATAATAAGCCCTAAATTTGGCCGCCTGATGATGATGTAACAATGTATACACTGATCATCGGGGTCCGAGCAACAATCCATCTGTCATTGTTTCCAATAAATGAAAAAACACTTACTTACTTACTTTTCAAACCCGCAGCAGCCCTATGGAGGATCTCCAGCGATCGCGATCTCTCCCATCAGGCGCATGTCCTCCCTGGTAATACCCAAGCGACTCGAACCCAGATTCTCCATGTAGTCTAGCCACCTTGTTCTAGGCCGACCCCTTGGTCTCTTACCCACCAGCTTGGAAAATAACAACTGCCTAGGAATACCAGTTTGCGGCATCCGTATCACGTGGCCATACCAGCGCAACTGAGATCTTTCAATGCGGAGAAATAGCGGCTCAACACCTAAACACTCCCTTATTGTGCTGCTGTGCACTCTATCTAGTAGGGTAACGCCTGCCACACTTCTCAGAAATTTCATTTCGGCCGCTTGTACCCGCGATCGCACTCTTTCGGTCATTACCCAAGACTCATGACCACAAGTGAGAATGGGGACAAAGATAGATTTGAAGACGGAGAGCTTGGCTTTGTTACCCAGCTCGCGTTTCGTTACCACGGATCGCCACAGTTCACGTCTGACACAGCTTGCTGCACCGATCCGAGCAACCAATTCTTTCTCCTGCCGTCCATCACTCGTGAATGCAATCCCGAGATACTTGAATTTCTCAACCTGTCTCAATGAGGCTCCCCTAACATGGAGAGCGCACTGAGCAGGCTGTCTTGAAAGGACCAGAACCTCAGTTTTAGCCACACTGATCTTCATCCCAGCTTCTTCACATTTGGCTGCAAACCGGTCTAGTGCCTGCTGAAGGTTCGTACGAGAAGATCCAAGGAGGACAAGGTCGTCAGCAAAGAGCAACCTCTCCACCAGGCAATCGCCCACACAAACACGCTCATCGCCTCGGCTATCCCTGTCCATCCAGTCCATAAAAATAATGAACAAGAGGGGCGACAGTACGCATCCTTGGCGGAGTCCAACACCCACGGTGAACGGTCTTGACTTAATGCCATTTATCCGGACACACATCTCAGAGCTTTCGTACAGAGACATGATAGCAATCAGTAATTGCCCATCCACTCCATACTCTTGCAACACTTGCCAGAGCTTCTCCCGAGGAACTCTGTCATATGCTTTTTCGAGGTCCACAAAGCAAGCGTAGACCTCTTTTGCATACTCCCAGGATTTCTCAAAGATTTGCCTTAGAGCAAAGATGTGATCCGTCGTGCTTCGGCCAGGTCGGAAACCACACTGCTCCCCCGACAGTTTGGAGTCGACTATTTCCCGACTTCTCTTCTCCAGACACTTAGCGTACACTTTCCCAGGAATGCTGAGCAAAGAGATGCCTCGGTAGTTGTTGCAATCTCTCTGATCTCCCTTTTTGAAGATAGGGATCTTGCCATTGCTTAGGGACCTGTCCTGATATCCAAGCAACCTGACACACTCGAGTCAGCCACAGGATACCATCCTGATTTAAGGCCTTTAACATCTCGGACCGGATTTCATCATCACCTGCACCTTTGCTAGTCTTCAGGGACTTAATTGACCATCTGATTTCTGCTTCAGTGATACTAACGTGACTATTCTCCGCTCCAAGGTGCACCTCATGTGCCTCAGTTGTTGTTGTCATCGGATTAAGAAGAGATGCAAAGTATTCTTTCCACCTATGGAACACGCTCTCCTCCGTTTTATGAAGCCTCCCATCTGAACTCTTAATAGTTTGTGATGAAAGAGACTTCTTTCCACGGAGGCGGCGCACGGTCTGCCAGAATACCTTGTTTGCCGAACCATAGTCTGCCTTCAATTTCTCCCCGAACTTCTCCCAGGCATTGTCTTTGCTGCTGCTTTTCGCGCCTCAGTGTACCGCACTCGACTCGAAGTTAACTTATTTGCAAGCCATAGCAAATAGGCTTCCTTCTTTGCCTTGACAGCTTTTTGGACTTCACCGTTCCACCATGCAGTCCTTTTCTCACCACCCTGCGCCACACTCAGCCGCTTACGACCACAGCACAATGCATCCGAAGCAATCACAGCAGTTTTAAACAACTGCCACTCCTCTTCAATTGTACCACGATCACTGGGTAGTTCTTTGAAACTTGAAGATATGTTATCTGCAGAGGTCTTCCTCACAGCTCTATCCTCCAATGCCTCCCATTTGATGCGCCAAGTTTGTCTGAACCTAGTATTTCGCTTGGTTGGCATGGATTTAGAGAACAAGGTGGTGATCAGTTGATAGTTCTGCCCCTCTTCTCACACGAGTATCCAACACTGATCGGAATAATTCGGCTGAAACGATTACAAAATCAATCAGTGACTTCTGGTCCATTGCATTCCTGTATCAGGTATACTTATGGACAATCCTGTGCTGGAAGGTGTTTGTGATGGAAAGTCCATTGTTGCAACAGAGATCCAACAACCACCTCCCATTCGCATTTAAATTCGGGTCATCATTCCTCCCAATCGCGCTTTTTCACGTTTGGTCATCAGCCCCTACGTGTGCATTGAAGTCGCCCACCAGGATGACAGAATTTGCACTCCCTCTCCTGTTAAGAGCAGCATCAACTTCATCTAGAAAAAGTGGGTACTCTGTGACTGCATTCGGAGCATATGCAACGAATAGAGAGAGAGACCGTTTCCCTATCTGAAGCCTCAGGAGACACAGTCTTCCACCTAAGGGGGTCCAATCTGCAACATAATCTGCCAGCCGGGGACTTGTGAGTATCCCCACTCCCGCCTGGGCAGTCATGTTAGGGTCGACACCTGAGTAAAAGAGCTTTCACCCTCCTTCTAAGTTTACAGTTCTAGAACCCGGACGTTTCGTAGAGGTAATACCTATGATGTCCAGTCGATACCGTTTGGCTTCCTCCACTAACTCTGATTCCTTTCCTGTCATGGAGAATACGTTCCAAGTGCCGATTGACAGCACCCGATCCCGTTGTCGCTTTACCCGTTTCTCCTCCTGGGTAAAGGCATGCGCTGCCCCCGACCGTTTCCCCAAGCGCATAGCGAGTGCACTGGTGGGACTTCTCGGAGGCATTGCTCCGAGATAACACACGGGAGACTGTCGACTATTTTTCGAACGAAAGCCTCTGCCTAACTCCCGAACGCGGGTGACTTTAACCTGCGCCACACCCGATGCAGTATGAATTCTCTCATTCGTCGACATCTTGAGATGTTTGTTTGGATACTCTTCGTCTCACTTCTCAACCTTGACCTTTCTGGTAAGGGTGACCCTAAAGTAGCAGTGCTACAACCAACATAGTTCACAGAATCCCTGAAGCACCCAAACCCCTGACCCACGGTAAGGGGGCATCCACTCAGGGGATGAAAAAACACTGATTGTTAAAATCCAAGATGGAGACAATGATGGATGGACTGTTTCTCGGGCCCCGATGGTCTGGTAACTTTTGAGTGCCCAGGCCTGTCTCTCGTTGGCTTCATTATCTAGGTCACTGACGTATATTAAAGGTAGACCCCGAAACCTGCCACCATACTTGAAGCCAATTGGGAAGCTCTGCCTCCCAGAACCGTCATGGCCGTAAGTGAGTGAAGGTGATGCAAAACACATGACTAAACATGAGAGTAGGTGATTAATAATTGAAGAGGTCAGCGCAACAGTGGTCTAACCCTCTCCGAGTCGAAAATTTAAATACTGATGCCATGTGTTGCGTTTGATGGGAACTATCATCCTATGAAGTAAAAAGATATCAATTAACATTATAAAGTTTGTTTTGAAGCCTCTATTGCTTTCTCTCCATAATTGAAAAACAACAATTGAAAAACTTTAAGTTGCTTTTTCTCCATTTTGTAAAAAAGTGTGTTAGGCCACTGTTGCGCTGAACCCCTCAATTCTTTCCGGAGTGATAAGTTTACCTTTTCGTTAACTTTGTATTTTAAGTATTTTATTATTATTACCACCCTTATATTAGCTTGCTCTTGGATCTTGTGAGATGGTACGGAACCTTTCAGTCGAGTTTTGAAGCACTTCTACTTTAATGATAAAACGACAGACTTTTATAGCAAAATGGTAATGTTTTAATGAACCTACGCGTTTCGCATTAACTGCATCATCAGGGTAGGAAAACAACTACAGTTTTCTACCATTTTGCTATAAAAGTCTGTCGTTTTATCATTATAGTATCCAGCAAAATAGACCATTATGCAACTATCACTTCTACTTTTCGATTCGCTCTTAAATTTTGCATACAGGTTTGTTCCTAATGGCAACACATTTTAGCAATTTTTCTTTCTAATTTCGGGTTTTTCCCACAAAAAAATTTTTATATTTATAAACAATTTTTCGATCATGGTTTCAATTTCAATTTCGTTTCAGTTACGTATTTTCATTTCAGTTACGTATTTTTGATTTATGCTTGTGGAAAGTGATTCCTGGTCGTATTTCGTGTCTATTTGTACAGTTGTACGCGGCAAAACTCTGAGAAATGATTTTGAATTAATTATTCCTCGGGCCCAAAATCATCAAAAACAAAACAGCCAGACAGCTAACTACGCCACGAATCACTCCTGCCCAGAACTGTCATGCTTCAATTGGCTTCACTTTGGTGGCGATGTTAACAATAGGATTCAGAATCTACCTAAAGGTAGGAATTCTCTGGGAGACATGAAAATCGATTGTTGTCTCCAATGTTCATATTCGTCATATCACGCAACTCCGTAGCCGACGAGAAAGACAGGCCAGGGCATTCAAAAGTCACATGATCATCGGGGTCCGGGCAACAATTCATCTTTCTTTGTCTCCATCTTGAATTTTAACAATCCGTATTTTTGCGTTTGTTGGAAACAATGAAGGATGGATTGTTGCCCGGACCCCGATGATCATGTGATTTTTGAGTGCCCTGGCCTGTCTCTCGTTGGCCTCGAGTTGCGTGATATGACGAACTTTGGAGACAACAATCGATTTTCATGTCTCCTAGAGAACTCCTAGAAATATAGCGGTGGTCACAGAAATAAGACACTTAGAAAAATTACATTATTATCAACATAATATTTAATACAAGAATACTTCTTTTAGAATAATGAATATAAACCTCAATGAATTGTTAAGCAACAAAAAGTTATGAAATTAAATGCTTCATGTAATAATATTGTTGTGGTTTCGTTTTTAACACTGAAATAAGACACTTCAGCAAATAAGACAAGTAAGCATTAAACATCGAATCAAATTTTAATATTTGGTTGGATACCCTTTATTTCTGATTACTTCTTGAAATCTCTTATTCATATTTTCAACTAGACTTCCACTGGAACATTCTGCCAAGCTGCTTCAATTGTTGCCCACAATTAGATTAAATTTGAAGCTCTTTCTTCACAAATTTTCGTTTTCACATGTTCCCATAGGTTCTCTAATGGATTGAGGTTCGGGCTCTGTGGTGGCCAATCCAAAACTTTGATTCTATTTTCTTCCAGCCATTTTATTACAGATTTGGCTTTGTGTTTCGGATCGTTGTCAAGCATCAATGTCCATGTAACGGGCAAATTGTCATCTGCGAACGGCTCCATTACATTTTCAAGATATTTTGTAAGAATGTTGATCCATTATTTCGTTTATTTTATGCAGTGGGCCTGTACTGTGCAAGGACATTGCTCCCCAGATCATGATTTTACCTCCGCCATGCTTTACTGTTTTCACTGTGTATCGTGGATCATTTGAACAATTTTGTGGACGGCGTACATACACTTTTCCATCCGATCCAAACAAATTAAACATTGATTCATCAGTCCACATTTTTTTTTTCTAAAATTCCACTGGTTTATATGTGTTTCTTAGCAAACTCCAAACGTTTCTTTCGATTGATGGGTGAGACAAATGGCTTCTTCTTGGCAATACAGCCACGTAAAGAAAATTCATTCAATCGTCGTCTGACGGTTTTTGAAGAGACATTTACATTATAATCAGTTACCAATGTGTACTTAAGTTGCTTAGGCGTCTTAAATGGGTTGCTTTTACTCATCCTGGCAATAATTCAGTCTTCTTTAACAGTAGTTTTACGTTGTGGAAGATGTCTGATTTTATTTTCCATTGATTTTTCTATTTGAACATGATTAATGGATTATAAACCATGCACCTGGAACATTTGAGCATTTGTGCAATTTTGGAAATGGTGTAATTTTTACTTTTCAGTGTCAATATCAGTTGCCTTTGTTCAGGCCCACAATGTTATATTTTTGGCCATGACTTGAAACTAAAAAAATATTGCAATAATATTAGGGATCAAATAAATGCATAGTAATAAACTAAATAGACGAAAATATTGATTACCTACACGTAAAACGCAAAATGATGGCACTGTCTTATTTCCTTGTCCAGGGTGACAATACCTTTTAATATCATGTTATTCATCCATATATAAAATCAGATTACTCTAAAACTGCTTAAAATTTATTGTTATGCAAATCATGTGGTAACTTCAAAGATTATTTCAAGTTGTTAAGATAGGGAGGTGAGTGTCTTATTTCTGTGACCACCATTGTACCTCACATTTGTCGTTAAGATATATAACAGGGAATCGGTTATGAAACCTTTTTATTCTACCCGCGAGGGGGGAGAGCAATAGCGACCTCCTAAGAACATTTTCTTGTTTACCAACAGATTCGCTATTTTCGGTATGTCCAAAGTTGTTCGATTTCATTTCCAAATTTTGCCTTCATCTCCTAAGGCATACTTGGCAATTCTCTGATTTTCCTTCTCCTCAATGATTTTAATTAATCTTCTGTCCACCGAAGACCGATAAGGTTCTTCTTATTTTCCTTTTAATTTTCCGAGTCTCTTCACACGTCATGTTTCTTCATTACCATCGCCGTTTCGCATTCACCATTCAGCCGACATTTCTCCTTCTCTCCTCCATTTTCGATCGTCCCCTCAGCTTCATTCCCTCCCCAGAGTCTCAATCTCTCCTTTCCATTCTTTCGCTTCCTTTAATTGTCCTTTCCTTCTATTATTCTCCTTCCTTTCTTTTTTCCTTCTCATTGTATATTCGAAAAAGAGAATTTTTACTATTCATAGGAAATTTCTGCTTACCTGGATTCTTATTCGTTCTATAAAATCCACGATTAATTAATACACCTTTATGCAAACTATTTGAAAAGAAGCATGTTTTCTATATTACTCGTAATCCTGTACTTAAAACAAACACAAAAAGCCAGTTTGATCATTTTCAGGGTGTCTACCTAGTTAACGCATAAAATATTCTCTGACAGGGGAGGGCGGAAGAGGGTTTCCTTCTATCTTTGTATAAAGAAATGGTCCCGGATAACAAAATAAAGCAATATCCTTACGGGGGAGGGAGGGATTTTTGGTGTAAATACAATTAATGTACAAATTATATTTTCTGGTGTACAATAAATATATATATCACAGCACCAAGTCGTTCGGAATGTTCGATGAACCGAAGTTAGGAAAATGACCCCGTTTCCGGATAAATCCCCATTTTCCGGTAATCCAGAAATTTTGGTGCACATCTACGAATTATTAATTATATCCGAATTGTTTATAGTTTTCTCTCATCAGTCATTTATCTTCAGGTTTACTTTTTATTTTTTAGATTAATGACTGAATATACAACTACGAGGAGATATCAGAAAAAAAAAACTCCATTTACAATACTTTTTTCAAATTAAATTACAAAACATGCAGGTAGACAACGAAGTACAGGTGAAACTACACGTGCTCATCTACTTTACCACATAGGCACCTTGACGATTTAGACATTTATCCCAACGCTGTACTGTTTCAGAATATCCCGCTCATAAAACTCCGTCGGCTGTGAATACAGCCAATGGCGCACGGTAGATTTGAGTTTCTCGTCAGTCTCAAACCTCTGACCACCCAGAAATCTCTTTGTGGGACCAAAGAGGTGGTAGTCCGAGGGCGCTAAATCTGGACTGTACGCTGGATGGTCCAGAACCTCCCAATCGAAACGGACCAGTTTTACTTTGACGACATTGGGCCATATGCGGGCGCGCGTTATCATGAAGAAGTCGAACATCGTTTCCTCTTTCTGGTCGCTTAACCCGAATAGCACGCCGCAGTTAGTCAACGTTTCACAACAGGTAGCGGCGTTGACGGTTGACTCACGAGGCAGGAACCCTGCGAATAGGATGCCTTTCATAGCCCAAAAACCTGTAAGCATAATCTTCCGAGCTGAAGGAGAGACTTTGAATTTTTAGCGAACCGGAGAATGTTTCTATGGTTGCAGTTATAGGCTCAGGTGCAAGACCCAGGACTCATCTCCTGTGACAATGCCATCCAGAAACGCATTTTCCTCCTGGTTTTACCGCTGCAGATGTTACAGACCATTCTGTTGCCCGTCTGTTCTGGTGTCAGCGTTTTTGAATCCAACGCGAACAGACTTTGCGTTATCCAAGCTCCCATTCATCATATCCAATGCAGATCCATAAAATATGTGAAACGTTTCACTCACTTCTTTCAAGGAAATGCGACGGTTTTCTCTGATTGTGTTGTTAATGCCCTCAATAAGGCTGGTGTTGCCGCTGATGCAGCCGCCCAGAATGCTGTTTATCGGCAGGGCTAACTCTTCCTTCTCGAAACATTTTACACCATTTACACACCCTGGAATACTCCAGACAGTCGACACCGTTAAATGGTAAAATTTCCCCATGAATTCCGCGGGTTTCTTAACTTTTGCGAAGAAACCTTCGATGTTCGTTCAATGTAGACGATGTGATAGTGGCGGACATTCTTGTTATGCAATGTCTGTGCATGTACTCACCCTTCTTTCTGGCAATTTTAACTTTTACATAGCGACTTTATGTGATGATGCCAATAGAAACGCAGCCTGGAGGGGAAAATCTTCTTTTGAGAAAGATGTGTTTTAAAGTTCCCTCTTTTGTTTGTCGCCAGCTGATTTGCCGAGAGGTGGTAAACTTCAATAGAGTTACCTATTATTTCTATTTAATGTAACAGGGATTCTTTATTTTAAAAAGAATATTTTGACGAAATATTTTGACGAAAGAAGAATTTTCGCCTCTATAGAAAAAGGATCTTATTTCAAAAAATTTGTTGAATATCTTAAAATTTGAATTTTTAAATAATTTTTTTGCTAGATTTATAATACTTCAAAGAATATAGCTAAGTAAAAATTTAAAAATTCAAATTTCACCCCCAGGCTAAGTTTTTATTGGTACTGTCACATATTTCTTCCGTTAAAAAGTATATGGCGTTACTTTCTGGATATCCCCTCGTATGATTGAATTGGAGACACCATTCTCGCATTTCAAACAAGCATTATAAACAATACTCCTTTAAAATTGTTCATAATTTTAAATTTCTTCCTGGCCTAGATTTAAAGGATGAAATATTTTAGGACATTTCTTGTTTGTTTTGGTTGTTCTAGTTGCTCGAATTTTGGATCAATTTGGTGTTCTAGGCGCCGATCAATTATAAGCAACTAATATTTTATTTTTTACATGTATTTATTTGTTGCTTAAATGTTCGGCCATCTATACTGTTAATTGCCGTTTTCTTTTTAATCAGTTTCGTTAAGAATTTTTTAAAGGCGGTTTGCACTACGATCGTATTTTTGGTGTCACGTTTGAATTACGTTCCCTGAAAATAGTGAGCATCAATATCTCCTTGAATTTGCGTAACACTTACTGTAGCTGTAAAACTCTACATTTCTTTTAATATACAAATAAAATTGTTTTTTTATTGATGATATTTCTATTTTATTATGACAATTGGTAATTTTGAATAAGTAAATAATATTCATGCTTAGGCTCTCCAGTAGCGACCGATCACGTTACTCTGAGCCATATCGATGTTCTTTTGTTTTTATCGAATAAAAGAGCGCAACTACAAAAGTGCCATCGCTAACACAACTAAATGATATTTTATTTATTAAAACTAAACTCGGTAAAATAAAAAGGAAAAATAATTTGCTGCTGAACTTCAATCTTTTAAGCGTGACTAGGATATCTTCTTCAAGGCGCATTGTTTAATTTTTACTGCAATTAACAGGAGTTAGGCCACCTTGGGAAAAGACCATCCAAAGATGGCCCACTTAAATTGTTTATTTTAAGAAGAGAAGATCAGTGGTTGTCAATGCTTGTCAATTTTATTGCCATGATTTAAGAAGAAAAGATCATTTTTTTTTCATGCGGTTGATGGAGGAGGCACTAGTATGATGTGGGCTGCTCTTGCTTAAGCCACAAGACCAATTTAGCAGTTGTCAGTGGTCGCATGAATGCCGCTAAGTATCAAGCGCAACTTCAAGTTCACCTTCTTCCATTCATGCTACGTAATCTCACAGATGAGGATCTCTTCCTGACTGAAAGCAGGAAGACAATGCATTTTGCCAAGCAGCAAAGAACACAAAAACATGGCTGCTGAACTCAAATATCACAGTGCTATATTGGCCAGCATCCGTTCTATTCAGATGAAAAATTGCACAAACTAGCAGAAACAATGAAAGGTAGAATCTTTCAATTTATTTTAAAGAAAACAGACTACTAAAACCTTCCTGAAGCTTTCTAACCCATCAATATTTATAATTTTTCTTTAAAAAATATTCTGACAATTCATGGTAGATGCTTATCTCCATTATTTCATCGACTTTCTTGCTTAAAAAATTTTTGTTACCTTTTTGTTAATAAAACCTGATAGTTTGTAATAAACAATGAGTAACATTTGGAATACGATTTTGAATAAAACCTGGTTAGTACTCGCATGTGAGAACTGTTACGATTTTGAATGCGTAACTCGGAAACTACTCGTTGGAATACGATCAAATTTTAACGGTATACACAGTTTTATGTGCCCTATTATTCCTCCAAAATTCATTATTCTAGGCGTTGCAGAACCTGAGTTATTAAACTTGTTGATCTTCGTGGCGGGATTTTTATTTCTGTTCATATCTCAGCGTTCAAATTCGGACCCACACTTTATTAAAACAAAACGTTCATTCTGGTCACATCTATCATTGCTTACAGTTATACACACTTTTTCAGAATTAATAAGAGTAATTAATAAGTTTGAAGATGGTCGAAATTAATTCAACGGAACTTGTTCTAATGTGTTCAAAAACTATTCAAAATTTTTGTAAATATTATGTTTCAAATAATTTATGTGACCTAGACTAGTATATGCTTAAACGATAAACAGAAGGTAACATTTTATTCATTCATGACTCGTCGATACGAACCGATTGATATATCACATACATTTTGGTATTCTTAAGGGGCCTGTTGAGCACGTGCAACTGAGTTGGAAGGAGTTCACGATAATGGCTGAAAAATTGATACATCCGAGCTAACATAGCATTGAACATACACCTTGTTGAACGTAGAGTTGAAAACAGAATTTGAAAAAGTTAATCCGTTTTTAAGTTATCATTCAAACAGCGGACGGCCGGATAAACGTACAGACCCAGAATGCACTCTTATAAGTAGGTTTTACCTAAAACTCTTAATAAAGAAGTAACGTAAAGAAAGAATTATAAACACTCGAGAGGATGAAAAGGATTTTGAATTACAAGGGTCGTTCAAGGTTGACCTAGACTTTTGTTCATATAAAAATCAAGAAATACGTCTACCACATTACACTTTTTGATTATCCCGCATTCGGCTTGACATATTTGACGCATGGGCAGCAGATGGCAGCAAGCAGTGTCTCCGCAGCTGTGGAACAGCGTTGTATAACCAAATTTCTTGTGAAGAGAACATTAAACATGCTGAGATTTTGAGAAGACTTCAAACACAGTATAAGGAAGAAACGATGTGACGGGCAAGAGGGTACGATTGGTGTAATCCGCTTGGCGAAGGACGCGAGATGGTGAAAATTGCAATGCAGCCCCATTAGTGAAAATGTACACGTTCGTCCGACTGCAGTCACAGCAGTGAAAATCGCACCCGTTGAGCGAGCCATTTATGGTGAAGATATCACAATTAACACTCAGTATTACTGCAGATTGCTTCAGCGTGCCGTACGCAACGCTATTCACAATAAAAGACCCGGGATGTCGTTCGGAAATGTCATTCTTTTCAATGACAATGCCCAACCTCAAACAGTGAATTTGACAGCAGAAACGCTTCCCAAAATGGACTGAGAGATGTTGCCTCATGCCCCTTATAGCCCAGACCTAGCTCCTATTGATTATCATTTGTTCGGGTCTCTTAAAGAGCTTCTGAGGAGGTAGAAGTTCAAGACAGATGAAACGTTGCAGAAAGCTGTCCTACACTGGCCATGATAACAGCCCAATTCTTTCTGTGCCAAAGGTATCAGGCAGTTGCCAGAGAACGATGGCAACAGTGTAAAAATAAAAAAGTCTAGGACAACCTTGAACGACCCTTGTACATATTAAACTAAACAATGCACAAGAAAAAATATTAACTTCCGTATACAGAATTTAAAAAAACATATGAAGAATGACCTAGTTTAAGAACTGGTAAGTTATAAAAAGGGAAAAAGAGAAGAATTTAATTTGCATTCATTTTTATTTGATGACCTCGACTCCACAAGAACGTCCAGAGCAAGGGCACAAGGATCTCTGGAAAGAGTTGGGAATTGGTGATGAGTATTAAGGTTGTCAAGGCAGAAGTTTAGGAAAGGAGCTTATGCCGCGTGTGATTTAATCATCCAATCCAGAAGTCGACTGGAGAGGGGAAGGGAAATTCCCCCGGCGGCATCCAACTCTTCCGACTGGCTGTCATTCTCACCTGAGAAGTATCATCAACACGATGAGATGATGAAGCGAAATTTTCTATTCTGCAATGAGAGATAGCCATTGCCGATGCTAACAAGAAGTTCTTGGCACCATTTCCCCCCACATCCGCAAACTCGAGTTCCTAAATGAAAAAAGAAAAAAAATTTAACCGACTCGCTTTGATTCTTCCTTCCTCCAAAAACATTTTTCTTTAATCCTGGGGCACTCGGGAGCGCCAAAGATAAATCAGTTTCTTTCTCACCCTTGTTCCTATCAGCCTTTTTCTCCCATTTTTAAAGCATCATAAATGAATGTAATTTCTGCCGGATAAGTTCCATGTCGTCGCCAGAAAATAAAAAAGAACATGCTCGCGGGAAATGAGAATTTTTTTTTTAATTTCATATTAGCTAGTGAGGATTGCTTCCATGTATCATGGGTCTAAATAGAAAGAGAAAAATAAACTGCTATTAAATTTTCATGTAGTGGAGACGCCGACACGAACTTATGTCGCGACACCGACCACCTTCGCTATTCAGAGCGATGCTTTCGCTATTTCGAAGCCAGTCAGATGTAATAAGATTAACTGAAAAAAATTCTTTGGAAATTTGGTTGAGCAATCCTAAGAAAATTGGAGGCAACACCCTGTAAATTTAACGTGGATTCTCTTCTCCTTAATTAAAAGCATGAAAAACTTTAAAACCACAAAATTAATGACGTGAAAAGTTTTTTTGTAATTCTTGAAAGGAAAGTTATGTTAAAATAAGGAACACGGATTATCTAATTAAAAAGATTTCATTAATTGTTAATGCAGAGAAATTGCATCATATCCTAAAGAAGCATCTACTAAATCTTCGTTTTTCTCAAGTAATAACGAGATTTTCTAATTAACGTCGCATAAAAACAAAAGATGTTGCATAATTTTTGGTTTGAAAAAAATAACTTATTTTTCTTATATACTCAAAAGTTAAAAAAAAAACAAACAAAACCAACATACAAATCAACATGAATTAATTTAAAATAAAAATTTACTCCGATACTAACATATTGTAATGTTACCGAGCTAGCCTCTAATTAAAAAACATGAAGAACTGTGTTATAGAATTGGCTGTAAATGAGGTAAAAACCTCGCACCATAAAAAAAGAACCAGAGATATGAAGCATCAGATACGCATTTCGGAGCCTAAGCCTTCTTTTTTAACAGCAAAATTGAGACACCATAAAAAATTTTTAACGATATTAAACAATTCCAAGTATGTAATTTAATAAATTTAAATTTATCAAACAGATTATAAAAATATAAATGTCATCAAAATATAAATTTAAACAAATTAAACTGCTATTTGTACATTTAGCACCACCTTTTTACAATTTCTGTACTTGCAATTTTCCATCAACTTTCAACAAAAACAACAGCTCTGCTTTGGAGACAAATTTCTTTTTCAATTGGAAATTTAAATGAATGAAATAAGTGACAGCTTTTTTTTCGCATACAAAGTGAAGCAATTACTTGTAAGATTTATTTTTTTAAGTCACTCCATTCTCGCGATGGCGCCACCGTCGCTATTACATCGCATGTTTCGTCCGGTTGCCATTCAGATGTCGTATCTGTATCTTTTTCATCTGTAGCCAAGCCTTTCATCTTTCATCACCTACTGTCGGTACAAAACAACGCGACATGGTTGAATAACTAGGGCGGACTGCGACTCGCGAATCGCTTTCTTGACCAATAATTTAGAGCGAACCGTTATTGATTGTTAAGAAAATGACTAACTAAATTCTTTAAATTGATATTAATTTTTATTGTTGAAACAATTTCATTTTAAACTGCGTAATTTGGCAAGTTCTTCACGCCTAACCTTCCACGATGCATGGTTGTTGATATTAATCAACCGCGGCTTTGCAAATGCCGGTTCGATCAATAAACCGTTGATGGTCTTCACTCGTGAAAATGCCACGTACGACAAGCCAAGTCCAAATTCTGAATCACCAATGTCTATGACTGCTTTATCAACAGTGATTCCTTGTGCTTTGTGTCTGGTGATTGCATAGGCTAACTTAAGCGGAAATTGCTTACGCGTACAAGATACTCCTCCTTTTTTGAAGCCAACGGCGATCGGTAAAATGGGAATTGCTTCATTGGTTAATGTTGGTCCAGTATAGGTTGCGAATTTGACGAGAATGCACACCGGCAGTTCATTCAAGTGGTTGCGAGTTTCAGTTGGCGAGTAGACAATGTCGACAACCACACCAAAAAGATATTGTGATTACGCTGTGAACTTCGAAATTTGGCCTTAAAAATC
>JAHWFO010047224.1:886938-959630 GCA_023313115.1 Rhysida immarginata | reverse complement strand
TATTGTATTCCAGGGTTCTTGTGTCTCGTCCTTCTCTTAATTTATATCCGTTCCGAATTTGAATTCTTATAATAAACATACCCACATTTGATCAATTGTATGGCAGTTTCAATCAACAATAATACAAAAATTACTCGACAGAACTGCATGTACACAGAACTACAGTAAAAGTTGACAGTTACGATAATCTAAAAATAGTTGATGAATTACGCTTTCCTCTTAAATACAGCCAAAAAATGTAGCTGTGGATTTAGCCAAAGCAAGGTAAGTGGGTCCAAAATGGCCGCCAACAATAGCAGACGCTCAGGTTGTCGTTACTTTCCCGATCCAGAGCTTTAGTTATAATGCCATGAAGGGTAAAAATTTGAAGACAAGCACAAATGCCAGTAATGGAGGTATACTTTGATAAGCCATGTATGACATTATTACAACCAACCAGCACTCTTTTAATCTGGATGTGAGGTGCGGAGGACCAAAAAATAGAACCATATTTTACTTTGGTAATTAAACAAGTCTTGAGTATCTTGACGATTTCATCACGATTTAGAATCTTGTAGATTCTTGAGTACAAATATTTTTGCCTTGTTAGAATATTAAAAGGTTAATAGCATCAACAAAAGAAAGTTGATTGTCGATTGTTATGCCAAGTATCTTACAAGATTGACGTGCGTTATGTTTTTTCTTATCAATCAAGATTATTGTAGTTTTGTCACAAGACCATGGTGTGTATACCACTTATTTAATGTAGCAATGTCCTGATGTATTTGCTGAAGAAGTAAGGCTTGATCAGAAGAGCGCATGCTTTATACAAAAAGTTATCATCAACGTAAGATCTAATATGGCGGTTAAGGGGAAGCTTAAATATATCTGCAGTGGATGCAGCATATAAAACCGAGGCAGATGGAGCGCCTTGGAGGAGACCTCTAGTAGATGAGTGTTGCATGATGTTACTGTCAAATTCAAGATAGTAAATTCTATGTTGGAAATAATTCCACAAAAGATTCAAAATATTTGAGTCAATGCCCATGGCCTCAAGCTGGAATATTAATAAATCCCGATCTACTGTGTTAAAAGCTTTGGAAACGTCCGTATTCACAAGGTAACACACAAGGCCCTTATCTATGGTATCAATGATGTAATTAAAAATATGAAAAACGGTAAAGAGTAATGGTGTTTTCGTCCTGCCACAGCTTGGTTACACGGTATGATATACCACAAATAGTTATTTAAATGAATAAATATTAGCTTCTCAGTGATCTTCACAATTGCAGATAGTATACGCAAAATAACACCAAACGTTTCGAGAAATGGTTTGTTTGTTAAGCAGAAACGTAAAGGTCAGCTTCATATCTCTGATGAAAATGTCGAGCGTATTGAGCAGTTTCCTTCGTAGATTAGATGCTTGCCGGCTGCACGTTAAAGAACCCTTCGAGGCAAAATTTGCGGCCCCTATAACGCCGTCCTGAAATGACCATAGCAGTTGAAAAGGACGTTAATACCAAACAAACCAAACCAAACCGAAGGGGGCCATATTGAACGCCTGTAAATCACCATTTCGAAACCTGATAAGACGAATATTTGGTACTCTACCAAACTTGGCATACTTAGAATCACCCTCCAATTTCTTTCATTTCCATATGCAACATGATTAACTGCATTAAATTTCAAAATCTGAATCCACCGTGGAGCCCATCCAAACAGCAAGAGCAAAAGAGCTGTCGCTGTCCGCGGATGAATTTTTAATACCAAACTCCCTTATGCACATTTTATCCCTTAGGAGAATTCATATTACCAATCATATTCCAACTCAGCCCTTCTTCTAAATCGCGCAACGGTTCCACAAAAGCTAAGCTTTCGGAGGCATCCCGAGGATTGATGGGCTCGTGAACAGCTTTTTCGACCGTTCCCTTTTGTTGGTGGTTGGGTGTGGTTGGCGTTTTCAATGGAGCCCTCTGACCCACGTTTCCCTTCGCAGATTCGTGACAAGCGACGGTACACCTTCATGTCGTCACGTGGCGAGACCAAGATAATGAGGCCGTGTCCGTGGCTTATAATATTATCTCGCTCGAGCTAATTAATTCAATTACTTCTCTTGTTGTGTGGGGATCTAATTAAGGCTGTTGACCGCGCGTGATCATCAATTGCAAGCGACACTCCGTTCTCGCACGAAACAATACCCGCCGGAAAAGGTGCGAAGAGGGAAAAATCGAAGCCGACAGCCTCCGCTTTTCTCTCCTCCCGTCAATTGGTTGTGGCACTTCCGATCTTGTACCAAGAAATATCTCTTTGTACGGTTCGCTTACTAAACAGTGGGAAATGAACCATCTTTTAAAGCTTTAAAAGGGCCAATAATTTATCATCGATTAAACAACTCTCGAAGAGTTACAAATTCTAATTTATTGCTCTCGTGTCGACTAAATTAAAGCCGGTCGAAAACATCATAACACATGACGTTCAGATAATCTTCAACTGGAAGAACAAAGTTGTAACTAAAAGTTAATAAGAAAAATTAAAAGTAAAAATGATCACAACGTTAAAAGCTTTATACAAACCTTTAGGGTCAAAATTCTACAGATATTAGAGGACTACAACCCCTGGCAAAAAGTTTGGAAACAGTGGCTAATGTTCACAAAATTTTCATTTCAGGTGACATTTACATTCAATTTTTCAACACTATTCCTAAAGCATGATGATACACGAATACAACATAATGTGTACTTTTATTTGGTGCCAAGAAATCAAAAATATATCATTGTTAAGCGAGTGAAAAAAAAATCCAAAACTTACAAGAAGGAAATAAATAAGGAAAGACACAGCCGGTGAAGAAAAAAAGTTTGGAAATACGTCAAATAATTCAAAGAAATGGGTGGCATAAATGAACTTCTTGAAGTAAAATGCCTCCCCTCTTGTTATATGCTTGGTTTCTCCCATTAATATTTGTATGAACAGTCTTTAGCTACACAAACTTCACAACATAGCTCCACGAAAAGAACTCTCTACTGATGTTGCCAAAATAAGGTAAAACTATTAGAGGATGGGAAAACTACGAGAGAAATGGCAAAGACTTATTCTTGCACCTGTTCTGCTGTTTTCAAGCTGTGGTAAGAGTTTCGAGAGACGGGAGATATTAGAGACCAGCCTTGTAAAGTAAGATCTAGAGTAACATCAAAAAAGGCAAGATAAAAATTTAAGAGAAATAATACTAAAACAATCGACGAGTTACTTCCAAGCAGATGACAAATAAATGGAGGAAATGCCATGTGCAGGTTTTGTCCTGAACTGTCATAAACCGGGTATATAAGATGGGATTTTCTTTTCGTAAGGCAAAAACAAAACCTCTGCTCACGCGTCAAGAACGAAAAAATCGACTAGAATGGGACATATCCAAGAAAGATTGGACAATTGAAGATTGGCAACGAATCATCTCCTCTTACATTTCACGAATTTGTCTAGGAGTTGGTGATAATAGCGGAACTTTCGTTTAGAAACGATACAATGGAAAATTATAAGAAAATTTTCTTAACTACAGCATCAAATTTCCTCAGTCCTTCATGATATGGGCATGCATCAGTGCCAGAGGGATGGGGAGATTGTACATATTGTTGAGAACTGTCAACGCAGAGGTTTACACCAATATTTTTGAACGTTTTTTGAGTCCATCAATACAAGATTTCTTTGAAGATGAAGAGGTGGCCTTTCAAAACGACAACACATGTCATCAGGCACGGTCAGTCAAAGAATTTTTACGTGAAAAACATCAAACAACTCAAATGACCTGAACAAAGCCCAGATCTCAATCCGATTAAAAATTTGTGGTGGAAACTGAAGACAAAAAAGTCTATAAACAAGAATGAACTGAAACATTCCAGACAGCTATTTAAATCTCTTGTTGATTCTATGTCAGATAGAATCCATTAAAGCCCGTGGAGGTCCCACTAAATAATTTTTTCTACCCATTTCTATGAATTATTTGACGTGTTTCCAAACTTTTTTCCCACTGCCTGTGTGTTTCCATATTTATTTCCCTCCTGTAGGTTTGGAAATATTATTTCAGTCACTTAAAGATATATTTTTGACTGCTTGTACCAAATAAAAATGAATGTTGAAATGTATTAGGAATAATGTTGAAAAATTAATATAAATGTCAACTGAAATGAAGACTTTGTGAACATTAGTCACTGTTTCCGAACTTTTTCCTTGGGGTTGTATAAAACTGAATGTTTTGAGATAGGGAACCAATGGTCGGAAAGCCATATTTTAGGCGCCACGTTAATAATACGTGTGGGGAACGTTTTTGCAAATTGCTTTGGTTTTAAGAGCAAAAAAGTCACAATCGCCAGTCTCCTTGTACACCAATCAGGGATATTTGAAAGAGTGCGGCAAAGTTTCATGCCCCGTTGTAATGCATGTTCCGTCCATCTAAGAAAAGAATATGCGCTATAACTTTCTTGGCAACACAGAGTGGAAAAGTTTTATGGCAAAAATTCCCTGTACCGCTTGCTGCACCAGGAGACTAAGAATGCAAAGAGTTTTAGTGCAACTGTGAAACCAGAGGGGTGAACCTCTTAGCTTTTTCTATCTTTCAAGATGGCGGCTCGGTCAGTTAAAACACAAGCTCACAATGTGCTTTAAAGTTATAGTTTTGATAACTTTACCGTTGTAGAAATAAAAAAAAAAATAAAAAAATCGGTTCTTCAATCCGATTGATCGGTGATTATGACGCCATCACAATTCACAACAACAATTCCTTGATTGTCCGCCATTGATCTCACGCTTGTGGTGTTCATTCTATTCTCAACTGGAATGGAGTCGACAATGTGCAGGTTCAAACTGTCGAGTCCAATACGCCGAACTTCGTTCGTCTGTTTTGCGTACGACGCGCAGCAGTCCACCATGCGGTTCGAATTTAATGGGAAATGGTTCGTGGTGCGGCATTCCAGAACGCCGCCTCAAGGAATTTGTGAAACCGATTTAAGTTGTTTATGAATAAATAGGTTCAAAGATAATGCAGTGAACAGGATTTGAGGGTAATTCGTCAGAAAACCACATTGGTACCCTTTAACCGCAGGAGAGAGAGAGAGTTTTGGCTGATCAAGCCCCATCTCTTTTTGGGGAGAAAATCAAACCAATGAAAGAAGTCAAATATCTGGGCGTATTAGTGGATAGTAAGTTGACTTGGAATCATCACTTAGATAATAAAATTAACCAAGCTAAACTTGGACTGCTACGTAGCAGAAGAGTACTTGGAAAATCATGGGAACTGAACATGAGGATGGCTCATTAGTTATAAACCATGGAAACTGCAGATTCATTATAACACCACAGATTCATTATAATACCATTGGAAATAATACTATCCTTTACTCCACTAGATATACGTATCCGAGTAGTCGCCAAGGAAAATTCTTACAGATGGGAATTCGAGAGGCTATGGGTGGATTTCTCAAACGTGAGATCCCATACCCAAATTAATCAGAGAATAGCCAGATATACTCTACAAATGCCTTCCGATGAAATGAAAACAGAATTTCTTCCTGACGACTCCTATGCGATGAAAATTGACCCGCAAGGAGATTGGGACAGGGAGAAAACTAAAGCCTCAATTGAAGACATTGTTTGGTACACTGGTGGTTCCAAGCAAAACGGCCAAGCGGGAACAGGAGTATTTGCCAAAAGCTCCAGAACTATTGAAGTTTAAGTACAAATTAAAACCTATGTGGATAATTGAAATGTAAGTAGAAATAAATAACTCTTTCGCCACAACAAATAAAACTCTTTTATTTGTTGTGGCGAAAGAGTTATTTATTTCTACTTACAGAAGTTTAAGTTGTTTATGAATACAAAAATTGCCCTAATGCCATTTATTAGTTGTTTATAACTGTGGTGAAAGAAAGATTATGATGCACTCAACAAACGTTACCTTCTTGGACTATTACACATGAGAAGGAAGTACCGAAACCGAACGTATACCAAAAAAAGGCAACACTGGCCATACTTTTGTTTTTCGATTTTATCTTTAAAACAACCAACTGTTTTATCCCATAAATAGGGTCTACTTTCCACAAGTTTTGTTAATGGTACCACATCGAATATGAACACTTTACTCATTTTTCACACACACAGGCAAAATGAAGCCGGTAATTTGCACCGGATGCAATGTAATCAAATTACAGCTTTCACACATAGTCTGGTACGGGAAATGCACCCAGCGTTGGACTCGATAATCGGATCTCTGACTCGTCGATTTCAATTTTTCTTAAGGAGTTTTTACGCATAGCCGTGACAGTGGATACTTGTTCTCATTGAAGAACACGCGCTCCCATTTTTGATTCTTGATACAGTCTTCAACTCGTTCAACGAGGAAATAAAAAGTTTTGGTACTCATGCGGAAGTAATTAAATTAAAAGTTTTTCGAAAAGCGTATAGAAACTCCCTTCCAAGGACCTCAACAGGCAAACGCCCTTAACCATTACGCCGACATTTCAGTTGAATGAGCACAACTCTTTAAGCAGCAGCTCTCTTTAGGTTTTCTTTTGACATCGATTTTTAAAAAAACGAAGGCGTATTGACCCTTTTACACGTGTTACTTTTAGATGTAAAGCTTATCGAAATCGGTAGGATGAAGGTTGAAGCTTCCTCTTGTTATATTATAAAGTTTAGAACAGTTTATTTTTCCACAATGTTTCTCGGCCATCCTTTTTTCCTATACAATGAAAATTCTTAAAAAATAAACATAAATATTTAAACCATCATCGTCTTGGTAGAAAAGTGCAATGGTGATATTCTAAAAACAAAAAAAAAAAAAAAAAAATATTTAAAAAATTCAACATTAAATTCTGTAATGGGTCTCAAATTATAGTCCCAAATCTATTTATTTATTCATGACAAAGGACGGTTTCTTGAGGCTACCCATCGTTGTCGTCCTTACGTCTTTTCCATTATTAATGGCGTTTTCCGCCAGCAAACTGAAGAGTAGAAAGCAGGTGACAGCCTGCATATACAATTCAGGAATGTGGTCAGCTGTCAGCATTAAGGAATTATGAACTTTATGAATTTTAAAATTCAAAAAGACTTTACATTTGTGTAAGCACCATCTTCTGATTAAAAATTCTCAAAATGCAACTGCATAGATTTGAAGTTCAAATTCTAATGTGATGAGTTTTAATTTCCGTCTTTGGAGAATTTTAAATTTAAAAGTCGTTTATAATTTTGAAACCGCTGGGTATTACTCTTAAGGAGATGGCATTTAAACGTTGTAGACACTCCAGATGAATTACACACAGTTCCAAACTTTGATGACTTCTTTTCCAGATGGTGACAAGCTCTCCAGTCAGATATATAAATATAGTTAATTTCAATTTCAGAACAAAAGCTGCTAGTTATAAAAGTCAATTCAAGAAAAAGATAAAGAACAGAAATTGTTCATCAATTTAAACAAAAACAAAGGTTACGGTGCGTCTATAAAAAAAAAAATATTTGGAGTTATAATTTAATTTTTTGAGATTTGTTCTGTTTAATTTTTATCCCGGGCAACACCGGGTCCTCTGCTAGTTAAATATAAAATAAAAATGGAACAACGTCGGTTCCTTCAATTCTATATGACACAGACGCTGATTAAGACAGCATCAAGATAAATAAATGAGATGGTTGAAATAAAAAATCAAAAGTAAAATTAATATAAAAACGTTTTCGTAGACAGCCACGTCTCATCATCAGTTATTTTTTTAAGGAATTTAAGTGATGAAGGAATTCTACTTTCCATTAGTAACTTAAGTATCAAATTCTAATAGCTGACAGTTCCATTTAAACTGGGAGAATTTAATCGAAGTTCTAAAAGGGGCCCAAAATACTGCATAATTAAATCGTCCTCAAAAGTGATAATAAGGTTTGGTTTAGTTTTTTTGGTATTAACATCCGTTTCAACTGCTATGGCCATTTCAGGACGGTTTTATAGGGGCGGCAAATTTTGCCTCGCAAGGGTTCTTCATCGTGCAGACGGCAAACAACTACACGGGATCAACGGCTTTACTTCCCTTCCGAAGGAAGTGCGTGGTCTCAGGATTTTCCCCCTGAAAAAATCCTCGTCGTCCTCGGCCGGTGTCGAACCCACGTCCTCGCAAAAGTGATAATAAGATTCCGAACAGAAACTAATATATATAATATTTATGTCGAATAATACAGGGTGTCTCATCTAAAGTGAACCAATAGCTAACTTCTAAAATACGAATGTGACAGAATACTTTCAATGGAAGAATATGTGAGGAGTTTTTATGTGTTTTCCATTTCCAAAAAACTGACGCCATTTTCGAATACTGAAATCAAGTTTGAAATGTGCAATGGAAACCCCTGTTTTTAATGATATTGTCAGGTTGTACACAACATTTGATAAATAACGATAAAAAATAACAGAATAACTGTTTGTTATAAGGGAGAGGTATGAATCGCTTCTTTTCCTTGGCTTCTCTTAAGGTGGTGGCGTTTTTTAAAAATATTTTTCTGTCAATTTTACGCTAGATAGTACATACCTGCCAACTTGTGAAGATTGAAATTCGTACAATTAGTCATTCAAACCAAACCGGCAGTTGTTGATATATCAGAGCTGGAGTCTATGTTGATAAACAAGAATCAGAACTTGATTTAATGACTCCATATAGAGATTCTAAAAAGCTACGTATTCTATAATCTGCGAATTTTGCCATCGACGATTTTATAATCGTTTACTGGATTTATTAATACCTCCCATCAGTTATGCTATTTCACTCATTAGAATATAAACTGCATGACAGTAGAACGGCGCGAAATTATGTGCACGTTACAACGCGACAGAATGGAAATACAAAACCTCCGATTTGGATTACAGCTCCAGGATAAGGAACGACGGTAAGCGTGTGCTACAGAAATAATCGTGGTGAGCGCTATCACCCAGAAAGCGTTGATATGGCGCCGCTGGGTATCGATCTCAGCTACTACGATTTGGAAGTTTTACACAGAACTCCTTACTATCCTTTCTTCCAGACGCTATAGGTCAGCAGGATAATGTCTAACCACATGTTGTCAAGAATGTTCTTCTTTGGCTGGACGTTTGTCGGACATGCCGCCTTTGAGCATGTATAGGATAAGGAGACTGGGAATCTAGCCAGATTCTATACCATATCGCGGAGGCTTCACAAGATACTCATTTTTTAGCACAGATCATTGTTGTTAGTGCTGACCTGAAACTGCAATCACGTATGTCACGGTCTTGCAATTTTCACCTATATTGGTCTACCTAACAAACTGCTATTTTCAAAATTCGTACCACCATGAAGCTTTCCGTACAATCGTACAATTTCATCAAAATTCGTATGTTGTACGGAAGAATCGTATAAGTTAGCTGGTATGATAGTATCAAAGATTTGGGGGTTGTAATCATTCAATATGGCGAAACTTTTAATTTTATCCAATTCTTTCTGGCGTCTGTCTTCAAATAAAGGTATTCTGGTGGTTCTCAGGGTCATCTGGTAAAAGGCCGCCATTTTATGAGAATCGCAATTCCGACAGGTTTACTGTTTATGAAAGAAGATATACTATTTTTTTTCCTGTAGATGTTGTATATCAATCCAATATCAATTTTAAAAATGGTGATATCCAAAAAAGGTAATTTATTATCGTGTTCAAGCTCCATTGTAAATTTTATAGTCGGAGAGAGCTGGTTCAATTCGTTTAAAAAGAGTTGGACGTCACATTGGTCACAGTCGAATACGGTAAAGATGTCGTACCATACGCATGGAAAATAACTAAAGCTACAGTGCTTGGTTTTCTATCTTGCGTATGTACAAATTGGCAATGAAGGGGCTGATAGAGAGAGTCCATTGGTGTTCCATTAGTCATTTGGTAGAACGAACCATTAAATTGAAAAATGTTATTGTAAGAGATGACATTCATTATTAACTTGATATCACTGACAATGCCTAATGGTATTTCGTTGTCATGGAGGCATTCTTTCAGATATGACAAGGTGTCTTTTAACGGAATGCTGGGGAAGGAAACCAATATGCCATTATCTGGGATCTTCCTATCTTTCATATTTTGAATTAATTCTAAGCTGTTACGGACGGAGAACTCAATCTCCGGTAGGTTTAATCTGTGGAAGAACTTGTTTAGAAGAAAATTGGCTAGGCGATAGGTCGGAGAATTAATATTGTTTATGATGGGCCGCATTTTGTTACCTTGTTTATGAATTTTATGATGAGGGAGACGGTACATTCGTGGTAAGGTCGTGTTTGAAGGAAAAATTGACAGAAAAACATTTTTAAAAAACGTCACCACCATAAGTGAAGCCAAGGAAAGGAAGCGGTTCATACCTCTCCCTTATAACAAACAAGTTATTAAAAGGCTTCAACAAGATACTTGGACAATTCGGGTTTATCCCCGCGTTTAGAAGCCGTAATACTGCGAAGAAATTCATAAGTTTTATGAAAGATAAACTGCCTGAATTAGACAAATTTGGTGCCTATAAAATATCCGCGCTGTTTGTGGTAGGCATTATTACGGTCAGACGAAAAGGACGATAAACATAGAACTGATGAACACATAAAAGGTATTAAAAACGTGACTTAGAAAAATCCAGTTTTGCAAAACATATTATGGAATCCAAACTTAATTATGATCGCAATCTTGTGAAAGTCTTACACGCGACTCGTGACCCAATCATGTTAAACTTCTTAGAGTCCATGGAGATAGCCAAGGAATCACCCAATCAGCTACTTAATAGTGACACTGGCCCTATGAACGTAGCTGGGTGGACAAAAATTACTAAACATATTAGGTAATTTCCCTGGCTATCTCTGATTGGTGCTTATTTCTTATATAGAGGCTTGTATAATTTTCTCATTGTCATTCTATACACTCGTTTGTATTACGCTGAAGACGACGACTTGGTCGTCAAAATGCGCATACGTATTATTAAAATAATTTTGTAGAATTTGTGGTTTTTCTTTCTGTTATTTCTTATCATTACCGGATTTCCACAGTTTCCTGATATCATCGATTTCCTTTACTGTAATTTGAGAAATATTTTATTCTTAGTTTTTTCAATTGATCCAATCGTTTAGGAGAGGCACTAAATGTGAGATGTGTTTCCACGGAAAACTACAGCACCATTTCCACGAATACTAATCACACGGAAGTAAAATAGTCAAACTATCAAACCAACCATGCGTTAACTTTTTTTTTTTTAATAGACCCGCCGTAACCTTTGTTTTCGTTTAAAATGATGAATAATTTCTGTTCTTTACCTTTTCTTGAATTGACTTCTATAACTAGCAGCTTTTGTTCTGAAATTATTCGATTGTATATGTGTATTTAATGTGCCTAGGGAATCTTTGAATATGACCGTGGCACGTAATATTTTCATATTCGATATATTATTGGACACAAGTGTAATCTACATTAGTTTCACTCGGAATTTTATTATCACTCCGTGAGCGTTCCTTGTTAGACAAACTTGAATCTATCGAATTTTAGCCAGTTTTCTATCTTTCATGGGCTTTGATTTCTGTCTCCGAAAGACGGGCAGACAACGTGGCCCCATGAGACTCTTTTTAAGTAAATTGTATAAAAGCTTTAAGAGACAGAAGTAGTCAGGAAATGAGTTTAACTGCATTTGGGAGGGGTCCAATCATTAGGAACTGTTTTTCTCTAATAGTGTTTCATTGTTATCAAAACAGGTTTTAAGCGCACAAACAACGAAGCGTAAAGGCAAGTAATCAATATTCTATTAATAATTTTCTTTATGTTCGCAGGCAGGATTCCAAGAAAAGAAAGAAACTTTCCTGGGAATTTAAGAAAAGTTTGTGATTCGACAAATTGCTTTTATTTTCTTTGTTTATTTATTCCGCATTAATCTTGCAATTTAAAACGTACTAATTAAACCAGAAGAATAATGAAATATCATCTATCAGATAAGTATTTATTTTTTTAACGTGATTTTTTAAATAAAGAGTTAATCTCTAATTACAAGCCGCAAAGTATTAATGGCAACCGCTTTGCCTCAGCAATTTTCTGAATTTAAAAAAAAAGAACAAATTAAATCTCCGTTAATTAATGAGCAAACAACATTTCCTTCCTCGATCTCGTTTCAAATTTCTCCTTTTTTAAGATAATATTCTCCTTACGTCCTCCAGTTTCCTCCCCTTCGTTAATTCTCGCACGTGTACTTCATTACAGCTTTCACCTGTTTGCTTTGTTTCTTGGCGTAGCAGTGATGGACAAAAAGTGTCCACATGTTTGTGTTTTTTCAGTTTATCCATCAAATAATACCAAAAACGTGAATTGATTCGATGAGCTCCAAAGTTTGGTAAAACTTCACTGTTTTGATTACTAACTACCAAAAAACGTGATTTACATTCAATTTTACTTGATCGTTCGGTGAAATTTCACTTCTTTTAGCAAATTCTACCAAAAAAGTGATTTCATTCGATCGGCTCCATAGTTTGGTGAAATTCACGTACTTCTGAATAAATGAGTTGTACACAATTAATATAATAGAATAAAAATATTTTCTTATTGCATGATTGCATTAATATTAAAAATTGTACATGTCCTAGTATAAGACAAGTTAACAGTTACAAATATCTTGGTGTCATTATTGATTACAAACTAAATTGGAGCCAGCATATTATTAATCTTTTTCAACGACTTAAATCCATTACAGTTACAATTAGAACGCTGCATGCAATTCTTAATCATTCTATGATTAAAAATATATACATGGCTTTATTTCAATCCGTTTTACAGTATATGATTGTTATATGGGGAGGAACTTATACAACCTATTTAAAACCACTTAGAGCCTTACAAAAATCTACTGTTAGCAATTTCCAAAAAACTCCAAATCCAGAAATTTTAGATTTACAAAAATTATACTTAAACTGTTTAGGAAGATATTCACAAAAATTTTATTATGAAAATAAACCAAAATACAGAACTATTCAACACGCATTAAGAAACGCACAACAATGCATTGACATCCCAAGAGTGAAACATTCCTTCGCTTGTCATCAAATAGATTATATGAGTATCCGTATGTACAATTTAATGCCAAATGATATTAAAGACTGTAATAAAAAAAATGTATATATTATTAAGAAGAAAATTAAGTGCTGGTTAAATAGCCTTATAGATTTTAATAATTTTTGATTTTTTTTTTTCACCAATATTTTTCACCAAAGTTTTATATTGTATACAAAGAGATAATTTTATGTTTTTATATACTTTTATATATCCTTTGTATTTAAATTTCTTTAAAAATATTAAAAACTGACAATCATATAAAAAAAATATATATTTGTATAGTATAAAAATAATTTGTATTGTAAAAAAAGAAGAAAAATTAGTGATTCAAAATAGTATTATCATGTACATCTGTAATAATTTTCGTTTATAGAAACAATTTTATTTTTCCCAATTATGTGTTAATTTCGATGTATCTTGTCTCTTGTGAGCATACATTACTCTTTCGAGATACATCGATAAGCCTTATTATACCTAAATAAATAAATAAAATAAAAAAATAAAATAAAATTAATTTTAATTTTTTAATTTTTTTATAACTAATTTAATTTTGTGTTTATGGAATATTTCTGCTCAAACAATTTTTTTACATAAATAATACATATCTGCCACTTAAAAAAGAAAAACAATGTCATGTGGACAGTCTTGTCCACCCCTATTAATTTTATCATTCTAACCAAATAAAGTGGTTAATTCCATGTCTCCTCAAGAAGATGATGTGAAACCATTTACATATTGCATAAAAAACTTACTTAACAAAATGAGACCTCTTTCAACTCAGATAAAAAGGAATTCGGAGTCCCTTTGGAAAAGAGTTGGACTATATGTGAGGTTGCTGAAAAATGCTCAATCAGCAAGTCATCTGTACAAAGTCATCTGGGTTTCTCAATTATGTGTCCCTAGTGGATTAAGTCGAAAAGTAGCCGGCTTCAAGGTTTGTCTTCAAAACAAAAACAATTTTGCATTAGCGCAGTGACTAATGTAGACTGGAAACTGCTACAAAAGTGAACAGTGCACTTTTAAAAAAGAAATTGAAATTGATGTTTGTGACAAGACTGTACGTAGAGCACCTACAGAAGTGGACCGATAACTACTGAGTAAAGATTGTTTGCCAGCATCGTCAACTTGTGAAGAACAATGAGATGAAGTTCGTTTTTTGTGGGCCAAACGAAAATATGCGAGTGAAATCCACAGGGAAATGTTGGAGGTTTATGGTACTAATTGTCTGGATTTTTAGCAACATCTCCAAGTGGTGCAAATTTTCCGAAGAAGCACTCTGAAAAATTTGGCTGGCAGGGCTCAAATAGCCCTGTTCAGACCTCGCACCATCTGACTATCACATCTTCGGACTAATGAAGAAATTCCTAGGAGCCCAACGCTTTGATTCAGATGAAGAGGTAAAATCAGCTGTGCGCAGGTAGCACGGAGTTTTATGAACGAGATGTATCGAATCTCTTGCCACGCTGGGAGAAATGTGTCGAGACTTGTTGCATATGTCGAAAAATAGGCAAAACCTGCAGCTTTCTTGTGCATTGTTTCATTTTTGCTTATTACTAAAAACGTTGCCACAAAAAATTGTTGTGCGTTACCTTTCGGTCCCCTCGGGCGACTTAAGAGTGATAACGACAATAATCGTTCATCGTAAGCCCAGGAGTTTTTACGGTGCAAAGTTTCCTTCACGAGATGGGCTTCTTCAGACGAGGAATGCTCTTTGTTGTCTGTGATGGTGCGATAATCGACACCCTTGAAGTAGTGATGATGTGGAGTGATGAAAGCCGTTTCACTCTCCAACAATCTGACCGTCGTATATGGATCTAGAGGCGATCAAAACAGAAATATAATCGAGAGGACGGTGTGCCCACAATGAAGGACTCTGGTGGTGGGGTCCTGAGGTCCTTTGTGCAGCATGCTTGGGACCCATAACGGGTGTTGTTATGCGACTGAATGCCCCATGGTATCAAGAGATTGCATTTCTTGGATTGATTGCAGAATATTTTGGCAATGCACCAAAATGCTTCTTTCAGCAAGACGACGCTCTACGCTTTGCTGTTCGTTTAGCAAAGACGTTGTTCACTTATGCATACACATTTTGCGTCGAGTCCGGAGTTACGCCCAACTGAACTGATATGGATATTCTGGGCGACGCAGAAATATGCACAAGTCATCGGCCGCTAATCGTCGTCAGTCTCGTCTCCGGTCTCGATGGCAAGTAGCACTGTCGACTTGAAAGATGAAGTCGTCGTTTCCAAAATAACCTTCAGCTGCTTTTATCAGGAATCTGCCCAAAACCTCTTTGTATACATCGCAATTTACTGTTCTGGTGAAACAAGTTCTATTACTCCGTAATGCGTAATGGCACCCCATAGCATTATTCCCTGAGGAAATTTGGTTGTTGTTAGCAAACAGTTCTCATGGAATTTTTCATTAACTTTTCTCCACACAAACTGTCCATTATAATCATTATCCTATGCAAATTCTACTTTCATCTGAAAATATAACCTGTTCCCAATCAGTCACAGTCCATTGTTTATGAGTTTTAGCCCATTTCAGCTGCTCTGCTTTCTCCTTTGATGTTGTGAAGGGTTTGGTTTTTGATTTAAGCGACCTATAGCCTTTCTCTGCCAATCTTCTTCGAGCCGTCTTGTCAGAAACGTTAGCTGCAGTGTCCCATGATGTATTAATTCACCTTGTAGAGGAAAAGCGGTTGTTTTTCCTTCACCATTTTGATCAGATTTCGAACTTCTCTTTCCGTTGTTGAACGAGGTCTCCCAATCCGTTTGCGGTTATTTGTATAACCAGTCGCTTCAAACTTTGCAGGAATTTCCGAAACAGTCCCTTGAGTGCAATTTACTGTTTTGGCTATTTCTTTCTGTGTTTTCCTTTCATGATGCAAACGAACAATGAACTCCATATTATCAGAACTCAGTTCCTTTACTTCACCCATAATAACCGCAACCGGACTGGGAGACCTCGTTCAACAACGGAAAGAAAAGATGGTGAAGAAAAATCTGATGAAACCTGCACCTGCCCTGATAGTTTTTATTGTTTATTTCCTGAAGGAAGTCGATTGGAAAAAAAAGTGTTTATATTTGCAGAAAATCCTCCAACATCAGAACTATGTTGGGACATGCATTATCGTCCATAAGAATAATATCTAGGCTCATGACCTCTGAATCCTCTAACATAAACTTCTAGTGAAATTCTTTCAGTAATACATGTTTTAATGATACCATTTTAGCTTTTTGCCAACGACACCCATATTGTTTCTTTTTCCAAGACCTATCCAACGACACCCTTCTCGACCCATGTTCCCATTTAAACTGTTTGGGCTGAACCCGTGTGCGCTCATAACTAGCCACTTACCTTTTCAAAGAGTTGAAAATGGGTTAGATACCATTAAATTTGCCATAGACAAGGCAATGAGCTAAAGTGTAAGAATAACGTTCAAACACCATATTAGAATTGTTACACCCGATATACTGCTGCGTTTTCATTCATTTCACCGGTATCTGTCGAAACACTCCTACGATTATCATACGGTCGCACCCGAACTCGCCTGTAATGGAAACACACGTTTAATACGATCTGGCACTGAGCCAGTAGACGGTCCCCTTTCTATAGTCCAAATGAACATGCGCATCGTTTTTGTCGAACAATGACGACACGGGTTAAAAATTCAAGAAACTGGATCAGAAATTATAACAAAAGGAAATCGTTTTCTAAAATTAATTAAAGAGAACTGAAGAAGAAAAAAGAAGACGAGACAGGAGATTACTCATGACAAAGGCGGAAATTCAACTCGGCCGCTTCACATCCCATCGGCAAGGAAGAAATGCAATCTATGAAAGGCCACCGGAACCCCTCTGTGTATCGGAATGGTAATAGAGTAGGAGTACGATGCGATAGAAACCCGATTCATTTACTTCCAAACCCTATTTCCTTCCAGAATGAATGGATTGGGATTTGTTTCGCCTACCACAATTCATTTTCCTCCGCACACAGGAATGTCATTTCAAAAGCAAAACAATATCCTCCAACTTCCTCTTTTCATTCAAATTGGAAAAGCTTTTAATGACCTGCCCATTACAGAATCTGTCTTCACTTACATCCCACGTTCGTTAACAATTACGCTAAAAGACTCTCAAGAAAAATTTAATTAATTACGTAGATTAAAAAATCAAACCTTTTTTCCTGAAAAATAATGAACATCTTTCTCGGCGCCTTTCAACAAATTTTTATTTCGTTCTGTCGTTCCGACAGTTCAATTCATTTCGTGAAAGCTAATGTTTCGGAGATTCGGAATTGAATTCACAAACAATGAGATTAAATTTTTCGGTTTATCTTAAGGATTTAAAAAAAAATATCATCAAATTATTAAAAATAAATGGATGTCGCGAAGAGTACAATGGATACCCTGGCACGCTTTAAATGGGAAGTCTTAGAACATCCACCCTACACTCCCAACCTCTCTGTATGCGATTTTTATCTTTTTGGCCTAATGAAAAAAAAAGTGTAAAGGAGCGGCACTTCGAGGAAGACGCAGAAATCAAGGTAGCTGTGCAAAAAAGATTGCCTTTGCTCCCGCAGACGGCATTTTTATGCCACTGCCATCCGGTGGCTTATGTTAGTGGGAGAAGCGCGACGCCAGGGAGACTGATAGGTAAATCCTTTCCTTTTTTCTGCAATTCTTCACCGACCGTTTTCACTTGACTATTTCTCTTACAAGACTCCACGTACTCTGATTCACCGAATTTGATTTTAAAAAAAATTCTACAGTAGTATTCATCCAATTAACAATTTCTGAGGAAAATAATTCATAAAATGTATCCCAGTGTGTGCAGGTTATAAATACCCGAGTTGCAGAGTACGGGGTTCTAATAAATTATAGTGTTCCAGCAGTAAAATGTTGGGCTTTCATTTTAAACTAAAAGGGAAGTTCACGAACCTGTATCAAAGAACTCTTTGCTTTGTGCAAGCAAACCTTGGAAGCGATGACAGTAGCGTAAAATAAAAGTCCAAAAGCGTAAGGATTAAATAAAACAAGGCGGCAAGCTGGAAACAAAATCGTTAACTTTATTAAGCAGTGTTATTAAGCACAAAACTTTAATTTTGCTGTACAATTATTCGTCTCGATGAGGTAAACATCCATGAATCCTATTTTTATTTAAAATTATAAAGCACCGCGATACATACCCTAACCAACGCAACGTATCACTCGTTAGCCTTGCCCTCGTTTCACTCGCGAATACATGATACCAGCTTCGAAAACAGACAAATATTACCGAATTAATTAATAAAACGACATAATAAATTAAGGAAATGGTTATTAAGTACTATAAAGATTTTTTACTGGATGGCAATTAGCTAATTTTAATAATTTATTTTTAAAAACTAAGTTTGTTTAGAAACTTGGGAATCCATTCAATTGTCGTCCGCTGCTACCACAGATTACTTCATTCAGATATTCCACTCCTTCTGATAGCAATGGTAACTTTAATATTACCAGCTAGCCAATCAGAAAACATTGCCAACAACTGAGATGGCAGCACAGTCAACAGATTAGTATATGCAAGTGCGATGGAAGGCTATTATTCCCAATATTTTGAAGAAATTTTAATATTTATTTGTCGAAAGAGCATAAGGAGTAATAAAGGAGGTCATGATTCAACTGACACACTATTACTTCTAGCCAGAGTCACAAACTCTGTAACGTCACATGACTGTATTTTAGATGTAATTAATATTAAATCATAAATTATTTCACGATTTTAGAAAGAAAACATTTATACATTAGGAATTATGCAATTTTCTTAAAGAATATCAAATCAAGATTTAACGCAACTGAGAGGGCGTTAGCGTCGTTCAAATTTCCTCTTTGGCGCTGAGTGGAACATCTGAATAAACGTAATCTGTGGCTGCTACTTCCATTGCTTTCATGTGAAATAAAGTCGTGCTTATTGTTGAGTGGTGAAGGAAAGATGTTCCATCAATGGGATTCATCCGACCAGCAGACCTTCTTCCAGTCGTCGACGATTCAGTATTGGTGATCACGGGCAAATTGGAGATATTTTTGGTGGTTTTGGGTGGAAATCAAAGATACCAGGAAGTGGCCGTCGGCTGTTGTGACCCATTCTTGCCAATGTACAGCGTGTAGTGCGTTCAGAGATGTTATTCTGCGGTCCAGTGTTGTATTCCACGTTTAGTTGACGAGTCGCACGAACAAGTATTCCCATCCTACGCTCGACGAGTCGTTTGCGACCACAGGCTTGTCTCTGGCTGGTTGTTTTTTTGTTTGTTTAACCAGTCCTGGTACACCCTTGAAATGGATGTTCGGGAAAAGCCTAGAAGTCCGGTTTCGGAAATGCTCAGTCCACCTCGCCGGGCACCAACTATCTTCCAGCGCTCGAAGTCGTTCAGATTCTTTGTTTTCCTTTTCCACTTGGCAGGTGTGTTCTCGGTTTATATTGGTACCGACTGTCACGTGACCAACTTATACGTAGTAATTGCTATACCAACGGATTTGCAAAGTCATGGGTGTACCTAATAAACTGGCCACTCAGTTTAAGTTCGTATTCTAAAGCGTTATTGTATTTTTAATATTATTTCTTTAGGACGCAACGCCACCTGTAGATATTTTTGTAAATAAATGAAGTATTAAACTAACAAATATACAGAAGCGTTCACCGCACCCTAGAGAAATCGTCGCTTCGTGCTAATTTGGAACTGAGCATTTCAAAGAACCCTATCCGTAAAAATGTTTCATGAACAAACTGCAATTTCATCTGTTTGGTCCTATGAAGAGGTTCAAAGCCGGGCAACGGTTTGATTCTGACAAGGACAAGGTTTATAGCAATTGCGCCATATCATCCATCACCCAGGAGATGCTCAATACCACTTGGAGAGAGATTGAGTACTGCCGTAGATTATAACTGCTAAAAAAACTTTGACGAATTATTCTGAGTTAAGATTAGACGAGAAATAGTATTTGAGCGTTTATCTATTGGATAACGAGTCACATGTTATGGTTTAACTACTACAGATTCCCTACTCGCACTTTTAATCCGAGGATGAATACGGCCATAAGATTTTCGGTTTTCATTGTTGCAAACCGCGTAGAGACGAAGCCGACGCGATCTAAACCCGATGTTTAGATCACGTCGGCTTTAGTAGAGACAGCTTTTCTAGATATAATGTTATGAACGTTTCTTAGGATACCAATAATTTATGCCCACTCTGTATAATAGCGCGAGGTATGCACTTCGAATGAATTAAGGGAAATATATTTATTCGTTTGGTTTTGGTGTAAAAAGAGAAAATGTGAATATGGAACATTGACAGTTATTCCTCCACATGATGGGTAATGGTGGTCAGAGTTTTAGTTGCTTAAAGGATCAATGAAAATTTAATGTTTTCGTAAAGCATGTAAAGAAAAACTAATACTCGAATAAACAATTTTTTAATGAATTCTAAATGAACAAATTTGGCTAGATAATAAATTTAATTGGACTAGAATGAAATAATTTTTAAGTAATATAAAAAACAAAAACCATTTATAGGTACCGAATGTGCAATGAAGAGTTCACTAGGAGTTCACACTGAAGACGAGTTGCACACAAATCCATCTGCTCTATTCTCGCTAGAGTTTTTAGAGAAGAGTTAAATTGTGCGATTATACATTAGACCAGTTAGACACATCATAGCAGAGTTTATGGTAATAAATATTTCATTTGCAAGTGAGTTCGTTGTTTGAAGTACGGTAAACTTATACTTGTTCAAAGAAGTTAATTTTTTAGAAGGAAAGAATACAACTTGACAGCACTCCAGCCAAACAGATAATGCCAAGATGGCGACTTTCTCGTCAGTATTCCTAAAACGGTGGCGAGGAAGCCGCCTGTACAGGGTGACAATAAATTATGGCAACAGAAATGGACGCGTCCAGGCGCGAATATATTAAAGCGCCACCAAATAATTTTTAATTCATTGCAATCACCGCATGTTCTTGGGCAAGTCATCCATGTTTCAACTTATTATGAGTTAATTGATGTATGTTTTGAAATGTCAAGCAAACGCAGTGCAATTTTGAAGCTGTTTCGTCAAGGAAAGCGTCAATGTGAAATTGTTCGTTTGCTCAATGTTGGCAGAGACGTCGTCTCCAAAACGGTCAAACGGTTCATAGAGCTTGTCCATGAAGAGGAAGAAAGCGTACCACCAACACGACCAGGAACCGCAAAATCATCAAAAAACGAGTCCAGCAAAATCCGAGGATCTCAATGAGACATATCGCTCGTGAGACCGGAATCAACCGCGAATCGGTGCAGAAAATGATAACAGAGGAACTCAAACTCAAGCCCTACAAGCTCCAAAAAGTCCAGCTCCTCACAGACGAAAACAAGCGCGTACGGCTTCACAGATGCCGCCAACTCAAGCGTCGGGCTGCAGGTGAGAAATGGAAGCGCATCCTCTTCACAGACGAGAAGCTCTTCACTATGGAACAGGCACACAATCACCAAAACGACAGTGTGGTCAGCAGAGACACCCGGCACCTCTACAGTCATCGAACGTCGCCAAAATCCGCAGTCCGTGATGGTCTGGGGCGGAATTTGCGCCAGTGGCAAGACACCCCTCGTTTTCGTGGACCAAGGAGTCAAAATCAACCAACCAAGTTTACCGTCTTGACTTTCTCGAGGCTGTGGTACTTCCTTGGGGTCGGCAGCATTTCGGCAATGCAGATTGGATCTTTCAACAAGACTCTGCACCAGCTCACAGAGCGAAAATGACGCAGGAGTGGTGCAAGAGCCATTTTCCGGATTTCATCGCGTCTCAGCAGTGGCCGCCCTACTCGCCGGATCTGAATCCGATGGATTACAGCGTGTGGTCGATCTTGGAAGCCAGGACCTGTGCTAAACGCCACAACAGTTTGGAGTCGCTGAAGAAGTCCCTGCGCCAAAAGAATGGGACCGATTGTCTCCCGACGACTTGCGATCCATTGCTGAAAATTTCAAAACACGTTTGGGGCTTTGTATCGCCGCCAAAGGAGCCCACTTCGAAACCGAATGAACATGTTATTACCAAGGGATCACGTTCTATTTATTAGTTGTCAATTGCTTTACTTTTCGTTTTTTGGATTGAAAAATTTGTACACAATGAGTTGCCATAATTTATTGTCACCCTGTATAAAGCAGATGCATGATACTCTGGTAACCGGCAATACCCACTGATCGTCATTCTCCCGTTCTATCTTATACAAGTTAGTGAATGAGAATAAAATGTGAAACTATAAAATGAGAATATATATGTACGAGGAGAGATCAAAAAGTAAGTTGCACTAACTCGCCGCAGGTGTGCGCTGTGTGTCGCAATCTTGGGCAAAGCGGAGAAAGGGACATTAACAGCGCAGACGTCGGATAGGACGGTTGCTGTGGTTTCCCGTCGCGTTTTGTGTGACTAGCGGGCTAAAAGCAATGGCGCGTTAACTGGATGTCCACTCCAAACTTGAGATGCAAGCAGCAATCCGATTTCTATGGCAAAACAGGTGAATTGCACGGACATTCGTCGTGAAATCACTGCGGTATATGGAAATTGAGCGCGGTGTGATTTTGTTGCACGATAACGCAACACCTCACAAGGCCCGCCAAACGTGCGAACTGCTGCAGCGATTCAAGTGGGAGGTTTGGCAACATCCTCCATCCAGTCCCGACTTAGCGCCATGCGACTTTCATCTTTTTGGTAAGCTCAAAACGGAACTCGGTGGACAACGATTTCGAAACGATGAGGAGGTGAAAGCGGCTGTCACCGTGTGGTTACAAAACGCTGGAGGAGATTTCTATGCATCCGGAATCGAAAAGTTGGTTGATCGTTCGGATAAATGTTTAGGGTATCTTGGGGACTATGTGGAAAAGTGAACCTACATTGTATGCTCTATAGCCGTGTTGCTTTTGAATGTAAACAATTTTTACAATCTCGATTAAATTATCTGTATAGGTGGTGTAATAAATGGCCATACCGTGGAAGTCAACTTACTTTTTGATCTCCCCTCGTAGCAAGTATATATATTCTTAAAATTATAAAAATTCTTAAATTATAAAGAAACTCTGTTTAAGTACTAAACCACCAATGAGTAATATTTGACCATGATATATGTTCTATTTCATACTATTTTTTGCAAAATGACTGTCATTTGTTGAATTATTAAATTGTACCTTAATCCTTTAGGGTTTATGTTGTTAAATTTAAAAGCAATATGGAATAATGATTGAATACTGCAGTTCATATCATCCGGTTGATAGGCTAAACTCCGTAATGATCGGTCCAATTTTGAAAATTTCTGCTTATTATTAAATCTACCATAAGGGTCGTACAAATGAAAACGAAAATTTGTGTGGGGAAAAAAAGACGGCGTGTAGGATCGTAAGTTTTTGTTTTCAACAATTGCGAACCCCACGTGCAAATTGAACAATAGGTTGCAAATGTTGCATCACGTGAGAAAGAACGATAGCGATCGCTTCGTCCAAACAACAAAATGGAGTCAACGAAACAGGAACAGAGAGCAGTAATTCGTTTTTTGACATGTGAAGGAGTTTCAGTTTCTGAAATTCATCGTCGTATGCAGAACATTTATGGAAATGACTGCATAACCTTCACTCGTGTTTGGGCATGGAGCAAGAGGTTTCCGGAGGGACGGTCATCATTGCAAGATGATCAACGATCGGGACAAGCAAACCGCGCCATCACGGATGATTCCAAAGCCAAAATTGACGCTGTCTTAAAGGAAAAAGAAGGAAAATCGATGTCGTGGTTGCTAAAACTGGCCTTAGTCGTGGAACTGTTCACTCCATTATCAGGAACCACCTGCACTACACAAAAATCTGTGCATAATGGGTCCCGCATCATTTGACATCAGAACAATTTGGAGTTGGAATGGCCATGTCCCTGCAACGTTTGACTCGCTATGAAGAGGAAGGAGAGAGTTTTCTCGACAGAATCGTTACAGGGGATGAAACTTAGTGCTTTCATTTCTAGCCCGAAAGCAAACATCAGAGTCGTCAATGGAAACATTATGGGTCACCACCCCCGAAAAAATGAAAAGCAATCGCAAACAGCACGGGGAAGGTGATGTTGACAGTGTTTTTTGATCGCAAAGGCCCGATTTTTCTTGAAAAAGGCACGACAGTTAACGCAGCACGATATGGGGAAACATCGAAGGCACTGCGCGTGGCCATCAAATCCAAGCGTCCTGGACTTCTTACAGAAGAAATGCTTCTTCTCCACGACAACGCGCATCCTCACACCTCGAAAGCAACGGCAGACCTCTTCAAAAAGTTCAACTGGGAAGCAATGCAGCATCCATCTTACAGCCTTGACTTATCCCCATGTGACTTTCACCTGTTTGGGGATCTCAAGAAACATCTGTCGGACGATGAAGTGAGGGAAGAAGTTTTGGAATGGTTCCACACGCAACCGAAAGACTTCTTCCATAAAGGAATTACACGCCTTGTTACACAGTAGGATAAATGCCTTAACGCATTTGGAGAGTAGTTTTAAATTCCTTGTATACACTTTGGATAAAATAAATAATTTTCGTTTTCATTTGTACGACCCTTATATATGCACATATTTACCTTCTATTGGTATATACTGCCAGATAAGGAGATATTGAATACTAATTATCGATAATCATGATTTTTCGATAGTATGCATCGGAATATTGACCAGTAATCAATACAAAACATTTATTGATTTTATGTGTTTTATTAAACTGTTTTGGTTCATTTTGCTATGACTCACCATTTTCTAGGTATAGTATATTTTGGAAATTCTTTTTGGCCGTGATCCCGCAAAAATTTGGATGCAATATTCGTAATCAGGAATGGAAGATTCATTCATTTCATATACACTCTGATATATCCCGCACCTTATAAAAGTGCGGACAGACGGAAATATAGAATTCAGTAAAGAACTTTTTAAGTTCGTTGAAAATAAGAAGGAACTATAGCATGAAATGGCCTGCATATGGAGGAGAAATATTCGATACCATGTACGACTGAATTAGATTTTATATGAGCATGTTTGAGTGAGATATATAAGTGGATGTTTATGATTAAGCACAAGATAGTATTTATAAAAATTGATAAATGTTATCTCGTCGTATTAGGATGTACAGTGTTAAATTTAAACGCCATATTGAATAATGAGTGAATACTGCAGTTCATATCATTCGGTTGAGAGGCTCTATCTCCGTAACGGTTGGTCCAATTTTGAATTATTTTCAAATTTATACTTACGATAGATCTACTGTATGCAGGTATAAAAGTCTCATCGGTAAAGGCTGCCGTATACTGAATATCGATTATCAATAATTATGATTTTTCGATAGTATCCGTCGGAATATTGACCGCTTGTCAATACAAAACTTTAATGATTTCATGTATACTATTAAAATGTTTTGGTTCCATTTTACTGTAACTATTGGCCCTACAGAAAGTTGGATGCAATATTCGTAATCAGCGAACAAAGACGCGTTAATTTCATATATCACATCTTCCGCACCTTGAAAACAGTGCGGACAGACAAAATGTAGAAAATAAAAGGTTAGAGACTGTTAGTAAGTGTTTTGTTAGAAAACAGATAGAATTTCAGTTTCTTTTTGAAAATAGAAATAGAGGGGAAAGCTCGGATAGATTCTTGTATGGTAGACCACAATTTGACACCAGCATAGGAAAAACACCGATATCACAGGCCGTATCTTAGTAATCTTAATAGTCAATGTTAGAGCACGTGCAATTGACTTGAAGGGGTCCGCAAAAAAAGCCTAAAACTTGATACATCCAATCAAGTTGGATGAAGCCTAAAACTTGAAGCTAGCATTGAACGATGTTGGTGTTTTGCGATAACCGGAACGTTTAAGCCATTGTCGACGGTTGAAAGTCTTCTGCAGAAATTGTTGTGTAAAAAAATTCATTTAAACAATTAGACGTTTAAAACACAACGTAACAACGTTAAATTATGAATGGAAGAACATTTTAGGCCAGCATCAGAATTATATCAAAATTCTCTATGGGACTTATTTTAAATTCCACAGTTTCTCGTTTTTGCTTCAACCCAGTTCTTCTTATCAGGTCATTCCTTTGTGTAATTGGTTATTTGCCTGAAGATGAGAGTGGATAGTCTCGAAAACCTTTGCATGCCTTCTTAAGTTTATTTCCCCAACTGACAACGAAGCTAGCTTGCAAAATGTTGCAAGTCTTCTGCAGAAAATTGCTGTTTAAAAAAATCATTTAAACAATTTGATACATCCGAGTTAAGACCTTGATAATCATATTAAATTTGAAAAAGTTAATCCGTTTCAAGTTATTGTGCAGACGGTGGACAAATGGATAAACGTACAATTATGCATTCTTATAAGTAGCTTTAACGAAAGTTCCTAATAATGGTCGCACATAATGCTTATTAGGCATTCAAAACTCGCATTAGGTAATTCCATGGTCACTCTCATTACAATTTGACTTAGATTGCTTGGCTTATGTGGTTGTATTTTCTTATATAATGAATCAAGCCAGACACTTATATTAAATAGCATTGACATATAAGACAGATATTAATATAAATAAAGCAATCAAGCGTTAATGTTTCAGAAGTTTTAATGAAAATTATTCAAGTTGTCGTCACTCACATTACTCAAAAAGGAATATCTATTAACATTGTTGTCTTTAAGAAGAGTTTTCTGCTAATTTTCGGTATTCAAGGAACTTGCGGTTATCTTTGTTATGAAATATTCTTACATTACTATCTATGTAGCAAAAAAAATTTTTTTTTAAGTGGTCACTCACATTACTACTGGTCGGTCATTCACATTACAATCAAAAAGATACAGTTATAATATTTGGCAAATAAATGGAGCATTGCTTTCAAATTTTAATTTTTTCCAAGTTTTTTTTTAATGGTATATCGTCTTCAGAGTCCGAACTTGATCCATCAATTTCAGAATAATAGCTCCGTTTTGCTTTGATACCTATATTTATGTTCTCAGATACCCTAGAAGATCTGCGGGCCTTTGCAGTTGCTTTTCCGAGTGAACTTCGGCTCTTGTAAGGTATAGATGTGCAAGGGACGTCAATGTCATTTTTTTGTTTGTTTGTTTTTTCTCCACTTTGTGACTCTAATTTTGTTCTTTTATTTTTCTAGATTCTAGATTTTTTCTTCTGTTTTCTTAGATAATGTATCTAACTCCTTCTTTTTCTTCATTCTACTTCTTTTCACTGCTTCATAATGATGTTTTTTGTATTCCTCATACTTGCCTTCCTGCTGACGTTTTTCCCGCATTCTTCTCATCTTTTCGGCGCTAGTGAGTGGCATTTCGAAAAGAAAATACATAAACAATTAACGGAATTACTATACAGGGTGTAAATGGACGACGTTTCACAAATTTAAGGATATGTAGAGGATGATGTGGTGAATATTTTTTATTAATAAAAACGAAAAGCGACGGAGCCACAGCTTGTTTGATGTCCTGGTTGTCAAGCATTGAACTAGGCACGTTTACTACGATGTCCCCTGTCATTGCATCTTGTAGGCCTTATGCAGACTGTCAGCTCGCAGGCTATTTTCAAATGGTACCGTCCGGATGCACAGGACATTCTCCAATCACATAATCTTGCATATCAGGTGATGTTCAATTGCAATAACCTGGATGAGGAAACCGAGCTGTTTCCTCGCCGTTTTTGGTTTTTTTTTTGCTCTTCCTTTTTAAAAAAATTGGTATTCACCATTTGTAAATTGTTGTTGTTTATTGTAATTTATTGTTCCTTTTCCTTTACTGCTTTTTCGAAAGCTTTAAAAATTAAAATTAAAAAAAATACGTAATGCGGCCAATTTAGATGACTGGCAAACTTACCCGCCTTTACCCTACCTTTCAGCAAAAGTGCTGCACCTGACCAATCATACAACGGTCGCTGGATGGTTCCATTGGAAATACGTTCGCGCGTTAGGTTTCACGCTCGAAATTCCAATGCAGTGACAACATAGTAATTCAGACAGCCATTCCACGGCATGACGCAAAACAGAGCATCAAACATGCTGTGACTCCGTCGCTTTTCGTTTGGGACTATGGCTTTATTAATAAAAAATGTTCACCACATCATCCTCTACATATCCTTAAATTTGTGAAACGTCGTCCATTTATACCCTGTATAAAGTTGTTCAATTACAATAATACATAAAATGCTCAATGCCACTTACTTAAAACTGCCGGTATAATGCGTAATGTAAGCGACCGGTCACTCACACAACAATCTTAAATATAAAAATAAGCAATCTTTTCGGCCTTTTGGTCAAATAAACTATGAGGTTAAAAAAGTTAACTACATTTATTAGAGGATATTCAAAGATTTAAAGGTAGACATAACTATGCAGTAATTAAAGAAACTTTTAACTGTTTTGGTAATTTACATTACATGATTGATAGGTTCTAAAAGACTCAAAACGTACTTAATTTAAATTTGCTTTAAATTAGCAGGTCTTGCAGTATTAGATACCTTTTAACCTCCTTTATTTTAAGTTATTAATTAGTAATATCTAATTATAGAATTCAGATGAAAAATTTTAGAAATAATTTTAGGATATACAATGTTACGTCAGCATCAACAAGCACAGTCTTAATTAACGTGACATAAATTCCGAAAATGTTGCCATATGAAGTAAATAACCATAGATAATAAAGAACCACATCTTTGGGCATAGCGTTAACATAGACGTTTGGTAAAATTAAATATTTTACTTTTTAATTAAAATTCCACATTTTCATGGAATTACCCCATTGATTAAATTTACAAATGCTTATTAGAGGATAATTCAAGATCAGAATAAAATTTCAAATCCAATTAGAAAAATCTAATCCCTATGTCGAAACAGAATTTCAAAAACAATCTAACTGTTGTCCTTTCAATTCCTCAAGAACAAAAGACATTCTTGGAGAGAGAGAGAGAGAGAGAGAGACTAATGATCAGTTAACAAGATCTACTTAAATAAATAAATAAAACAAAGAGCTTTTGTGCAACGCAATTCAGATCCTTAATATCGATTTAAAAAATTTTATATTTACAAAAGAACTTCTTAAGATCTTACAAACTAATATTATTAATAACTTGTTAAAAATTTCAGCTAGTAGAGGGAGAAGGAATCCTATGGTTGCCCTGGGATACGAGAAGGCTATGCGGGGAAGCCAATTATCTCATCATAAAAATCATTTTCTTTATCATCTTTCAAATATTCTCCAGGGCATGAAGTTTTTTAAAAGTTAAGAAACGCAACTTGCGTGGCTGAGCCAGCAATGATAGGTTACAGTTGCGTAGGAAGCTCCATTAAAATCAGCTCAGGCATTCAACCGTCAATAACGAAGGCGGGAAAAGAGAAGAGAGAGAGCCCAAAATACACGAATCTCCTATGGTCGTCACTGCTAGGTTGTTCCAAAACGAAATAAAAAATGTGAAAACCAAAAAAAAAAAAAATTATAAAGTTTCAAATTTGCTATTGGAATTCATCATTCACTTGTTTTTCAAGAAACTATCCGCTTCCTCTTTACGATTAAAGTTGTTTATTAACCTGGTAACGTATTCGGAGAAAAAAAACGTGCACAAACGTATTTTATTACAAATCTAATAAATCAAATTAAAGGAAACGCCACAAAAATATTAATTACAGTATAATAATTTACACTATCTACCAAAAAGTAATTAGACACTTTCGATCTTAGACGTTTTGTCGAATGTCTAGAAAAGTACTTGACGAATTATCCTGAAACTTCAGGGGTGTAAAGAGCATGTTACACCTCATATATTTCAGCAAAAGGTTTGTCCCGAAGGCAAATAGGGGACCAGCAACAAATTGAACAAAAAAATAATGTTTGGGATCATTCCTTTAAATATAGCTTGAAATGCGTTGTATCTGTAGCATATAATTAGGAGGCTTTTTTTTTACATATCTGTGTTCATTTGTATGAGAGTAGCATGGAGATAGAAAGGTTTCTTTAAAAAAAATCGAAATACTTTTCGTAAATTTTTTGTTTACAACATGCATCGATCTTCAACCCAATGCAATGCCATTTTCAGGAAACTTGACATACTACAGTAGAGACAACACCCTGCAATCAGAATATTAAAATATTAAATATTTGATGAAATATGAGCATTTTTATTAAATAATGTTTAACTGTGCATTAGCAAGCGTTACCAATATGTCATTTGCATAATTTATCAGCCAAGTGTATAGAGCTGCTCTTATAAAAAGCCCAAACAAATTTCGTGAAAATTCAAAAAGATTATCGTCGATAGAATGAGTTGAATTTCAGTTGCTCTCAAAAATAAACAAAACGATAAGGGGTTTTCACAAATTTTTATTTTTCGAGCGGACACCAGTATCAACTTCTCCTTAAAGCTGATATGAAATCAATATGCGTTCACCTTTACCCTGCCCTAATCAACATTCTTTCATATCAGCATAAGGAGAAGTCGATACTGATGTCCGGTCCAAAAATAAAAATGCGAGTACTAACCAGCACGTGTTACGATGTTGAATGCATAACTCGGAAACTACTCGTTGGAATTCAATCAAATTTTAACGGTATACACAATTGTATGATCCTATTATTCCCCCAAATTTCATCGTCCTAGGTGTTAGAGAACCTAAGTTATTAACTTGTTGATCTTGGTGCGGCATTTTTATTTCTGTTCATATGTCAGTTATTGTTCAAATTCGGACTCATGTTCATATGAACTTGAATACTTCCAGTTACCAAATTTCTGATCAGTCATTACGGGACACCCTGTATTTTATCCAGGTATCCTATGTAAATTATCATAGTAGCTATACAAATAACCATACGAATTTTTTATTTGCTCACAATTACATATTATTTTTCGTTGATCGAAATTTTTCTCTCATATTTCGTGACCCTCTTAGAACTGTACTTAATACTGAGCCTACATGTCTGAGGTTTTTCGGACAAGAACCTTGAAACTGAGACGGATCCTCGGAAATTTATCTATATTAATAAAAGTCAATGTGTGTCTATGTGTATATACGCGATAATCTCTACAATCACGAAAACACTAGGTGTCAAACTTAACAAGGGAACAACACGAACATGTATCCCACAGATTCCCACCAAATTGAAATATGTTACTCATCTAAAGTTACTATTGATGCTTGCAAAATAAGAAAATACTAAATTCTGTTTCTTTCTAAATAAACAGAGATAACGAAAAAATTTGAGCACATATAGCCATACAAAGACTCCATTATTAAAGCGGTGCTTATACAGGGTGATTCAGAAAGGTGGATCACGAAGGAAATACCATGTATAGTTTGTAGCGGGGAACAATATTTTTCGCATAAACATGGTCCGGAAATGCATCCTTACAGAGATAATGCAACTTGTACGAGGTAGGAATGGATGTGCGTTACCCGGACGGCAGTGGTAGGGTCCATGTAAATTAGGATCTAAACATGTAAATTGTTCGTATTACTACCAATAACAAGCCCTGAAATGCAATTAAACGTATCTTCGGATGATAATGTAACAATGTCTAACGGTTTCGCGCTAACGCCTTATCTTTAGGAGGCGTTGGTTCAGGCCTTGTCTCTCGGTGGTCACGGAAATACTCGTATATTTATATTTCTAAATTCAACAATAATACTACCTACAACAATTTAGCAAGCCAACAATAACAAGCAATAATCCACTCTATATTGAAGATTATTAAAATAAAGAAATATTATGACGATACACAATGCATAAGGACAGTCATTAAAAGCAGCCGATTTGGAACCCGTGCTTTTCACATGCACAACTGAAGCATGATCACGCGTTGATTCTCTGGAACACTTTTTCACCTATGCTCCTGGTGGATAAACAAAAATGATGTCTTCAAACAAGTCTTCGAAGATAATAATACATATTTAGTAACTTTTTCAAAGCCCTTGTGTTGCCAGATTTAGTTACTTTTTTAAAGCTCTTGTCCTTTGTTGGACATTGTTAAACAATGCACAAAACAATGAAAACAAGGACAAGCGCTTTAAAAAAGTTACTATAAAACGAAAAGGGTCGTACAAAGGAAAACGAAAATTTGTGTGGTAAAAAAAAAAAACGTCTAGGATCGTAAGTTTTTGTTTTCAACAATTGCGAAACCCCACGTGCAAATTGAACAATAGGTTACAAGTGTTGCATCACGTGAGAAAGAACGATAGCGATCGCTTCGTCCAAACAACAAAATGGAGTCAACGAAACAGGAACAGAGAGCAGTAATTCGTGTTTTGACATGTGAAGGAGTTTCACTTTCTGAAATTCACCGTCATATGCAGAACGTCTATGAAAATGACTGCCTAACCTTCACTGGTGTTTGGGCATGGAGCAAAAGCTTTTCGGAGGGACGGTCATCATTGCAAGATAGTCAACGACCTGGACAAGCAAACCGCGCCATCACGGATGATTCCAAAGCCAAAATTGACGCTGTCTTAAAGGAAAACAGAAGAGTGACAATCGATGTCGTGGTTGCTAAAACTGGCCTTAGTCGTGGAACTGTTCACTCCATTATCAGGAACCATCTGCACTACAGAAAAATCAGTGCACAATGGGTCCCGCATCATTTGACATCAGAACAACTTGGAGTTCGAATGGCCATGTTCCTGCAACGTTTGACTCGCTATGAATAGGAAGGAGAGAGTTTTCTCGACAGAATCATTACAGGGGATGAACCTTGGTGCTTTCATTTCCAGCCCGAAAGCAAACGTCAAAGTCGTCAATGGAAGCATTATGGGACACCACCCCCGAAAAAATCAAAAGTAATCGCTAACAGCACGGGGAAGGTGATGTTGACCGTGTCTTTTGATCGCAAAGGCCCGATTTTACTGGACTTTCTTGAAAAAGGTACCACACTTAACGCAGCACAATATGGGGAAACATTGAAGACACTGCGCGCGGCCATCAAATGCAAGCGTCCTGGAGTTCTTAGAGAAGGAGTGCTTCTTCTGCACGACAACGCGCGTCCTCACACCTCGAAAGCAACGGTAGAACCAGGGCCGGACTAGTACCTTTAGGGGCTCTAAGCACTGCACACCTTCCTCAGTATAAATCCTGTTTTTCTGAGGATTCGGGGGCCCCCTATTCACACGCTTAGTTTAACGGGGCCCTAAGCACGTGCTTAGTCTGCTTATGTATAAATCCAGGGCTGGGTAGAACTCATCAAAAAGTTCAACTGGGAAGCAATGCTGCATCCACCTTACATGACTTTCACGTGTTTGGGGATCTCAAGAAACATCTGAAAGGCCGCAGGTTTCAGTCGGACGATGAAGTGAAGGAAGAGGTTTTGGAATGGTTCCACACGCAACCGAAAGACTTCTTCCATAAAGGAATTACACGCCTTGTTACACAGTGGGATAAATTTCTTAACGCATTTGGAGAGCATTTTTAAATTCCTTGTATACACTTTGGATAAAATAAATAATTTTCGTTTTCATTTGTACGACCCTTATATATAAATTTGGCAACACTGAATACATGCATATTTTACATTTTTTTACAATTAAGTCAATGTAAAAAAAAATGTTAATTTAATTATTCAAAAATTTACCTAAACAAATTTTTCCCTTTATTCAACCAACCTGTACGAAATAAATTATGTTAAACGAGTGGATAGGGTTTTTATACAAGCTTTTATGGGTTTAATGATTTACAGCGCGGCTGTGCGGGTTTATGAGTAAAAAACCACACATTTTTCATGGGTGTTTTTCCCCTGGGAATAACCCTAAAGAAGCCATGGGTTAATTAACCCTGTAGAATTAGTCAAAGTTTGCAAAGAAAGTCAAATTTAGTTATTGAAAAATTTACCTTAAACAACCTGTTAACCAAGCTAAGCCGGGTTTTAATTTACTCTTTCAAATTTTCGATCATGTTAAGGAGAAAACCTCAAACTTTTAATGTATATGTGCATTAAAATCCGCATTCGAATTAGTTCTTATACATACAGTCTTCCAGTTGCATTTTAGCTCCTAATTCGGAAGGTCTGTCAAATTTTATTTTCGTACCGCCATCTCTCGGCAAAATCACGTACCTCAAGATATACATATTAAATGAATAATATCAATATTTGGAGTTTGAGTTACGAAAATGGGCTTTTTTTAAGTGCTATTCAAATCAGAATGCGTAAGCAACTATGATAGTATTCAAAAAATATTTAAGCTTAAAGTACTCGTAAATAACAAATTCAAGTGGTTTATTATTTCGCTTGCTTTAAGAAGTTTTTCCAATATTAAACTATTTAAATATATACAAATATTTAAACATTCGACTTTGATCGCGATATAAGAGTTCAGTGTTAAAATTTTAAATTCCATGAACATAGTATAACTGCATTAAAGGAGAACACTGACTATCTGCTCTCCTTTTATACCCAACTCAATCAAGTTAAAACAATTTTGAACCTTGCCGAAAATTTAGGGTCTCAAAGTTCCGACATAAAGAAGAATTAAAGCATTCAAAAGTTATATTTTATTCGTAAATAATGCTTTTCAGCTTATGCAGTATTTAATACAATTTCGCCAAGTTTTACTTCTGTCTAATGGCTTCTGTGTAAAATTGTTTGAGTCTCTTCTCAATTTCATCTTTCTTATATTTCTACCCTTTGCTCTGGAGAAATCAAACAAATTGGGCGAAAGCTTTTAAAAGAACCAAAAATTCCTTAAATTAGTTTATCTGGTGACCGCATTTTCTCTTTAGTCCATTAACTGTTTCTACTTGTAATGGGCAACTTCTGCAGTGTAACTTAGAAGAGTACGACTTATCTCGTTATGAATTCTTGGCTGAACCGTGTTCATATACTTATTATGCCTCTTAAAATGTAATTTACAAACCTAAACACGTCACATTTGGTTACGTTAATGAAGAACACTAGCCATTCTCTGCGGTTCTGCGCTTGCCCAATAGCAATAAATTAACGGGTGACTGGAAAAGGATAACATTATTTTTTTTTATTACTGTACCCATACAATAATATGGAAGTCGTACTGGCATCCGAGTAAATTGGCTACCCATCGATTTAGAGTACGAGGGGAAATCAGTAATTTAAGTTACAAATGGATAAAGAAATGAAAAAAAAATAAGAATACTGATTTGAAAGCTATTTTCTATTTCTCCGCATAATCTTCCTGTCCCATCGCTTTACAAGCCCCTCAAAACCAGCAGCATATGATTCTCTGGGTTGCTGTCTGAACCAGGTGGTGAATTCCCTTTGTACAGCTTGGAGCCGAACAAATGGAAATTGCTTGAAGGAAGGTTAAGATAAGGACTATACGGAGGATGCTCGAACTTCTCAGTTGAATTTTGGCAGCATCTCAATTGTCTAGTTGGCAATAGGAGGACGCGCGTTATTTTGGGTGCGTTCGCGAAACAGTCACTTTTCACACTATTCCCACTTTGTCGTTCGAGAAACCACCACTGGTGAATTCATGGTGTTCGAAAATTCAAAGTGAATTCATTTTTTCCTCCTACTTCCTGTCACTTTTCTCACCCACAAAAAGCCACGGTGGAAAAAGTCACAGCCCACTAGATAAAAAGTGAAAAATGACGTATGATGAGAAAAACTAAAACCAGATCGAGTTTTTAGTAAATCGAGTAATCAAATATTGAGTAAACTAAAACCAGATCGAGTAATTTTGTATTAAATTTTATCTTTTTTTAAATTGCGTTCTTAATCAGTTGTAAAATTGATATTTTAAATTGCTACTTTAACCAATAAATTTTTATTTTTAAAAAAATTATAAAATAATTTAAATAACCATAAAATTGCATAATTATTGTCAAGAACATGTGATTTTTATTAATAAAGTTATAGAACTCAGTGTATAATTATATTCCTTACGTAATAACCAATTTAATGTTAATGTATTTGCATTAAATTTGTGTATCTATTTGTTTTAATTTTTTTAATGTTTCACTGCTAATAGCATAGTAAAACTAAAACCAGATCGAATTACAATATAATTTGCAAATGAGAACAGTATTCTACGAACTGTTTAAAAGCGATTAAAAAAATAAGTCTTACAAAGTAAATTGTTAAAGTACAGACTTTTAAAACTCAAGAAAATTTTAATATAGATTTCTTTATTTTCGTAATTTATCTAGATTAACCAAATTATTATTATTATTATTATTATTATTATTATTATTATTATTTTCACTTTATTTTTGTACGATTATATAGTTTTAAAATATTTCCTTCGCCTTGTTCACCCTTTCCCCATATATTATCAGTTTTCTGCCGGCCAGGTTATAGTGGCTAAAATATCTTATCAGTTTTCAGTTTAGCCACTATAGCCTGGTGGCCGTAGGCTTTCTACAATGTAGTTCTCGGTGACCAGACAAAACGGTACATAACAAAACGGGACAAGACAGAACGGGACAGACAAAACGGGACAGACAAAACGGGAAAGGACGGAACGGGACCGTGACAAAAAGGGACAATGACAAAACGGGACGGTGACAAAAACGGACAATGACACAACGGGACATAGGCAAAACGGGATAGAGACAAAACGGGACAGAATCATGATGTTTCAAATCATCGATTCATCGGCACACAAAAACGTTCCACGAAAGTTTATAAAATTTATATAAACTTAAGAATAATAAAAATTTCCAATACAATTTCCAGTAAAAATTTAAAACTAGAATATTAAATGATTGGATGCGATCTGGCGATAAATATAATCAGTATTTCTTAATTTTATATAAATTTTATAAACTTTCGTGGAACGTTTTTGTGTGGCGATGAATCGATGTAACGAAACATCGATGATTTTGTGTGACGATGAATCAATGATTTGAAACATCATGATTCTGTCCCGTTTTGTCTATGTCCCGTTTTGTCATTGTCCGTTTTTGTCACCGTTTCGTTTTGTCATTGTCCCTTTTTGTCACCGTCCCGTTCCGTCCTTTCCCGTTTTGTCTGTCCCGTTTTGTCATGGAACCGTAGTTCTCGAGTCCACCTGGTCGTGAGTTCGAATCCCGCCGTGAGCATGGATGTTTGTGTTTGTCCCGGGCTGAGTGAGCAGATAGCTTGTGTAAAAGGCACAAAATGACGTTAGTAGTCGACGCCAAAAATTCTAACAAATCAACCAGCCTTATCAGTTTTCTACTTATGTCTTCTCAAAGCAGGAATAAATGACTCATGTGCTCTTGCACAACCTTCATGGATTAAGGGGCCCCATCAAGTTTTAGGCTTTAGTCTTCAGGCCAATCGCCATTACTTCATTTATTCACTGAGGCGTTCGCCATTCTCTCGCTTTTCGTGAATTCACGCCAATTTCACTCGATTCACGGGAAATTCACCAGTGGAAAAAGTGGTTGTTTCGCGAACGCACCCTTTGATGAGGATTTCTGGTCGCTTTAGTCGAATGACAACATTACATGAAGTTGTTACAGTAGAAGTCGGCATTTATAATTGTTTACTCTCGCTGCTGGAATGTGGTAAGCAAAATGCCCTAGTGATCCCATAAGAATGTGAGCATCACTTTCCCTGCGATGAAGCTGTACAAAGAGAATTCATTGCCTGGTTCAGACAGCAGCCCCAAAGAAATTTATGCTGCTGGTTTTGAGGGGGTTGTGAAACGATGGGCATTGTACAGGGAGATTATGTGGAGAAATAAAAGCAGTTTTCAAGTCAATACTCTTATTTGTTTCATTTCTATATCCTTTTTTAACTTACTTACTGACTTCCCCTCATAATTTAATAATAGGAAAAACATTTAAACACGGAAGAAGATACAGAAGAAGTTATTCGTTTTTATCTGTTATATAATTTATTGTCTTAATAACAATTTGGCAAAATGATTAGAAAAGAAATCCTCTCATAATCAATGACATTAAACATCGAAACTATCAATAAACCAGAAAAACAGCAGTTTGTCCTTCAGTAAAGAAGGTCATCACCAGCGAAAACAAATATGTGTACAATGCCCTTAATAAAATAAACAAAAAAAAGGGGGGGGGCTAAAATTTATCGACCAGTCATTCGTCCGTCCTTTATTTGGAGTTATATACAGCAAATTAAAACAAGAAAATTTACTTTTCAGCAAAGCTTTCGCTTGAAACACGATCCATTATCGTTTCTTTGGGACAAAGAGGGAGAGCACTGTCACAAAGTAGAAAGACCGTAATAAACCTTAAAAAGAAAAAAAACATAGACTCGCAAAAAATATACAACCTATGATTTATTGAAAAATAAAAAAGCCCTGATAAGGCCATACATTTAACCAAATGATATTAATAGCCGCCGCGAAAAAAAATGTTGTCAATAGCAGAGCTCATTACTTTCCATTCTTTATTAATTTTTTTTTAAAGACAAACTCCAAAAGGTCAACAACGGATGAAAAGAAGAGAAATCAGTCATTCGTAATCCACATCGATAACAAAAATTAATTACAATAACGATTTGTCTTGTTCTTTATATTCCCTCACAGCCAACTCACCCGTATCATATCTTCATCGTTTTCCGCGAACCTTTTGTGTATTCTGCAGAGAACTGATTTACGACAGGCAATCAATTTTTTTTTCTTTCTTTAAAATGAAAGGGGGAAAAACCCTCAAAAATGTTTACCTGGGTTTATCTCTCCCAAGACATTTATCTGCTTTAGTCGACGAAGATGATGATAATAATAATAATACAGCGAAAGCGTTTTTTCTTTTTTTCCTCTCTTTAGTCACGCCTGCTTTCTTCCCTGGTGAATTGTAAGGAAAAAACTTTTTGCCAGCTCCTCCATCTTTTATGATTACCGAATATTAATAACGGCAGTCAATTAGCGCTGAGGCGAACAAACAGAGCGGAAAAGTGGAAAATTCGGAAAGTGTTCCTTTCCGACGCTCTCATAAACTTTACAGAAGATCCCGTCCCCTCTCCAACAAAGTTTACAACTAAAATTTCTCCTACGGGAGAAGATGGAAGATAACTATATTTTTCTTAGTTTCGTTTAAAAATGCAGCGTTGCAAAAGTTCGTCGTCCAAGCTAAACGTTTAGAAAAATACGAGGAGACGTCAGTAAGTAAGTTACCAAATGAATATAGAAATGAAGCAAATAAGAGTACTGACTCGAAAACTAATTTTGTTTCTCCACATAACTTCCCTGTACAACGAGGTACTTGCCCCATTCTTTCAAAAGCCCCTCAAACAAACAGCATAAAATTCTTTGGGTTGCTGTCTGAACCAGGCGGTGAATTCTCTTTGTACAGCTTCATCGCCAAGTAAGTGATGCTCACAGTCTTCTGGGATCACTATGCTTACCACATTCCAGCACAGAGAGTAAATGCCGCCTCCTACTGTAACATACTCAAAAAACTTCGTAATGTCATTCGATGGAAGCGACCAGAACTCTTCATCAAAGGCGTGTTATTGCCATCAAGACAACCGAGATGCTGCGAAAGTTCATCCTCCGTATAGCCCTTACCTTGCTGCAAGCGACTTCCATTTGTTCGACTCAGAATGCGTAAAACTAATTAACTCTCAATATAAATTTTTCATCAAGCCATCAAAACCAATCTCATAATACAGTAATTGGCTAAGTTTTTATCACTGTTTTAAAGACAAAAAAAAATTGTCATTAAATTCTAGACAAAACATTGTTCTAAAAACTACGGGGGGGGGGGGGGTATATTTCTCCCACGATGACACGTGAAAAATGTAAAATCCTAGACAATTTATTTTTATAAAAAAAACTCCAGAAATATGCACTTCTGCCAGGCTGACAGGCTATTAAAAAAAAAAACCCACATGTAATTGCCTCACAATGAGCAAAGAAAAAGAGCAAGTATACTAGCCCAAAAGTGTGCCGGTGATTATTCATGACATGATTTTCATATGACAAATTTTGTGTTAATTTCATTTACATCTGGGCAATTCACTGTTACATTAGATTTTAATATTTTCTTGGCTGGACCAAAAATAAATTTTATTCAAGAATTATCACAGGTTTTTCTTTGCTCACTGCGAGGCAATTACACAGCGCATTTTAAGTGTCATCATGGGAGAAGTGCACATTTTTCGTTGTTTTAAGAAGAATGAATTGTCTCGGATTTTTACGTTTTTCCCGTTTCCTCATGGGAGAAATACACTTACTTTTTTCCGGAGTTTTTAGAAAATGTTTTGTCTCAGATTTGGTAACGATTTTCAGTTTTTTCACGGTCTTTAAAACGATGATAAAAATTGACCAATTAATGTAATTATATACGAAAAAGATTTTAATAAAAAAATTTATGGAGAATTATTTCTTGATGGTTTAAAAAAATTATTAAGGACTGTTTTTGATAGAAATTTTACGTGGACAAATTTTACGTGGACAAATTTTACGTGGATAAATTAATAATCAAAAAAACTTTATTGGAAAATATTTGCAAAAATATTTTGATAAATATACATATTTAAATATTTTAAATCATATTGCAGTGTGAATTCATGTAAGTCTGCTTTAATTCTTTTTGTTGTTAATTTTGATTATTTTAAATTTAGTTCTGGTTCGAAATCCCCTTAATGAAAGTAAAATTTTGCTAATTGATTATTTTAAAAAATGAAAATCTGTTACTGACCAACTAGATAACACCTTATAGTTGTCGAAAGTCATGACATATTTTTTTCTATGTTTTTCATTTGTTATTTATTTATTTATTTACATTATTTTATTCCGCACAGAATACAAAACAAAGCCAATAAAACCATGCAGAAAGGGGAAAATCAAACAGCAAAAGCCAATTAAATGACTCCCCACGCAAAATACAAGAAAACAATCATGAACTTATAAATCAATCATCAAAATTAACACAGCAAAAAGAGACGACAAATATATTTACAAGAAAATTAAAATCTATTTACAAATAAAAATTGTTTACAATGATGAAGATGACAAGAAAAAATATCAAAATCTGGAAAATGATCTAAAAATAAATCGAAATCGTTAATAATAACAGATAAAGCACCAGGCCCAAAAAAAGAAGATCGAAAGCGAAGCCGTTGAAAACGTAATAGGCGAGACGGGACAATGAACAACACGCAAGATAAAAGAGTAGAATTATCTTTTAATAAAACCACGTAAAAGTTTATAAAGAAAGAAAGAAAACATTCGAACGGAAAAAGATTTGTTTGGCCGTCCTTCTAAGGACACGCCCGGACTCTTGGGTAAATGAATATGGAGCAGAATAATCACTATTTAATTATCTGAAAAAAGCAATGCGAACAAATCTCCTTTCAACTAGCTGGAGAGATTTAAGGTAATTCTGGGCACAACCAGACCAAACTGGCGAGGCATAAGTAATCATAGGAAGAACAATAGCATCAGTTTGGAGAAGGTAGCAAGATTACAGAATTTTTTAGTCATCCGACAAATCTGTCCCAAACAGGCAAAGCCCTTCCTGACTCTATCCAAAATATGTATTTCAAAAGACAATTTAGCATCGAGAATCACTCCCAAGTCACAAATAAAGGGAACTCTCATAATAATACCATGATCAAGAATATAGTCATAGATAATAGGGTGATGTTGCTTAGTAAAAGTATTCGTTTTCATTTTATCATATGTAAATTATTTATATATAGAACAGAGATCAATCAATGATATATTTCCCATTATCTTCAAATTACCTTTAGCATATGGCTTCGAATTTCGATATAGTAATGCTGAAAATACTCTGAAAATAGTTATATCTCTCATGCAATACGAACACTATTAAGCTGCGACGGTAGGCTCAACAATATTCTCATTATAATAAACATTGTATGACCGGTAAGTGGTGAAATTTATAAAATCTCAGAATCCATTTCTAACAAATTTAGATAATAAAGCAGAGCTTTCAACGAATGAAAGCAAAAAGTTAAATCTTTTCTTAGTAATTAACACACAAGGAAAGAAAAAATTAAAAGACGAAATTTGAGGAAATAATTTTAAGAGGAAATAATTTAGAGATACGCTTTAATGTACGTGTACTGGAAAGTTTACTTTAAAGTCATAACTTAGTGACATAAAATTATATTTAATTACGCCATGAAAATAGCCGAGAGCTAGAAATAGCAACGTCCTCCTCCTATGTACAAAACAGGGGAGCAGGAGGGAATGTGATTCATGAATTAAAAGATAAATATCCTATCTAATTGGAAAATTAAAATTACATACGTTAAAACAGATCTTTTATTATAGCAGGAGTTAATAATTAACAACGCTAAAAGCTTAAAGGATTGTTCGACAATCGTTGACAGTTTCAGCATTAAATTCTCCACTAACATAAGCTTCATGTAGCTTGTATAAAACAGGCTGCGGTTGTTTCCCCTGGAGTAAATCAACGGATTAAATTTGATAAAATTAAAAATGCGACACACCAAAATTAACAAACCCTTAAATTTGTTTAATTCTCCCTGTGGGTAGAAAACTTTAAAGATTCACAGTCTAAAGTTTGAAGAGAGAAACACTTTCTTCTTTATTGGAGCTCCAGTGAATTCCTAAGGGGCCATCCATAAAATACGTATGCAATAAGGGGGGAGAATAGGGCAAATGGCCTAACGTGACAAAATTTGAAGGGGAGGAAGGGAGAGGTAAGACCAAATGTGACGTCACATAAATATATAGCGAGGCCTACGAGAGATACAGGCCCTGAAACTCAAAAGTCACCTGATCATCTTAGTCCGAGCAACAATGTAACCTTCATTGTTTCCAACAAGCGAAAAATTACTGATTATTAAAATCCAAGACGGAAACAATAAAGGATACATTGTTGGTTGGACTAAGATGGTCAGGTGAATTTTGAGTTTCAGGGCCTGTCTCTCTACCTGGCCTTGAATACATAGATTTTAATTTTATTTTTTACCAAACTTTTCGCTTTTATATCGTGCACTGCCTGGCCAAAAAATAAAAAAAATAATAAAAAATATCGCGCAGTTCAATATACAAGTTGGGCACCTTTCGCTTTGATGACGGCGCGCATTGCCGTGGCATGGATTCAACAAGTTCTTGGATCCTCTTCTCTAGTCCAGTGGTTCCCAAACTTTTTCGACTCACGAACCCCTTTCACAAAGATCTGAGTAACGCCAACCACTAATTTATAAATATACAAACATACGATACAATAATCCGCCATTATAGAAAAATTTTGGCGAACCCCAGTTTGGGGTCTACTCTAATTTCGTATCCGTAGTTTGACCATGTCAGCTGTCTGAGATGTAGTATCCGTCAATCTCACAAAAACATACGTGGAGACTGAACCACGTCGTGTGGTCCACCTCCCGCATTCAGTGACATTCAAATTGTTTTCTGAGAAGGTTAGCCAACGTGGCAAAGTTGCAATCATCATCAATATTCCCAAGTCTCAGCCGTGTAGTCGTGGGAATGGTATAGACCAAGACCCCCCCACCCCAGCGCTGTTCCATTTTCGTCGATTTAAGTTTTATTATATGAGCCTTAACATTGCCATTCGAACTGTCCTGTTCAGTCCGTGAAATAATTCCCTGACTGACACTCGTAAACTGTTCCTTCGGGGGAGGCTGAATATTATCTCGTGGAATATGTAACAAGCTATCGTCTCGCTTCACTACTTCGGTTAACTCATTAGTCCGGTTGTTAGGGTTAACGTCCCCTACTTCGACTCCCCAGGGCCAGTGATTTCCGATTCCATTCATCACGCAGGGCTGGGGACAGATTTGTATCTTGAGCAACTCCCGAAGAAACCGGTGTCATCTGCTTTAAGCTGGCTTTATTTGCTGCTTCCTCCAAGTGGGTCGGTACCAGCGAATTTAAAAGTTTATTCAGCGTTATCATTCGTTGCAGTAATAACATCATTGGGTTTTTCCATCATGTTTTCAATCATATCTTGCAGTACTTCCCGCGTGGATGCCATAACTCCAACTATGGCAGTGATGAATTTATTTATCATTAAATAAGAGGTTGATTGATTTGTTCCTAATCCAGCAATATTTGTGTCGATAAGTTCTATCATCGGCTGGTTTAAAGCACCCAACTGCTGAAGTAGATCTAGGTGATTATTAGGGACGGTTGTCTTTTCATCACCCACCTGAATACATTGGTCATTCATCTGCTTAAGTTCGGATTGTTGTCCAGAGATGGCGCTTGAAACTTGCGATGTTGTTGGAGCATTCGTTGATTCTATAGCCTTTATCGACTCAGCCAATTCTTCAGTTTTAAGCATAACTGCTCTATGCTTAGAACCATTAGAACACGTACTACTAATCCAATTCCGAGTATCGTTAATTACTCGTTATATACATTCATCACACGTCATTAGAAGATGTTTGATGTATTACATGACATATCTTAGCATTGAAAATTTTTAAGGAGGTATCATAACGGGACAATTAGACCACGTGTTATTGTACCTATTCCCGCTATCTCACCTCAGAACTTGTTCGTTCCCTGTCCCATATTTATCGAATGATGAAAACTGAATGTGAAAAGGTTAATTCGTACTAATAAATAAAGATCCCTACTAATAAAGAAATTCTTTTGTTTAGGGGAGCCTAATAATAATTATCTATCACGTGCATCCTGCACGCGCACCAGCCCAATAGTATATAGAGCATGCGCAGAGCCAAAACGAAATGCACAGCACGCGTTTTCCCCAATGCGAGGATGATTCGTCTTTTTCAACAATTCACTATGCCCACTCTCCTCATTGCCACGCAATGCACTGTTGGAATTGTCTACAGATGGTCGGACGGGCGGACGTCTGGACAAACCGATCACATAAGCACTGTTCTACGAAAATGTGCTAAAAATAAAGTATAATTGTTAATTAACATTCAGTGACAAAGCCAAACACAGCAGGGCACAGCAACGACGAACAGCTGTCTGCTTCTCGCTCGCTCGGCTAAAATCGGCTTCCTCACCCGAATTTACCCGAATGAGCGTTTCACCTCAGAGCGTGACGGATGAGGCTCATTCACTGCACAGAAAAAAAAAATGTGTACGCGGTGCGCCTAAAGATGTTTTCACTTCAAAAAAAAAAGGACATTCTACTATTCGTGAGATCTCATCTGACTTAACAGCATCTCTGAATAAAAAGATTTCATACAATACTACTTACATGAAATATCCATTTCTCTTCTAATACACATTCAGAAGAAAAAACGTCTTCAATTCAGAAGAAAAAAACTAAGAATTGGTCCCCCGAAACGTGTTCACAGGTCATCTTTAATGATGTGTCCACTCTTTGTCTAAATTTCAACAAAATTAATCGCGTGTGGAGAGATGCTGCTATGCCTTCAATGATCAACCGAGAAGTAAAACGCCTTTTAAAGCTGATGTTATGGGGATGTTTTAATGGTCAAGATGTTGATGGTGAGCTGTGGTTTGTGAAGAACCGGATCAATACTGAAGTTTCTACTGAAAGGATGGAATTCCTTCTCATTCCAAGAAGTTGTTCATCTGATGGTGATGTTATCTTCCAAGATGATTGTACACCAGCTCATACAGCAAAAAAAAAAATCAATGGCATATTTTCAGGAAAAAGGAATAACTGTCCTGGAATAGCCAGGAAATACGCCTCATTTGAATCCAATCGAAAATCTATGGCCGATAATTAGGATCCAGAAATAGTGTCCAAATAAAACAAAAATGATCTCATTGAATGCATCAAAAATATTTGCACAGGAACTATGCTTTGACCTTACTAATAGCATGCCTAAAAGAATTCAGGCTGTTATTAAAGCAATAGGTGACTTTACAACCTGGTAAAATCAATTATCACAAACAAGTGCTTTCAGAAGAAAAATTTCAAAAGTTTATTTCCCTGAATGTAATGTAATGTACATTTTGATATTTTATGAAGAGATAACTATTAAGAAGTTGAATAAATTTCATTAGTCAAGTTGGTCAAGGTTGTAACAAACAAAACGCTGATGAAGAGTCAAGGGTCTTCGAAATATACATCCGTGGCTCCAGAATAAAAATCTCATTTGTGGAATTGTGGTTTCTCTTCTTTTGTTTGTTACTACCGTCTGTTCACAGTTTTTGGCACTATACCATTAGTACTATTGGTCAAGGTTGTTGTGTGAATTTCTTAATTTGCTTAGAATGCATTTAACTTAGAATATCTCAAATTTTTGAAACGGATCTGTATGGGGATATAAAGGCACACTAAAGACTGGTTTATATTTAACGCCTTTTGGGCGTCTTGTAAAGTCGCCTGAAAAGTGTGATATGTTTCGCAAGCGCGTCTTGATGAAGTTAAAAGGTAAAACTGCTGTTTCTTTGTTTTCAAACGTCACAGTTTACTGAACAACACATTGCAGACCAGCGTCTCACAATTGTTAAAAACAATTTTATACAGAAAATAAAGCAAAAAGTTGCACAATAGTTACAAAAACATGAGTCATTTATACAAACAGACACTAAAAATAGTCCAAAATTTCAAATGGTTGCTGATTAAAATAGTATTGGTAAAACATGGAGCAGTTGTAATGCCTTACTTATATTGAAATTGTCTTTCAATATTAATCATATTGATTACACAGGATTTCTAATCTAATATCTGTAATGAATATGTTAAGAGAAAAAAACCCAAGAAGATCCCTCTCCTGTAGTTCAGAAGGCTGATCGAACGACAAGTCAACAACAGCAAAATCATTAATTAAGTCATCATTACAGAGGGTTGAGCACGTTACAACTAACCGATTTACATATGCAAATTCTCCAGCTACGTGGTTGACAGGGCTACGCGTGAGGAGTTATAAAGAGAAAATCGCTTCATCATTCTTAATCGTTGTACAAACGCTAGCTGCGAGAATGCCGCCAAAGATCGATAGTTATTGGGAAGGATATATAAATGCACTTTCCGAAGCGAAGTGATCCTACACATGATTATAAAACAATGCAAATCCAGGGGTCTACCATTTCGAAGGCAGGAATCTGTAATATACTAAATAAAAACAAAAAAACCGCAATACCAGCAACGTTGGACGAACCTGAACCCTCAAGACAACGACCCACTCCAAGCAGAACACCGAAGGTTGTAGCCAAAGTCAAGCGTCTCATCTCTGCAGAAAATCCCAAAACTCAAAGGGATGCCGCAAATAAGGTAAGGGTATCACAGTCAACGGTACGCAACATAATCCACAAAAATATCCGACTGGTTAAGCGTCCGAAACCTGGTATGGTGCATCAGGATAAAGCTGCGAGTCATACGTCCAAGTCAACGGTCGCCCATTTGCGAATACTGGAACAGGAGACGGGCATACATTCAATCCCGTTTGAAGACATATCCGTGAAATCTCCAGACGCATCCCCCATGGATTATTGCGGCTTTGAACTGCTGAAACGCGCCCTTGGAAGTAGACGACCCCGTACATTGGACGGTCTATGGAAAGCCTGTAAAGAGGGGTGGGCACAGATCGATCTAAATAATCTGCGGCGAAGTCTTATTGAATGGAAACTGCGATGCAGAGCCATAGTTCGACACCGTGGGCACCAGATAGAACATCACCGTATATGGCGGCAGACTTACGACGCTTGCAAACTGTTTAGTTGTAACGTACTCAACCCTCTGTATACGTTCTTTATATTTATTTAATTAAAACAAACACTGAAAATTCTCTCTCTACCTTTCTTGCATCAGTTGACGATTCCTCTTGGCATATACTCATGAGAAGATCCCGATGTTCAGTAAGAGCCGGCAGGAGTTTCTCCATGACATCGGTTTCTTCTGAGTCGGCCTCGGCCATGAACTCCTTCAACTCACCAGGAGACTCACAAACGGTCATCGTCTCCAAAAGCCTTCGGACTAGGGCACGGGGAGTCTCCGGAACAGCTGATGCTGCTGTCTCTTCTACACGTGTTGCATTCATCTACAAAAAAATAGGAAATACGAATCAGGCCCAAAGGCATTCCCAAAATATCAAATCATTCACAGAATATCAAATCATTTCACTCTAACAATCAGCGACACAATAAGCAAAACCTACGATTAACTTAAGTAAAAAAAGCAATGGCTGTGTGCATACAATATTAATCACTGTTGAACAGCGAAAGTACATAGTCGAGCCACATTTTTATGACAACCTTCTACTATGCCATGAACAGCGCGTAGCCAAGCCAATAGAAAAAAGATACCTGGCGCGAGCTCACTTGGTAACTACAGAGACGAGTCACATTATTTTGACCACCAGCTAATATCCCGAATAACCGCCTTTAGCGGCACGGACAACAGCTAGACGACGTGGGAGTGAGTCAATAAGATTCTGGTAGGTTTCTACTGGTAGCTGTTGCCATGCAGACTGTAAAGCATCCGATAGCTGCTGAAGGGTACGCGATGGTTGATCCATAGCATGCACATGACGATAGACGTTATCCCAAAGGTTCTCGATTGGGTTGAGTTCTGGGGAATTAAGGGGCCAGGATAGTACTTGGAACTCGGTCGTGTTCCTCAAACCACCCCCGAACAATTGCAGCCGTATGACACGACGCATTGTCTTGCTGGAACGTGCCATCCACCTCTGGGAAGACAGTCGCTTGTATGGGTGTACTTGATTTGCAATTATGGATAAATAACCGAATCGGTTGAGAGTGCCTTCCCCAGACAATGCCATGAGAACAATCCCCACACCATGACGTTGCCGCCACCAGCCTGGATTCGTCCAACAATGGTTGCAGGATGCTAGTTCTCGGAGGTTTCTCGCCTCACCCGCCAACGGCCGTCACTTCTGTGGAGTAGAAATCGTGACTCATCGGAGAAGGCACCTTTTTCTAATCAGAAATGGTCCAGTTTATGTACAAATTGAAACAGTTTTTGGCGATGAACCTTCGTCAGCATGGGTGCGATGACCATCCGTCTGCTGCGGAGGCCCATACGTAGCAGGGTCCTCTGCACTGTGGTTTTAGAGACATGTCAGATAGCACCCTCATTGGCTTGAGCGGTAAATTGGTCCACTGTAGCTCTTCGGTTGGTCTTCACTCACCTTCGCAGCCGACGTTCACCTCTCTCATCAATGGCACGTGGTGGGCCACAATTCCCATACCGTTTATTCTGAACGGTCCCATTTTCCCAGTCATGGTACACTTTAACTACAGCAGCACGAGAACAGTTCACAAACTGCGCGGTTTCCGAAATACTGCCACCCTTGGCCCGAAAGCCGATTATCATCCCCTTTTCCAGATCTGATAAATCAAGTTTCTTACCCATTGCAGCAATGAGTGATATGTTTTTAACATAGTGGAAACCTACCTTATATAGTCACCTAACCAATTCCCAACACGTGACATAGTTCCTCGGCTGGGCAACCCCGAAGACAAACGTAGGAGGTAGTCATAATAATGTGACTCGACCCTGTATAAAAGGGTCGAGTTAGAGTTTTATCAGCTGTAAAAAAAAGTTTTCGGACCAAGAGTGGTAGCATTTCCAAAATTGCGCAGTTCTGTGAACTGTTCGAATGGTACTGTGATTAAAGTGTAACGTGACTGGAAAAACTGCAGCATTGCGTATATACTTGGAAGTCTTGGTCTGCACTCGAACTACGCCCGGACATTCTAGCCGTAATTTATTGTCATTTAAAATAACAATAAAAAATATTAAAGAACGAGCACATATCTGCAAAGCCCAGATTAGGGTCCAAAGTCCACCTTGATACCCAAAGGGTTGATACTTCAACTTACGCACCGTAGGGCTCTTGCAAAGTAGCCTAGGCAAAACCGGACAATACTTATGCAACAACTTAACATTAAGCAAATCTAGTTTCGAAGTAATATCCATCGCCAATGATTTTGATTGTTGTAGTACAGGCTGATCAGTCTCTCCCTGATATAGAAATTTAATAAAACAAAAACTATGTTAGATAGAAACATGTATGTTTAATGTATTATTTTTCATCTCAAAGATCGTTTTTTAACGGAATGAACGTCAGGAGCTGAAGTGATACTAAACATCAGCTGTATCGAAATGGACATGCTGGAGAGTTGTATCACCGCAATTGAAGAAGTGATACAACAAGATGGTGCACCACGTTGATCAGTATCTAAGTACGTACCTACTTTTATTCAATGTAACCTAACCGATGGCATGGAGGAATGGTCCTATACCATAGTCTCCACGCTCTTCGGACATTACTCCCTTAGGCTTTTTGTTTTCCTGTGGCCATATGATAAAGATTGTTTTTTCTACACCGGTCATCGATACGTACACGTTGCGGGCGAGAATAACGAATGCGAAAATGCCGATTACAGAAGTCATGCTGGTGGAATACTTATCGAGAAATTGAATAACGTCTGGATGTTCTCCGAGCAACGAAAGGAACATATGTTGAAGTTTATTAAAGATATGAAAAAAAAATTGAGATAAAGAACTTAATATTAACTGTATGTATGTATCTATCTTATTATAGTTTTTGTTCTATCAAATTTATTTTTCAGGGAAAGACACTCTGATCATCCTGTAAAATCAAGTACGAAAGCCACGCCAAAACCAGCGTCCATCGGAGAAGAAGGCCACAGGCAACTGGTGTTCGCAAATTTTTATAGTGAATTTCTAGTGAATTTTTAAAGCGTGAATTTCTAAGAAATTTAGTCAATCTCATCTTATTTGTGATAAGAAAGCTGATTTATAATAGATTGTATGTGTCCTCTGTAAATGATGCAAGCTTGGACATTACAATTAATATCCACGCGACAAAACACTAGATACCATATAGTGAGTAGAGATGCAGAAAATCCCTGGGTACTTAACAAATAAGAGAAGCAAATAAAGCAGAAATTCGCATCCCACAATAATTTCAATGGAGAACGATGCACATTTCATCAGGTGATACAAAAAAAATAATGATAAAAAAGCAGAGTTTAAATATAAATACTGACAGATGAAGGGCTAATGGTAAAGAGGATAGGCTCAACTGGTAATTTGTTGTCTCAGTACCTTACAAGATAAAACGGGAAACTATTTGATATGCTTTAAGATGTTTTTACGTTGGTTGAGATCCAAGAGGCCTCTGTCAGCATTTAATAGGTCGGTAGGCTGTCATCTAGAAATTTCCAAAGATTCTGTAGAAAATAGAGGCTAAACTCCAGTCTTAAAGAACTATTCTAGTATTAGTCTGTACGGGTTGCATTTAAGTAATTGCTACTTATTTGTTGCATAAGAAAAGAGTTTAATAAACTATTTCAATTTATTCGACTTAGGAAATGAAAATTTATAACTGCGTTTAATGTCTAGAATGCAAGTACTAGTGCCCCTAAAGAATAGTTTTGTCCACGAAGTAATGCATGTAATAATCAAGCCGCTTTCCTGCACTCATAAAGAGAAATTGTGGCTTTAAACTGTTTTTACAGTTTTAAAATTGGCTTAAACTATCGCACAAATGTCAGTCAGTTTTATGAGAGTCGCCCATCGTGGTCGGAAATTTCGTTTGACTTTAATGCGAAACAAAGATGGAATGAACTAAATGAATTCACTCGTAATTTAATGAAAAAATGGAGCTAATCGACTTATATGATGGTAATAACATTGAGCTAATCGACATATATGCTGTCTAGACGTGACTGTGCTGACAGAGCTGGCCCGGGCCACCAAGTGTCTGCAATAGTTCAGTTGGTTAAAGCAGCGACGTATTAAGTCGCGTCCATGGTTTCGATCCCAAGAATTTTTCCTTTCATTTATTCCACTATATTTAATTATTGGAATAATACTTTCATTTTCTCTATATTACCTAATTTCCTTATACAGGGTGAGTCAAAAGTCTTTTACTCCTATACAATTTCAAAACGATTGGAGATACAACATACAGGAAATTAGGTAGGGGCTAACAATAATGGTGCCAAAATTGCCCTTTGACCTTGAACTTTGTACCTAGCAATGTGTAACTTTGTAACCGTTACAGGTAGAGAAAAATTTCCAATAACAAAAAAGACAACGCTGATTTTAACAAAAAAATAATTAAAAATAAACCCACTACAACAAAATGAAATTTCAGTGCCCAAGCTACATTGTGTGTACTACAGAAATGATTTTGGATGGCTTCGTCTCAGACTTTTTAGACAACTTGGCTTTAGGCAGTATCGCCGCATGTGGTTCCTGCATGATGGTGCACCTCCACATTTTGCAGCCATTGCACATCAACGATTGATGACATGTTTTCACATCGATGGATTGGCCGAGGAGGTTCAGTTCATTGGCCATCACGTTCGCCTTATTTGACACCACTTGATTTTGGGGAAACCTCAAGGAGAAGGTGTCTGCCACTGTATCAGCATCAGTAAATGATTTGAAACAACGAATTCAGCAGGCTTGTACAGACACAATACCCATCATGAAGTTTAATGTGATGGGTTCTGTGAAATACCGTGCATAGATCTGCTGAGGTGTTGCAAGACCTGCGCCTTAACGCTCTCGGCCACCGAGCCGACTGTAGTATGTTTATTTTTAATCTCTTTTTGTTAAAATCAGCGTTTTGAGCTCTACAAATGTACAATTGGAATTTTTTCTCTACCTGTAACGGTTACAAAATTACAAATTGTGAGGTGCAAAATTCGATGTTAAAGGTCAAAATTTACGTCACCATTATTTAGCCTCTACCTAACATCCTGTATGTTGCCTGCAACATATTTGTTGTATCTCCATTCGTTTTGAAATTGCATGGGGGAAACAGAATTTTGACACACTCTGTATAATGGTGACGTGAAATTTCATGTTGACATGATAAAAATTATTTATCATAGTCAAATCGGGGCTATTGGAAGGCCATGGAATGGTGTCAATTTCTCTTTCAGCCAAAAAGCGTTTAACAGTTTGTGCACGGTGACATGACGCATTGTCATCTTGAAAAACACAATAATCATCCTGGAAATGGGTCTCAATAGATGAAATCAAAAACGTGTCCAAATTTTCAATATACACAATATGTAACAACATATATGCACCAACCCCGATTGGTGTGACACTGCCCCAAATCATAAATTTCACCTTTGTATAAAAGCAATCTGCAATGAATTCCTCTCCCTTCCTTCTCCAAACCATGGCTCCAAGCTCATCACCTCCTTCAATACAGATATGGCTTTCACAACACCACCTAGAAGGCATGATAACGGAAACGTCCTACATTGTTACATCATCATTAGTCGTCCATAATAAGCCTTAAATTTATGATGTAACAATGTATGACGTTTCCGTTACCAGGCCTTCTGTCTAGGTGGTGTTGGCTTTCATCGCTGAAAATAACGCGCTTTCAGTCTTCGACACTGTATGACACGAACTGTTTAGCCCATTGCAGTCTGGCTTTCTTCTGTACCGCAGTCAAAGTTGGTTTAATCTTTAAAACAGGAAAAAATAAATTATTTAAACATATAAACACTTTCGAATTTCTGTTGACATAATTTATTGGTTTAACTTTTACTTTATAGTTTCCAAAATCACTCTCAGCCAATCTACGACGGAATGTGCGGTCAGATACTGTTATATTCCGTTGCTTTGCCATAGCATTTATGTCCTTTGATGGTGCAAATCTCATTTTTTTTTTACAAATTTTTATCATTGTTCGATCCTTTCTCTTTATGGTGCATCTTGGTCTTTCATTTCTTGCATGACTTCTAACATGGCCAAATTGTCTTTGCTTCTTAATTATTTTGCAAATTGTTCCTTTGTGACATTTCACAATTCCAGCAAATTTTTTTTGTGATTTCCGTTCCCAAGTTCAATGATCAACTGTTTTATCTCCATTGTCAGTTCCTTTACAGGACCCATTGTTTTCACTGGCATTGGTAGCCACATGGAGAAATATATTAACACTTAAATGATATGCAAATGCCCTTACATCTTCAATTATGCTAAATTTATTGATACTGTGGTATAAATATTTAGAATAATGTTACATATTTATCGAGTTGCCAAACTTTTGTCTACACAAATTTATTTAATTTGTAAACCATAAATTATTTATAACTGAATGAAGCATGCAAATGTACTTTAAAAAATGCTCTATTCTTTTCCCAATCTAAAATGCATCAGAACATTATTTGTTATCTGTACTTTTAAGTTTATTTTTCCTTTTTGACTGAAAACCAATACTGTAGTTGCCAAACTTTTGGCCAACGATTGTATATATTTTTCTTAGAGAGTTGTGTTAAATACAATACACAAACAGGTGTCAAACAATACCATGTTAAATACCCAGAATTAAATCATGACGGTTTCTCACGAGTTCAACCATAGACCTATTTTTCGAGATTTTCTAATGTCGAACTTCTGTATCTCGGCAATGGTAAGGACTACCGAGAGGATTTTGATTATGTGTGTGTAGTAGTCACACTAAAGAGTAATTCTAATTTGGATTGTTTTGGGGCCAATCAAAATCGTTACGCGGACAGGAGGTTGGTACCCCGTTTATGCCATCAACATCGACAGCCAAAACCGCTTCAATTGTAAAAACGACAGCTGAAAAGTGGATGATTCGTCAATCAACACTGTAAAGTTGTGATTTTGTAAACATAATTTTCCTTATGCAAATAAATGATACGTCAAGAAAGTGTATTTTTTGTTATTAGTAATCTCTTATACAGTGTGTGCACGGTAGGCTACACGCCATGAAAAACTGAGTAAAGGACCTCAATATCTATGATCGCCCCCCCCCCCCATGTACGTTATCCGAAATATTATTTTGGAGATATTAACAATTCTGTGATTTTGTCAGTAACTCCTACCTTAATTCGTTAAAATGTGTTTTCGGGAATGTATGTAGTTTTGAGGAATTTGGTTAGTGGAATTGATTTCTTTGGGCAACGTAGTATTAAATTACAGAAGATGAACAAATTGCATGCATAAATTTTTCGGAATTTAAGGTTAAAGTAGGAAGTTCTAAGTTGCCGTGAAGTTTCAGAAATCTTTGATGATGAATCTAAACAAAATAAATCAAGTCAGCAACACTAATAGGTATTTTAAAAGCTCTCCATTTAATAGACTGTCAGAAACGATTTAGATTCATCATCAAAGATTTCTGAAACTTCACGACAATTCAAAACTTCTTACTTTAATCATGATTTCCGAAGACTTTTATATGTACATGCAATTCATCCATTTTCTGTAATTTAATACTAAGTTGCCCAAACAATACAGTTTCACTAACCAAATTCCTCAAACCGACATACAATCCCGAAAACATACTTTTTAACGGAATAAGGTAGGGGTTACTGACAAAATCACAAAATCGTTACTATCTCCATAATGGTAACATTTCGGATAACATACAAGGGTATTGAGGTATTGAGGTCCAGTTTTTCATTTTGGACGTGTACCGTTGGGGCACCTTCTATAGTTAAAAACCCAGTAAAAATAAAATATCCTAGTAAAATATTTGAGATTATTGCATTAGTTCAGGAATGAACCAACTCCCCATATGTACACAACAAAAAAAAAAAAAAAGTTTAACGCAAACATGGATCCGAATATTCGTAGTTTACGAATTATGGCTTATAGAAATTATGATATTTACCAAACTTTTCTTTTATCCCGCAGATGCTTGCAGTGGTGATTGATGATGTACTGGGCGACATGTACTCAAACTAGAAACTAGCAAATGTGCACTTCATGTATGGTAAGGAGGACGGCAATCCTCGTCGTTTTTATCAGAAGTGCCCACAACGAAGATGTCCATATCAGAAGACATTTGAACGTATCCATCGCCGCCTCTGTGAGAATGGGAAGTAACGTCTAAGTTAAAACCACGTCAAGCTGTCGAAAGGGAGCTACCAAAATCTACAAGGAGGAGATTTTGGATACTGGTGAACGCGATTCCTATCAGCACACGAAGGATAGCGATGTTAAGTGGATGTTCCTCATTCGACTGTTTAGAGGCTTACGAGAGCACCAGTTGTATCCTTATCACCTGGAACGTGTACAGGCCTTGTCACCAACAGATTATCCTGCACGAATGTCTCGCCAGTGGTTCTTGAAGCAATATGATACAAATCCGAACTTCCCAGCCTTAATAACTCGGAAACCATGCATTTCCGGATCCATGTTGTAATAAACGCTTTTTATTGATTACGTATGCCCACTCTTTTTGAAACACCCTGTATTATATTTTAAAAATACTGAATGACGCACGGGTATAAATAATGGAACTTCCATTACATTCTTGTTTATAAAAAAAAAAAGATAAAATAGATTACCCACAATTAAATAAAATATTCTTATTAAAAGATTTTAAGTGGAAATTTAATAAATTTAGTAAAATTGTTTTCAAATAGAAATAAAAATTTGAATTATATTGGATTTTCGGAAAGGTCTGACGCATTTTTGCATCCAGAAAAAAAGGCACTCATCGGGTCAAATCCACTTTACATGAGAGATTGCAAAAAGTGAACATACATCACTGAAGCATTCACGACCACCTGAAGAAACTGGTAAGCTTATACGTATAAGCAAGGTTCCTCATGAACTAGAAGAAGTTCATTTTACGGCGCGTATAAACATCTACGATATGCTCATTAAACGTGAGGAAAAAGGCCCTATTTTTAAAGCGACAGATGAAGCATCAATGTGGTGATGCGCAAACGGTCTTGGTTACGACGTGATGATTCGCCTCAAGCGAAATCGAAAGCAGACATTCATCAGATGAAGTTTATGCTCTCGGTGTGGTGGAATTTTAAAGGGGTCGTATTTTTCGAGCTCCGACCAAGGAATCAAATAATCCATTCGAAAGGTCGGCAGTTTGAAGGAAACCATCATCCAGAAACGTCCAGAGCTCGTTAATCGCAAAGGCTGTAAACAGCACCTTATTCATTTGCCGATAAAGACAGGTCCTTCATGAACAAGAAATTATGAAGCACACTGAAAGAAGACAAAAGTTTATCGAACGAAACGGGCACGGATTGATTTTTGTTCTCTATAAAAATAAATGACCTTTGTAAAAGACAGAAAAATACGTCACGAGTTTTCCGACAACCCAATATGTAGAAAAGAAAGCAAAACACTCAACCATCTTCTGAAGAACATTTTCCAGCTTCTTGACCGATTTGCGTCTTTCCTCGCCCAATTCAGCGTTTGTGGAGCGAAGTGACCGTTCCCTCGACGTCCAACTTAGGTTTTTACGCAGCGCCGGAGTCGACGGTGTTTCTCTGACCGAGAGCAGTTCCATCAGTTCATGCATGATCGTCGGCACGGAGGAAACGGTCTCATTCATATCCAAGGAGGCCATAGGAAAAATGGAGAAAAACTCTAAGGAAGGAAAGTAAAATCAGATTATTTTAATTTAAATCAAAGCAAAATTAAAATGATCTGAGTTAATTTACGATGACCCCCGAATCTCTGGAAAGAGTTTCGATAGTAAAATAATTATATTAACGGAAGACAAAGAAAATTTTAATTTTAATGTCTCACAAAATTTTAATCATACACTTTAAGAGGAGATATAGAATAAAGAGGTAAAGATATATTCTTTAGATTTTTATTTCATTCAAATTTTCATTAAAGTAAAGACAGAGGAGTCAATGGCATTACATATATCCTTGTCCGGATCCATTTTCCTTTTCTTTATGGAATGAATCCCTCCTTTTTTTTATACGAATAATGAATTTCTATCCTAGTCCATTCTTATGACAATCCCAAAAATATGATACAAAAAACAGTTCATTCTTCTGACAAAAATCTGATACGGAGGTTTCAAATTTAGTTACAAATTAATTACAAAGGTTGCCGACAAGTGGCGCTGTACTTAGCGTACTGAAATTTTCATTCTTCGTTTGCGCCATCTTTGTGCTCGAAAGGTGCACATCTTGAATCGACTGTAATGCGATTGCAACGACTGCTTACAAAGGATAGTTAATAGCCTATTTCTCGAACTCCGTAATGCGACTACAACGTGCAGCGCCACTCGTTGGCAACATTTGAAACTTCTGTATCAGATTTTTATTGCTTTCGAAATAAACATACCACTTGTTTCATTCTTTTGTCAATCTCCGTTTCCAAAATACTTACTCTTAAAATCAGGGAGTCCTTTGTGGGACATCCTGTATGCGCTATAATGGAATCTGATGATGCAAGAAAACTGTGGAAATTCGGTAATGGTGAGAAATAAACACCACAAATTGCACAAACTTATTTTAATACTATGTATGCGCATTTCGACTACTAAGATCAACACAATCTAGATAAAGAAGGCCTCTGCAATGAAACGCATACATTGTTACATCACCTATAGTCTTCCCGAGGCCAACGTGAGACAGGCCAGGGCACTCAACAGTCACCTGATCATCAGAGTCTGAGCAACAATGTAACTTTCATTGTCACCATCTTGGATTTTAATAATCAACGTTTTTTAGTTTGTTGGAAACAATGAATGCTGGATTGTTGCTCGGACCCCGATGATCAGGTGACTTTTGTGTGTCTGGGCCTGTCTCTCGTTGGCCTCGTTACCAGCCCAAATCCAGTTAGATAAACAGGCCCTGACCAACACCACCTCTACTCAAAGCCTGAGCGCGAAAACGTCATACATTGTTACCTCACCTACGGTAGGGTATTGTTAATCATATTTTAACCAATAATAAGCCCGAAATTATCCCTCCCATAGGTGATGTAACAATATATGATTTTTCCGTGAGCAGGCTTTCTCTCTAGGCGGTATTGCCACAGATATATAGTAAACGCGGGAAAGTCACCTGACCATGCTAGTCCGAGTACCAATGTAGCCTTCATCTTGGATTTGAACAATTAGTATGTTTTCGTTTGTTGGAAACAATGAAGGTTACACTGTTGTTTGTACTAAGATGGTCAGGTGACTTTTTCGCGTCAAGGCTAAACTGTTTTGCAGTCTATCTATGCAGCCTTGTTAGACGGCCGCATTACAATGAATTCGTGGAGTGTATTCATGCGCTCGGTAGCTGCCCATATTTTTCATTAATTATGCTTCTTAAAATTTAAAGAATACTTGAAATTGAATAAAAGTAATAATTTGATTCTTGGTTTCGAAATAATTATTTAAGAAATCCCATTTCATCCTAGAAACTTATTCTTTCAGCGAGATAACACAATCTCAGAGGGGGTGATTACATCCTGTAACACTCCCAACGCTGCAAAGATTTTTTTTTATTTGATGAAATCCAATACATCCAGGGCCTATATGGTCAGAGGCTGACGAGTTGGGTCCCTGGATGAATATGAATTGACGACTGCTGTATGAAGGTCGCAGCAGCAAGGGGGGTGAAGATTGTGTGTCACTGATGGTCGCTCATTACCTGCTCTGTTGATAGAAATACGATTAACAATGGACTACTCTAAGTGATGTAACGATGTATGACATTTCATTGCGGAGGCCTTCTTTATCTAGATGGTGTTGTTAAGGCCAGTTCATTATCTACTTTCTCAATGGAGTCTTCTCAACCGAGTCTTTAGCAATAATGGACTTACACTGTTGAGATGAGGAACACTTGAGTTTCAACAATGTCATTGTATTGTTGCTGAACACTGAGTTGAGAAGACTCACTTGAAAAAACAGATAATGAACTGCTCCTTAGTCGTCGAAATGCGCATACATAGTATTAAAATAAACGCTGGATTGTGTGATAATTGTTTAAATTTGGATAAAACATTGTTCAATGACTGATGGGGGCACATCGAACTTTTGTAATATGGGTCATTCTCTCGAAAATGGTACAAATCATGTCCGCTACTTTTGAATTTTCTCCTGAAAATTTCAGAAATGCTACCCATTAAGCATATTTTTTTTATTTTTTCTTCATTTAATTCCGTATAATCAGGTATTTATTGTTTTGACTTAAGTGATTTTTAAAACTCTTAATTTTTTTTTTTTTAGTTGAAGAACAAGTAGGACAAATTTTGATGTCCCAACTTCAAATCAATAAGAGTTAAATCATTATTTAAGAAATTGCTTAAAAACTACATCTATGTAAATTATCAATTATATTGCATCTCTTACATAAAAATAGTTTTAACAATAAATTTCATTAAAAAATATTTTTTAATACGAAAAATCGTTCCTTAGTAATGTCCTAATATTTTATGTATATTGGAATGTCCACTATGTTACAGCCATTTCAAAAAGAAAATAATATATTAAATTGAACTTGGCAATAATTCTGAGATGACTAAGTAGTACAACTTCCATGCTTAGTGAGCCATTTTGGATTCCACAGTCAACAAGCAAGATATGCCTCATTTTTTTTCTCTATAGTTAATTTGAGATTTTTAATGTCCACTATGTTACATTTAAATTAATGATTTAAAAAGAGTTTTTTTACCTGAAATTCCATATAAACTAGTAAATTTAATATTATTTTTTCATTTAATATTATTTTCCTTATTATTACTTTTTTATTTTTATTATAAAAGCTTTTTTTTAGACTTAATTGTCCACTCTGTTACATACTCTGGGACATATCATGTTTTTGCATGAAAAATGAGAATTTCTGTTTGTGTTTTGAGATGAAAGTTTATGCTTGCCTAATGAAACAAAACCTTAACACAAACGGAATACCAAGAAATAAAAAACTTAAAGTTTCAGATATTTATTCCTCTGCTTCGTCAGGTGAGTCTAGTGGTGTATCTGATGATTGCCTATTAAAGAAGTGAGTGGTAAAAGCGTGGAAAGCCTACGTATACATGCTTCTTGAACTTAAAGCTGGTGGTTTGTTTAGTATTAACGTCCTTTTCAACTGCTGTGGTCATTTCAGGACGGCGTTATAGGGGCCGCAAATTTTGCCTCGCAAGGGTTCTTTAACGTGCAGTCGGCAAACGACTACACGGGACCAACGGCTTTACTTCCCTTCCGAAGGAAGTGCGTAATCTCAGGATTTCCCCCTGAAAAATCCTCGTCGTCCTCGGCCGGGATCGAACCCGCGTACTCGGGCATCAGAGGTGATCACGCAACCGCTGAGCCACCGAGGCCGATTAAAGCTGGTGGTGCTAGAAAGTTAACATACCGTGTGTCTCAAAAGTCGCAATTCCAACAATATTACATACATACACATCGAAATGATAACCTCCATTTTTTGAAGTCGTTTAATAACGAGCGAAAATTATTTAAAACGATTGACACAGATATCTCCTATGTTCATTTGATCAAATTAAAAAAAAACTAGCAGAGCCAAAGTTAAACTATTAGGTGAACGTTTATAATATGAATTTCCATATGCTGTTGAGGTTTTCCAAAAGGCTTGATATATGTAAAAAATAAATTTAATACAAAATTTATGAAAGTAGAATGTTGTTGTCTGTTATTCTTTCATAAATTTACAGATTAATCCTATCTACAGCGGGTGTGTCTACTCTATTACAATAATGTCCACTCTGCTACAGAAGTATTTCTATTGTAATTTTAAATTAAAAAAATCAAAAAAATTTAGAGTATTAACCTGTTTAGATAGATGGAATTGTACCCAGAATAGTGCAATTTTGATCTTATTTAACTCTATTTGATATGTTAATCTAATTTTTGAACATACTTTTTTTCAATTTTGCATTTTGAAGCATGAAAACTATCAAAAAAATGTAAATTTACTCTTTATCATAAAATTTTCCAGCATTTATATAAATGTTCCTTTGTTTGTGTTGCACAAAATTTTTTGAAAAAAAAGCGAATTTATATAATTTAATGAAACAAATAGATGTGTAACAGAGTGGACAAAATCTCCCATAACCAATCAAAAAACTATGAAAATCACATATTACTAATATGATATTAGTACTAAGTTGAGCTAATTAATTTTTACAACACAGATAAATTCAACCTATAAGCTATTATTTAACATTAATTTAAGTTATATTAGATAATTTTGAAAAAAAAATTTTGAAACATCAAATGTACCATTTTCGTGAGAATAACCCATATACATTAAAAAAATATTTAATTATGTTTGAGGAATTTGTGGTTTCTCTTTCAGTTATTTCTCACCACTGTATAAGCGTCTTCAAAACTTTATTAAATGACGCACTGTTTATAACAGCACGCAAAAATCACTGCTACCGCGAGTTTTAGAATAATCTATAATTTGATTTCCACAAGACAATATAATCTTCAAATACGCACAAAAGGGCATTTTTCCAATGCACCCGCTGTTTATCATCGAAATAAATATATATCTCCACGGATTGAAAGGCACGTGATCTGAATCCCACGTTAACCATCTACTAGCAATATGAGAACGTCAAAATAAATTGGCGCTATGCCACCCTTTTCTATTCATTCTGTTTAGTACAAAAGTTGCTATCTTGAAAACTGAAATTTTCTTCAACGAAATCTAAAGCGACAATTAATGGACAAGAGTGAAATGTCTCAAGCTCACCAAATTGAAGTGATTTCCCTTGACATTTGCCCTTTGCTGCGATATTCAAGAAGTTCATCGTTAAAATGCATGTAACTGGCACGGAACCAAAGAATCGAAAACCACTTTTCCACAATAACTTTTTAATTGACATGTTACATTTCAACAGCAATGGTGTCATCATCAGCATGTAACGAACTTAGGATCCCTCGCTAGCTGTATGTATGAATTCTTTTGTCTAGTGTAATTGGCATCTTTTCACCGCGTTTAAATAAGTAATTGTATTTTACTCTACCAAAACTAGAAATCAATCCCCCTGATGAGGTTATAGGAAAGTAGCGGAAGTCCTGCGTCCATCTGTTTGTTTACCGCTTTTATACACATTATTTAACCCCCATTTTCAAATCAAAAAATTGATTTTCTCGAACATATTTGGAAAATGGAAAAGAGCTCTTTCTTCTTTCGTTTCTCATCATTTCCGATCGAGTGACATTTATTATATTTATTGCCATTTGAATAAAAAGACCACATGACCACTACCCCCACAATCTTGATCCCCACTGGGACAATTTGGCCCAAACTTTATAATAACCTATATATAAATCTTGCTTAAATGAATCTGCAAACCAAATTTCACTCCTTTCCACACTTATACCCCTCTAACACCCTACTCCGTAACTCCGACCCCAGAGGGCCAATCAAAAAGAAACTACACAATGACGCTACATCACTAACATTCCGAATATAGAAAATATGAGGGGGACGGACGAACATGGTAAAACCAATAAGTGGATCCATTCTTCTGCTACTTGTAATAAGATAAATCCTGAGAATAAATTACGTCCAGAAATAGCGCCTAATAGCCCGCCAACCACATTAGAAATTGCAAATCTCGACTGGCACAGGAGATTAAGCAAATGATTATTAGCGCTCCTCATTCACACAGCCAGAGTGAAAAAATATAAATGAGATTTTGATAAGCATAGAAATTTCGTAATATTTTCGTCCATACTTTATGGTGACGACCAGCTCGACACGATCATCGACATGAGTTTAGTTCTCTTCAAATAAAATTTAACATAAAAATTTAGGATTTTGTAAAGGGTTAGGAGTATGCATACAACGAAATGTTTTGGCAAACGATCAGCGTTCCGCATTTACATAATCAAGTACATTCACAGATTCTGAGAAGCACGGGGAGTGAGAATATACAGGGTGATTCAGTCAATTTCTGACCATTTCACTCGAATGACGTGCATTAGGGATAAACAATTGAAAGAATATGAGCACCATACCGAATTTCTAAATAGTTGGAGTTTGTATTGTTGCAACGGCGCTGCATGAAAATCGTATTGGTGAAAATTGGTGCCCGCTTTATCAACAGAGCAGAAATGCAAGATTGTCGAATGGTATTTCGAGACACAATCACCTGTAACCGTGCAAAGAAAGTTCCGGAAGGAGTATAAGTGTCGAGACGCACCAGGCAGGCAAGCAATCATGGATTTTGTCAAGCAATTTCGTGCCACTGGATGTGTAAAGACAAGAAAAAAGACGGGAACACGGCTCGTGTTCGAACGGCCGAAGTTCGAAAATGTTCGCACAAGATTGGTCGATTCCCCTACCAAAAGATCTGTTTGCCGCCTATCCATTGAAGAAGGGCTGTCGTATACCACGACGTGGCGAATTTTGAGAAAGGATTTACACCTGTTCCCGTATAAGATCCATGTTTATCAGGAGTTAACAGACACTGGAAGACAGAAGCGACAACAATTTGCGATTAAGTTTAGAGCAGAAATGGAAGCCAATCAGGACATTGTGGACAACCTGTGGGTGTCAGATGAGGCCTTCTTCCATCTGTCAGGTGACGTTAATAAACACAACGTTCGTTTTTGGGGTTCCCAGCACCCTCATGAGATCCATAAGTCACCTCTTCATCCACGAAAGGTTATGGCTTGGTGCGCGATTTCCAAAAGAGGCATCATTGGTCACCGTAACCGTTCTTTTTTGAGGGCACCGTAACGTCACAGGCTTACCTTAACATGTTGGAAACCTTCTTCATCCCCGAGCTGCGAAGGAGGCGTATACCGCTTCGACATCAATGGTTTCAACAAGATGGGTCTAAGCCTCACACCACTAATGAAGTGCTAGACTTTCTCAATCAGAAATTCGGAAATCGTGCCATTTCCAACAGGTTTCCAGATCGATTCGGGGGTGGCTTTCTTTGGCTACCTACGAGTCCTGATCTAAACCCATGTGATTTTTATCTCTGGGGGTTCCTTAAAGACAGTGTGTTCACTACAGCACCAAGAACCCTAGACCAGCTGCGACAAAGCATCGTCAACTGCTGCACCCTTGTGGATAGAGTTATGAACAACTTCACCATTCGGCTGCGAGCAGTTCAAAACGTTCTTGGTGGCCACATTGAGCATATCATCAAGACTTTTCCACGGGAATAAAAACTCCGAATTGCCTAAAATATCATACTGAAATGCTAAGTTTGTAAACATTAATGAGTCAATAAATCATAGTACTGAAATGGTCAGAAATTGACTGAATCACCCCGTAGAACAATCAAACACTTAAATTAAAATCAATTCGTACTCATTCTTGAGGGGTTTGTCCATTACAAATAAAGGTCCGGATTCACAATAGTGCCGTTAGCCGCTTAACGACATTTACTGCTCTTCACAAAAAATATCGCAATCTAATAAGTGTCCAGCCAAAAGGCATCGAATTCCGAAAAGTTTATTTCAACACAGTTAGCGTTGCCAGAAGCTCTTCCGGCGGGGTGGATGCACTTCAATTTTCGGAAGAAGCATGCTATAAGAATATAAAGAGTTAGAATTTTCAGCCTTTCTTCGACCTGAACCTCTAGAAAAGATTTAGATAAAATGTCGCGCTCTCTATTGCTAAGGAAATGTTAATCACAAATTGAAATTTTAAAAAAAACACCAAAATCACACAGTTCTTTCGTTCGCATTTTCGACCCCTGTTAATGGAGCCTTATCGATCCCTGTAAAATGAAAAAGCATAAATACTAACTTGTAGGAAAATTTTTACGAAATAATGCTTTTATTTGGTCCCATGCGAATGCTTCTTTTATGAGCCCGTAAACATCGAAGTTTTGCCTGCCAAGACACTCTCCGTGCCAAATTAAAGCAAAAAGTTTGTCGCGGCCTCTTTAGAGGTAAACTGAAACTTAATTTTAAATATCTTACTCGAAAGTTAAAATTCCTCCGTGGGCGTAGTCAGAATTTATGCTGGGAGAGGGGAGGGGGGAGGGGGGAAGTGAAGTTCACATGTGAGAAAATTATATGGGAAATGTATACCAAACATTAGCTCCGTCTTTGTTGAACAAAGCCAATACATACTCCAAAGTTTCGCCCTGTGCATCTTTTTTTTCAGCAAAAATCAAGTATTTGTACGAGTGCAAAAAGTTTCAGACTTAAGTCCCAGTTGAGCACATGAATAGCACATCCCAAGCGTATTCCTGAAACCCTATTTTTATTCATAAGGGACAGGTCCAGTCTAAATTGCCATGACTCTCAGTAAAAGTACCTAATTTTCCAACCGTTCAACATCCGGTAAGCTCAGTTCTTATGGAGCAGGTAAAACCCTTTTTGCACTCCACTGTACATGTACTTGATTTAGAGGGGAAGGGGAGAACAAATGCCCGTACTCCCTGCGCTACGCCCATGAATTCTCCGGAGATTACATAATGAATACGTAGAATTACACTGCGGAGAAATTTTTCCATTCTAACCATAACCAATAAATGCTGACGCAAATAAATTTAAACATTATTAAATAAGGTTTAATTTTAATTACACTATTAAGAAATATAAAAATTCCATTACATAATCCGCTTAACTCGAAGTGTCAGGAGACCATGAAAATCGTTCGACTTATCCGGAATTCGATTTAAACGACATGCCCAAAACGAGGCTGGATTAAGGCTCATGTGGTTATTGATGACATACACTGACAAGGGAATCCCTCGAACATGTATGTCACAGATTTCCACCATATTGAAATATGTTACTCATCTGAAGCTACTATAGATGCTTGCAAAATAAGAGAGTGCAACATTTTGTTTCTTTCAAAATAAAACACGAAAACGAAAAAATTTGTGCATACATTACCATACAAAGACTCCATTGTTAAAGCGGATAGGCTATGTGGGATTCCCTTGTGAGTGGTCAAAAAATTACGAGACACACTCTAATAACGAGTTGGTCCAGCTTTAGCTCTGATCACAGCCGATATTCTTCTTGGCATGGACTCAACAAGATGCTGATACCGTTGCTGAGGAATGTTGGCCCATGCTGACATAATGGCAGCTCTAAGTTGGATCAGATTAGATGGTGACGTTTCCAATCTTTGAAGTAATCTTTCGACTTCGTCCCACGAATGCTCAATAGGAAGCAGACTAAACTCTGATTGATGTTCCTCAAACCAATTTGTAACCGATCGAGCACGGTGGCAAGGTGCATTGTCCTGCTGAAAGTGACCATCTCCAGAAGGGAACGTCATAAACAAAACGATAAGGGGTTTACTCCAAATTTTTATTTTTGGACCGGACACCAGGATCAACTTCCTCTCCGTACGCTACTATGAAGGCATAATGATCTCATATTGACTTCATATCAGCGGAATGAGAAGTTGATACTGGTGTCTTATACACAGACTGCATGATAGAATCTTAATTGAACTAAACAGGGTTTGAGGGGCTGCTTCATACGATTTTAACCCAGACTGCGTGATTGAGTCTTAGTTAAACCAAACGGGGTATGAGACAACGATGTAAGCTGTGCTGTTCAGAGTTGTGTCCACAGATATCAAGGGACCCAATGAACTCCAGGAAAACATTCCCCACACAATAATTCCCCCGCCTCCAGCCTGAAGAGTTGTCATTTGGCAGGAGAGTTCCATAAACTCGTGCTGTTTGCTCCATAATCTGATGCATCCATCTGCATGATGGAGCAGGAAAAGATATTCATCGGACCAGGCTATTTTTTTGCACTGAGGTGACCAATTACGTCATTCCTGGGCTCACAACAGGCGCCGTTTCCTATTGTGCTGTGATACCAAAGGCACTGATGATGGTCTCCTGCTGCTAAAAACCCATCCTTTGCAAAGTCCCTCTTGTTGTGCGTTGGGATATGCTTAATGATGCACCTGCACTGAATTCAGCTGTAATTTGTCGTGTTATTGCCCTTCTGTTGCTGCGGACGATGCGCGCTACTCGCCTTTCACCCCTCTCGTTCACCAGTCTTTTTCGGTCGGAATAGTCCTTATCGCTTGAAGTTTTTTTTTTTCTTCTCAACTACCACTCTCTAAAACACCCGAGATACTGTTGGGCGAGAAAATCCTAAAAGAGTCGTCGCTTCAGAAATGCTGACACCAGACGATCATCTCTTTAAAACTCACTTAAATATTTCGTCTTACCCATTTTGACATTAACTTCCGTAATAACAAGATCGTCCGAACCTGAGCGTTCCTTATATAGCAGCTCTGCATTGTTACGTCACTCTACATCACTTTCGGGCTGGTTTACTTTCAAATAAGGGGTGTCTCTAATTTTTGGCCACTCAATGTATATGTACTACAGTATTTAAATAAAACTGGAAACTAACCAATGTGTAACGTTTCCTCGAGTTTTGGGCCATGATATCGGTGAATAATAATTTGAAAAATAATCTAGGCTTTAAGAATAAACACATGTTCTTAAATACAGTATCATATCTAAAACATTCAGTCTAAATCTAAATTGTTACCGTTGGATTCACTTTAATCTGATTCACATACTGAAATTTGATTGGTTTCACTCGCAAATTTTTTTCTTTTTTTTTTTTTTTGGTTTTTCCCTAGTTTCATTTGACTTATCCGGAATTAATCAAAAAAACACTTCGACTTAACCGACGAAATTTGCATTATAAATTAAAGTAGGTACAGGTATTTCAAATTTATTTCGACTTAAGCGAACTTCGATTTAACCGACTTCGACTTAAGCGGATTATACTGTATTAAAATTAGGTATATTCAATTTGGCAGTGTTGTGGTTAAAGAGTCTTTCATTTTTTTTTTTTACAGTTAACGTTCTTTTTTCCCTTGATGATTCATTCCGGGTTTTTGCAAATATTGTGGTTTTTAATTTGCCATTTCCGGGAATTTATAATTTTAACATGTCCTATACCATTTAAAAGTCTGGACATGGTCTAGGCACACGGTCTTAAGTTCTACTTTTGTGGGAAGCTAGATGGATTGGCTTTCCTGTCAGTAGACGTATACGATGGAATCGATTATCTTTCGTAAAATATACCTGATATCGAAGGCCTCCAAGATTTACTCGATTATTTCAGTAGCACTTACGTGCGAGGCACTTATCGCCGAATCCAGCCTCCAGCTCGCCCGACGGCACAATTCCCCCGTTGGTTATTAGATCGATTCCACCTTTGTTTCCGCCGCAGTTATGGAATGTCCACCAAGCCATTCTCGACGTCGGGAATCGCACCAATAATTTGTGCGAGAGTTGGAATTTTTCTTTCAACAATTTGGTGGGGCACGCACATAACCATTTTGGAAGGCCTCTGAAAGCATCCTAAAGATCAGAGTTTGGTAGAAACTTCTCTTGTCAAGGAATCTCGCGGAGAACATTCACAGAAGCAAATTAAACGTATCACGAAGGAGCATCAGAGCGACTTAAGACCCTGTGCCTAGACTATGTGCCAAAGAAGACGTTGCCAGAATTTTTAAATGGACATGCAATCAGACTAGATTGAATTGAAATTATTGTCCTACACTCTAATATTTATTTATTATTATTTTTTTTAACAGAATTTAATTTCTTATACAATTTTAACTGTAAAATATAAAAAATGTTTTGAAATTTAATTTCAGAGCTATTAATTTTTTTCTGAAAATGAAGGATAAATGAAGTTACAGTATGAGCAGTTTGGGGCAAATATCCTTGGGTTAGAGGATAAAAGGCAAGATGTGCATATAATGAATTAGGACAGACGAGCTGCAGATACAGGGAATGAATGCCCGTCCTTTGCGGGAAAGGGGCTCTCACAACCGCTGAGCGATCTAGCGCCACCGCTACAGAGATATAACCAACCAATGATGAAACTACATTTTTGCAGAGATGATAAAAAAAAACTCAATTTTCATTTAACCAGAAAAAAAAAATAAAATTACAGTAAAACCTCTTAGGGACCATTCATAAACCACATGATCACTTTTTCTCCCCTCCCCGCTCTGTGGTCTTATTTTGAACACCCCTCTAAAAATATTTACCCCCGAATGCAGATTTTAATGAACGACAAATTTAAAAATGCAGATTTTTAACGAATGCAGATTTTAATGAACGACAAATTTAAAAATGCAGATTTTTGATTAATTTTAAAATTAATTTAACTACATGGTCATTACTTGATCCCTTCCATCTTTTTTTGTGATCGTAAGTGGTCCTGCCCCCTCCCCTCCCCCCCCAAAAAAAAACTTGATCACGTGGGTTACTATATTATTGCTATTTTTCTTAGTGAATCTATATTTTGCAATATTTCGTGTACCGTATTTAGAGTTTGTAAATTATATTTCAAATGGTTCTATTTTCTAAGGTACGATACTGAATAAAAATGGAATGACTTTACATTTCCAAGTACATAACGGTATATGAAGATAGAGGTTTGAAATAATGAGGTACGAATTAGATATAAACATTTCCTTATTTAGCACCTGGAGTTTGTTCGCGATGATAAATAATACTAGGGCGATAAATAAGCTTCCCTTCCTCGGTGCTGATGGGGGGGGGGGGGGCAGGATTTCAGCTCTCTTTCTCATGATTTATTAGAATTTTTGGCGTCGACTACTAAGGTCGTTTTGCGCCATTTACACAAGTTATTTCTGTACGCAGCCCGGCACAAACACAAACATCCATGCCCGCAGCCCGGATTCGAACCCATGACCAGCTGGACTCGAGAACTAGAAAGCCTACGCCCTAGCCCTCTCGGTCACCTGGCCGGTTCTCTTTCCCCATGAGATCACAGGTTCAAATCCCACAGTAGAATGGCTGTCCTTTCAAAACCGTAGTAATATGCCTCCATATATTTCTCGGTTAAATTGAACTATCTGCACAAATCGCGAGATGACTTATTCCGCAAACTGAATTGTCGCGATTCCTGTAACCGGCCGGGGGGAAACCAACTGCCCCCTGTAACCAAATAGGTTGGGTTATATATCAATTATTTGCCCCCGGAGGGGGACGTCGTAGACAGAACGCCGAAGGCGTTCGAGTAACGGAAAACAGTGACCGGCGAGGCCCGCAGGGCCGAGAGTGGTACAGAAAACACTGACTAGCGAGGCCCGCAGGGCCGAGAGTGAGACTTGCGTTTGCGATTTGACTCGCGATTTGTGCAGATAGTTCAATTTAACCTATTTCTCCATATATTAACCAGGCTCGCTCTGTGCGCGGAAACTTGGAGGGGACCTCTCACCCTGGGGTTAACTTTCACTATCCGCAACAATCGCGCGATTACTGAATGCGATCAAGGGTAAATACCTTTTTACCAAGTGGTAAATTGATTCTACCTATGTTTAGATTATTTTTAAAATTTAAATTCTACACCAAATTATATCCCCTGTGATTTTGCTACTTTGTTCTGTTCCTTATGGTTCTAACAGCTGTAGAATTCAGTCTGAAGCAACAAGTACGCTGAAAACAGCTGATTGAAGTTTATGAGCTCCAGGCTTAAAAATTATAACGAATGCCGACACGCCGCCAACACGCTCAATTTATGTTAAGCTATGTTATTCCCAATACATATTACTACAAAAACAAATATCCATTTAATAAACCTTACCTATTTATAATGTAAGTTTTAGGGGTTTTTTCCTATTTGCCTATCCAAGCAGACAAACGCAATTTGATAAGGGCGCCTTTTTCGCTGTATTGAGCGGAAGTCTCGTAATAACTCGTATCGATCGTTATTTAGCACAGTGCGCAGGCGCATAGCCTACAAGAATAAAGGAAGAAGAAGAGTTCGATTCAGAACTCATTTTCAACTGCTTACTTCAAATCTTTTTATTATTTGAAATTATTTTAAAGACAGATCCCCTTGATCTGTATGGAGAAACCGATCAGATTAGGCATTATAGCCGTTCAGAAATTTTAGAATCGCTTTTTATTCACACAACTCTACTCAAGTATTCTTGCTGGGTTCGAAAAGCCGCTTCGATGAACGCACGTAACACACCGTACATATTCTGCTGTCGATGATCAAAAAAGTGATCGAAATGTACAGTCATGGACAAAAAAAACGCTCCCTCACTCTATGCTGCTATATTGTTAAATGAGCGTTTACTAATTTTGCCACTAGGGGCCTGATATCGATTAGCATGTCAGTTTTTCTGCTGTATTTGATTACAAGTGCACCACACTGTAATCTAATGATAAAATTTTGATTTAATATTTCTTCTCAATTGATTTTTGGATAATGATTGTGAACAATATTTATTGCTTTGTTATTGTTAACTTTAAAATGTTTTACCTCGATTGTTTAGAAAAATGGTCTTTACAGAAGAAAATAGGACTGTTTGGTTTTATTGGTTAAAATTTAGATAATTTTCTGACTGAACTAAACGATATCAGACACCTAGTGGCAAAAGTAGTAAACTCTCATTTAAAATATAGCAGCACCGAGTGAGGGAGTGTTTTTTTTGTCCATGACTGTACAGAACAAATCCATGAAATAGATCTGTATGGACAAGAGCATAGCCTACACTGATAAGAGAGGTAATGATTCTCACACAACAGTATTACACGGATGTTTAATGACCCCCATACAAAGGGGTGGCTTTACATTAAGCCTAACTTCCAAGTTATGGAATAATCATTTTCCTACTTATTTTTCATAAGCTAAGTTAAGGATCTAACATTTACAATTGTAAAAACATTAGGTTGGTGGAAAATTATTGGCCGATCTGTAATGATTACTTTAAAATACAATAATTCGTTTCAAACAACACTTTACTAATCGAAGTAACATCCAGCAGAGTCAGCACACTTTTGCCAACGAGACAAGCATTATTTATGCCAGTGGCGTATAATTCTGCACTTTTGGAGGCGACTAACTCTTTGAAGTAGTTTTCGCATCGTCATGGTTTTTGAAGCATTTCCCACGCAGAAAATTGTCGAGGTACTTGAAAAAGTGGTAGTCAGTTGGTGAGTATGCACGAATCGATGATCAAGGGTTTTGTAGCCAAGATCATTTAATTTCTGTCAGGTGACCATTGCGACTGAGCGTTGTCGTGGAGCAAGATGGGACCTTTCCGATTGCTCTTGTTGAAGTTTCTGG
>JAHWFO010047224.1:857096-886928 GCA_023313115.1 Rhysida immarginata | reverse complement strand
GGCCAACCAGAAAACATAAGGAGAACACATTTATAAAACAAAAGAATATTAACAAAATAAACAAAAAACAAAGACAAAAAATAACTACACATTACTGCCCATGCCAGATTCAGCTGTCCAGAGAGACCGCAGTAGCTAAGCAGATGCTGGATTCTGGCCATGAGATATTGAAACGGGATTGTCGTTTTCTTAGGCCGGTGAAGAACAGATTTCTTCTAGATGCCTACAAGACTTTGGAAATACTTACTTACTTACTTTTCAAACCCGCTTATCCGTTAGGATCTCCAGCGATCGCGATCTTCCGCCATCAGGCGCATGCCCTCCCTGGTAATATCCAAGTGACTCGAACCCAGATTCTCCATGTAGTCTAGCCACCTGGTTCTAGGCTAACCCCTTGGTATCTTACCTACCGGCTTGGAAAATAACAACTGCCTAGGAAGACCAGTTTGTGGCATCCGTATCACGTGGCCATACCAGCGCAACTGAGATTTCTCAATGCGGAGAAGTAGCGGCTCAACACCTAAAGATTCCCTTATTGTGCTGCTGTACACTCTATCTAGTAGGGTAACACCTGCCACACCCTACTAGAATAGGCAAAAAAAATCTGGAATAACTATTGAACAATGATTCTGGCCCCTTGGCGACTCAATTTTGTTAAAACTTTGCCATAATGCGTAGTTATTCTTTGTCTTTGTGTTTTGTTCATTTTGTTAATTTTTTTTGCTTTGTAAATGCGTTCTCCTTGTGGTTTCTGGTTGACTGGTTTATTTATTAACTGCTTGATCATCTAAGGGGAACACATATTTTATCATTCAACCTGTCAAATAAATTTATCTTGTAAACATGTTCACTCTAAGATGCTGAGTGGTTGTCTAAAGCGAACATTTTCTTATAAATTGTCTGTTATCAACTCATTTCATTGTTATCTGCATTGAATAATGGTCTCAAAGAGACCAAAATAAGTATATGCTTAATAAATCTTTGTGAACAAGAGGTTTGGTAATATCAAATTGGTAATTATGGTTTCTTTAACTTTTGATTTAAGAAGTTTTTGAACAAACCTGCCATTTGGATAACTTTTCAAAATAATTATAAATTAAAGCTTGGTGCAAGTTTAAGACCAAAATAAATCATATATTTTTAAGAGAATAAGAAATTACTAGAAAAACAAAGCTGGCACAGACAGAAAATGTGAAGAATAAATTCCTGAAATGAAACAAAAATCGTAACGAAAATTGATGTTGAAAAATTACCGTATTGGCCGCATTCACTTTAGGCTGCAGCCGCAAATTTGACGGTGGAACGTAAAAATAACCGTTTTAAGGCTGCAATTCACTTTAGCCTGCAAATTTCTAGGGTCTATAAAGAGATCGAACTACCGTAATTTCACGCAGATAATCTGTCTCCCAAATATTTCGCAGGATAAAGAAAACCACCTTTCCTATAAAAATTTTCTCCGATAATCCACTTCTCAGAAAATCCACGGAATATCGGAGAGTTCAAGGCTGCTTGTGTAAAAAGTGGCTCATTTCAAATCTTTCTCAAAATGTTTAAACATTCTATCTTCAATCCAAGCTCGGAATATCATTTCTAATTATTAACCAATGTTAATTCAGTATTTAACTTAAGAATAATAAATGTTTTCACAAAAAATTGCGTTTTCCGATCAAGTCAGAGTTCTTCACGTTTGGATAGCCACTGTCAAAATTAATTTTCTTTCCAATATATCTAAGAGTTATCACATGAGTTATAACTGTATATTAATTTTACTTCAGCAAAAGAGTGTTAGAAATTGCAAGAAAATTCAATTAGGGTCTATGTTAAATCAAAGTTTCAAAAGTGTAGGAGTTCTTCGGTGGAATGTATACAATGTCAATGATTGCGAGTCTACTCTGAAAATGCACTAAATCATCAAAAATACTCAAAATTGTAAAGGAAAAAAGTGTGCATTGTCAATATAATTTATTAATGAATTTTAATTAAAACTAACAAAATATTATTCAACAAATATAAAACGAAGCAACTTCCGCGAATATTAAACGTTCTTTATCTGTCATCTGTTTCAGTACTCATCGTTTGTTTTTTTTTGTTGTTTTTTTTCCTTTGTCTTCCCTAAAAGTTTAGCATTGTTTTTGTACACATTAAATGGGTGACGCCGAGAATTAATTATAATAATGTATGCTATTTTTTTCTCATTATAATTTTTTGGTTAATCTTCACTATCCGCACATCGCAATTCTACCTGTTGATCGCGGGCCGTATTGCTTCTTGTTTCACAACATTGTGACGGATTTTGCAGATAGACATTACAAAGAGAGGAGATTCAATTTATGGTTAGCATGAAACTTTTAATAAGTATATAAAAAAATTAATGCTTTAAAAGTAAAGTGCATAAAGTTGAAATAATCTACGTTTGAGACCGAAATGCATTTAAATTCCCCATCCACCTCAAGTAATCGAACCTAATTCCAGATTCGCAGTCCTCAACTGTTATTTATTGCAATTTGGAAAGATTTGTATCCATTTTCCCCGATAATCCACTGAGCCATTTTTCACATAAAAAAATACAGATAATCTGCGGAATATCCGTGTGAAATTACAGTATTTCGTTTTAGCGGCCCACAGTATCTTAAATAGTAATTTAGACAGCAGTTTTTATTATTTATATAACCTACTAAATTATTTTTATATATTTAATGAAACTTTTATAAATTTGTTAATGAAATGTGTAAATAATTATAGTAATTTCGTTTTAATGAACGATTGTAACTCTTTATTTCTTCGGCTGGGCCATGTATATATCAATGAAACTCTGACCAATAGCACGATAGAGCATTCTATGACATCGCAACACCTTGGATTAGAGTGGGCCAAAGAATCGCCGACAATAGGTTTAACACGTGAATTTCATAATTTGATGATTGAAAATATATGTGACTGGTTAATTACTGTTCTGAAGGCTTAGAATATTAATTTCATTGTTAGAAAATGATTCAACAAATGCTGGTTAATTTAAAGCAATGAACTAGAATCCACCATGTTTTTATCAGATAATTTTTGCCGATCTGCGATCGATTTACCTTTTCAAAAATTATAAAGTGTAACAGAACTCTTATATTTGCTTCCTATCTTTTTGTACGAAAATTCTGTTATACTTTATACTTTTTGAAAAGGATAAATCTATCACTGATCGGTAAAAAATTATCCGTTTAAAACACGGTAGATTTGAGTTCATGGTTTTAAATTATCCAGCCTTTGTTCAATCGTTTTCTAACAATGAAATTAATATTCTAACCCTTCAGAACAATAATTAACCAATCACATATTTTCATTCACAAATTAACGGCGATTTCTTCAAGCCCACTCTACTCCAAGGTGTTGTGATGTCATTAAATGCTCTATCACTCTATTGGTTGGTAATTCGTTGATAGAGCCATGGCTGCTGAAGAAGAGTTAATTATGAGATTACTATAATTATTTACACAGTTCATTAAAAAATTTATAAAAGTTGCATCAAGTTTATAAAAGTTATTTATATAGTTATATAAATAATAAAATTACTATCTAAATTACTATGTAATATACTATAAGACGCTAAAACGAAGTAGTTCGATCTTTTTTTTATTCTATCCAAAAATACCGATAATGATTTTTTAATTCAGAAAAAAAAAAAAAATTTTCTGGTCACATACCTAAAATTTTAAATTTTTTGGGGGGGTTTAGAGCCGCGGCTTATATTCGAAAAAATACGGCAATTGCTGAAGCAGCAAAATCAGAATAAAAAGGAGCTTTTATCACTTGTATCTGAATTAAATGCACTATCATTGTGGTAGTATTACACAGCTGTGTGTTAAATTTGAACTTTATAACTTATTTCCAAAGTTGCATTTTACACTGGGCAAACATACATAGATACATACAAACATTGTGCTTTATATGTATAGATTAAGTTTTGGAAAATGTATTGACTAGCTTGGAACAGTTTTGGGAAAGTCATGGAATTTTATCTTTGGCCAAAAGTATGAACCAAGGACATGCAGGATTCACGTGGAATTAGTCATTATCATGGATATGATTAATTCACAATGCCATAGGCTAATTCAGGACTTCAGGCCTGTACTTACTTCAATTTTCACTGATTAAAGGATAGATGTTTTTGCTAATAATTTAAAAATATCATTTATTTTTAATCTGTTTCTGTCTTGGCTGTTTGTTTGTTTGTTGTTTATTTATTTGTTTTTTGTTTTTTTTTTAATTAATGATTTTAAATTATTTTAATTCAGAGTTGAAGATTTCGAAAAATACTACACATTGCTTTAGATGCTGACTGTTTGATGGGTATTTTAATGTGTGCCACAGTCAATTAAAGGTAAATATATTTTTAAATATAAAGGCATTTTTATTTTTAAAAATTGTTTATAATTAGGATATTTTATTCTGCTGTATGAATAACCTACCATTTTTTTGAAAGATTTTAAAAAATTTTTGTGGTAAGGAGTATCTGAGGCTACAATTCAACAGTGGCCTTTTAAATATTTTCTTTCAAAATTTTTCAAATACTTCAAAGATGGGAAGAAATTGCTCTTTGAATAAGAAATTAATTCGTTCGTGGAGGATATAGGAAAGTAGCAGAAGCCCTTAGTTCATCTATTTATCACTTTTATCTACACTTCACTGATGCCCTTATCAATTGAGCCACTGTGGACATGGAAGCATTATTCTACCTTCCCAATTCAAGTCAAGGCCGTGGAATTTTCTTTCCTATTTTCATCATTCACTAAAATATTATGTGTATATGCACATCTGATATATTATTTGTTTAGAGAGAGGTAAGCACGATAAGAAAATAATTATGAACTGATAATAACAATGAAATAGTACTTGATGCAGTGGCAGCAAAATCAATAGAGGATGAATGTAGCAAAATTGAAATATTATTAAACGATTGATACAGAAAATATATACGCGAATATGTTGTGGTGAGATCAAGAGCTGTGCGCGATACTTATTTCCCAAAGGATTTTTTTTTTTCTCCTCCAATAAGAATGCAGCGAACCAAAAGAAGATCACAAGCAGACATTGGTGATGCCACATATGTCGATTTATTCACTTGTCTCATGTGCACTTTCAACAGATTATCTCCAAGACCCATATGATTGATTTTATATATCAGTACAAATAAATTGGCAAACAGAAAATCTAAATAATGCGGTCTACGTTATTTATGCTTTTAATAAAACTGATATTAGAAAGCGGGGCTGACCCGATGGCACATAGTGGCCTAATTACCAAAAACGTGGCCAAAACACCCTGAACTTTAATCTGAGGACTTTAAGGTCCTAAATAGTAAAATTGATATCTTTATTGTTAAAAACATTCGTTTTTGAAGATCATATGCTTCTATCTGGTTCTCAAAATCTATTTTAATTTGAGTGTCGAATACAAAAATATAACATTTAAAATATACAGGAGTCCAAGTCCCAGGAGATCCCACTCTTTTAATCTTTCTTTATTAATAATTTAAAGAAATAGCTGGACCCACTTGCCCCATTTTGTTTTATCTTATTTTCTTTGCACTGCATTGCATGCTTTTTACAGGGTTCGTATGGGTCATGAAAGTCATGAAAAGACATGAATTTTGGGTCATTCTTAAAAGGACCTTAAAAACTCATGAATTTGAGTGTTGGGTCATGATTTTTTTATTGTGTAAGGCATTTTCTCTGCTTATATGCATTGAAATTTTGTTTTATTATTAGAAAAGATATTTAATAATTTTTTAAATATTATTTACTTATTTAATATAAAGATATATGAAATTTCTATTTAATTAGCAGTTTTCTGTAACCGAAATCGGTTTGTGGTGTTTCCCGCTTCCTCTCTCCATTTTGTACACCGCATGGTTCATGATACAGAAAATGCCTTGGTTTGAAAACCAACGAGTAGATTTCTTATGTGGCCGTCATCTTTGGGGGACGAAAAGTGGAACTAATCTCACTACTATGGACGCCATTACTGCGGTTGGCAGAACAACATCGCCAGCAGAAATTTTATGGACATTAAAAATTGTACATTCAAAATTTTCTTATAAAAGTTGTGAGCAAAATGGAGAGTTATTTACCGAGATGTTTCCAGATAGTGAGATAGCTAGAGAGTTTACTTGTGGTGAGAAAAAGTTTTCTTACATTGTTTGTTTTGGAATAGCTCCTCACATACATTCCTTGCTTAAAGATGATGTTAAATCAGCCAATCATTTTGTTATCCTATTTGATGAATCCCTCAATCTTAAGACTCAATCTAAGCAGCTTGGTTTACATGTGAGAAGTCATATTTTGGTGAAAAGTCACAAATTGTTCGTAGTCATTTTTTTGATTCAGCTTTTCTAGGTCATTCTACGGCAGCTGGTTTATTGACCAATTTTAAAGAATTAACTAAGAGTTTGAATTTGAAGATGTTGATTCAAATATCTATGGATGGTCCAAATGTCAATTGGGCCTTTTTTAATGACTTACTTGAATATTTGAGTTCTGATGAAGAAATAGATAGTAAGCCTCTTAATATTGGAAGTTGTGGTTTACATATCATGCATGGGGCATTTAAACACAGCTGGTTTAGTGTTAATTGGGATTTGGATTCCCTATTTAAAGCATTACATACATTATTTAAGGATACACCAGCAAGACGAGAAGATTTTGAAAGAATTAACAAGAGCACACTTTATCTATTGAAATTTTGTCCGACACGTTGGATTGAAAATGCACCTGTTGTACAACGTGTAATTAATGTAATTCCAAATGTTAAAAAATATGTAGAAACGATAGAGAAATTACCAAAAAAGTACACTGTGCCAAAGTCTAATTCTTATGAAATAATTAAATTGGCCTGCAAAGATCAAACTTTAACATCAAAGTTACAATTTTATTTAAGTGTGGCTGAAGATTTTAAATATTTCTTAGAGAAATATCAAACAGACAAACCTATGTTACCATTCTTAGCTACAGATTTAGAAGTGTTATTACGAAATTTAATGAGGAGGTTTATTAAGCCAGATGTGTTGGTAGAAGCTAATACAATTTTTAAGCTTATTAAAATTGATATTAATAATCTTGATGTTATTTTACCTTATAAACAAACTGATATTGGATTTGTAGCAAACAAACATATTCAGGAATTAGTTAAGAGTGAAAAAATTTCAGAAAAGGCAGAAATTACATTTAAAAAAGATTGTTCAAAAATTTTGATGAAAATAGTTAAGAAAATGATTGAAAAATCTCCTCTTAATTTTGCTCTTGTTAGAAATGCTGTTTGTTTAAACCCAATTGTTATGGCATCCAACAGTGAAATCTGTCGTGAATAATTTAAAAAAATTGTTATACTGGCTGATTCCCATATTATTAAGCAAAGTGAATGTGATTATTTCATCCGACAGTATTTAATATTTCTGGAAAAAATAGTGACAACTAAGAGAGGAAGTTTTTTAGATTATAAGCAAGATGATGAAAAAGGCAGATTAGATACTTTTTTTGCAAAATATATGAATGCTGATGAATTTAATTATTTATGGATTATTACTAAAATCATTTTGACATTATCTCATGGACAAGCATCTATAGAAAGAGGATTTTCAGTTAATAAAGAGTTGATGACAGATAATATGAAGGAAACTTCATTAATCGCCCAAAGAAGGATTTATGACTATATTAATTATTGTGGTGGTATTTTGCAACTACCAATTACAAAAGGTTTGATTATCTCAGTGCAAGGTGCTCGCCAAAAATATTTAAATGCATTACAGGAAAAAGAGAATGAAAATGATGGTAATAAAAGGAAATCGGATGAGAAGGCTGAATTTGAAAAATTAAAAAAAAGAAAAATTGTATTGGAAAACGACATAATTTCATTATCAAAGGCTGCTGATGAATTGGCATTGGAGGCAGAAAAAAAATCTAACTTGACTCTCATTGCACAATCAAATAGCTTAAGAAAATCTTTAAAAGAAAAAAAAGATGAATTAAGTGAAATTGAAAATAAATTAAAATTTAAGCAAAATATGTAATTGTAATATTCTTTTTGGGTCATGAAAAAAATAAAATTTCTTCTTAAAAAGTCATGAAAAAGTCATTAATTTTATTTTTGGTGAAGGCGTACGAACCCTGTTTTTAATTTTTGGCCGGTACGCTAAAGGAATAAAAGCATTAGAATCTGAGGTAATTAAATTGCTAAAGGCACTCACTTTTGAGGATTTAAAATTATACATTTCACCACTGCAAAGCAGTGAAGACTAGGCTGGACATTCTTCTGACAAAGAATATTGAATCTGCCATTTGTTTTTTTTTGTAAAAATATCAAATTCAAAATTTGCAACCTCAAAAACTCCTATATATTGATTTTTAGAAACAAATGTCTTTTCCCAGTTATGCATTGTAAAGCCTATTTCAACTTCATTAAAAAAGACAATAAAAAGACCTATTTGTTTTCTAATAATACAAATATTTTTAAAAATAAGCCCCCCTTACGAGCATTTTGCGCTGTACCCCATTTTTTTCTTGCACTGGCCCTGTTTGAAATATATGCACTCAAAACAGAAAAAGAGAAAATTGTAACACTGTACGTCGTTTACAAAAGATTCGCAACATGGCTCGTCGAGTAAGGCAGTTAACCTAGTATACTGCCTGGCCAAAAAAAGTTAAACATCTGAGGTACAACGTCTAATAAATCCACATCGAACCTTCTTAGTTATTGTTACGACCCTTATACATGTACAGTTTTGAACATTAAATTTAAACCTTTACCTTTGTGGAGAAAATTAGTAAATGAGTATTTTTTGCAACATTATAAGTGACATGGCAACACTCATTCATTTTTTACCTCTACAAGAATGGATGTTGCCCTTTTACTTGTAATAGCGTGGAAAAATAATACACAAGACTGTGGCATATATTACATAGGATCCACGAGGCGCTCTTTTGTTGAGCAGTAATAAATTGTGTGTTAATTACGATAATAAATTAGCTTTTGTGGAACATTTGATCAAGAATGGGCACCGGATGTTACCGAATCAAGAAACCATGACGATAAATTTTGGCTATTTTGAAGATAGCCAAGAACTCTGAAAGAATACTTATCTAAGAAGCTCTCGAGATAAGGAAATGCCATCAAGAAGACCCGACATGTGTATTGAATAACCAGATAACATTTGAGAAGGATGTAATCCTAGACGTTGTGAATGGTTTCCGGATCGGGCACAGGGATGGGACATGTCATAAGTTGTTCTCTGTTCAGTCTGGCGTTTGTGTACACTAGTCAGTTATTTGATTGGTGGACATTTTATTCTATGTACTATAAATTCCATCGATTGTATCCAGATACTTTGTAGCTGTTTACCCGTGAAGATGATGTAAACCGAAACGGATCGGTAATTAAAACTCTACCTTATTGCTTAACCAGGACCTTTATGTTTTTATTCTTAAAAATAATCATTTTCTGCTTTTATACTCAAACCATCCCGTTTCTTTCATCCATATTCTGAAGAAAAAACATATTTCCAAGATGGGAGAAGGAATCAACAGCCACTAGATTATTTCAGTTATAAATGGAAATTCCTTCTCCTACCTTTTGTCTGAACAAGGAAGTAAGGTTTGTGACTGCTAAGTGAGCTGATTCATGATTTCTTTGAAGTCCGTACGAATACATTGTCAAAGCTTCGTGATTTACTGTCCACAATAGCCCAATTGGTTAGAGCAGTGACAGCAAAAGTGGGACCCTAGTTTGAGCCTAGGTTGTGGAATTTTTCATTCCCCAATTCTTCATTGTAAGTACATGTATATGTTTGAAGAGTTTTCTTCAGTTTCTTGATCTTTGCTTTGAGGGTCTCTACAAATAACATTACCATATTGAATGGCATTATTCTCAGCACTGTTGCTAACTACCGATCCATTAGGTTCTTTATTCATCGTATTCTCGTTATCTACGACTCCTGTGATTACCACTGTTAATATAAGATGCACTCACACAATACTTGCTGTAAATAATGAAAGTACCTATGAAGTACAAATAATTCCTGTATTTCTTAAAGCCATATATTTCAAACTTCTTTCCCTCTGTCCTTCTACAAGTTATGGAACGCTACATAATCGATGAACAAAAGGATATCTACACAGGAAACATTAAACACTACTTGTGCAGTGACCTGCATCCCACAAAGAAGTATTTAAGACGTGTAATTCGATTGACCAGGAATTAAAAATCAAGTTTAGCCAGAAAAATCTTGTTCATTTCCTTCTTCTCAACCGAACGAACGCATAAGCAAAATATGACATCCAATTCCTTTCATTAACAACAAGATTTTTATATGTGGAATTGTCAATTTACCATTTTCCCATTACAGTAATTTAGTAATTTTTGGGGCACAATACGCCCACTTTGACCCTCCTCCCCCAAAAAAATTAATTTTTTTAAAAAAAAAATCGCGTCTTCATTGTATTTATTATCAGAATATTAAATAATATTTACACTTTATAATATGTAGTAATGATTTATTTTTAACTTTTATTTATTTTTTTTATTTTTTTTCCTGCGTATTATACCCTGAAAATTACGGTAATTGTTTTTGCTCTCAAATTTCAACATAGATTTTACTTGATCAACAGAAATAAATTTAGCTTTGAATATATTTACCATATCTCTACAGATTATCGTATATTTTAAGCTGTGTTAAATCTCTTATAGGATTGTAACAGAATAGATAACCAATGAACCTAACAGAATAGTGGTTGTTTATTCTGTTACATTCACCTCACTGTCAACTGTATTAAAGGCAATTCTTTGAATTTGTTTGCTGCTCTAATATGAATCTTTTTTTCTTTTTCTTCCAGTGATGGACCATATGATGGCTTAGCTGTTTCATGATTGTGTGTTGTTGCTATTGCAAGAAGGAGAGTTTTATCTGATGGTTGTTTACAAGTCAAGAACATGCCAGTCTTTTATGGTCTTCTACTTGAGGTGCAGGAAGTAGAGGTGCATTCGCAGTAGAGGAGTAATCACAGTAAATGCTTATTCTTTCATCATTGATGTGTATCAAAGATGGTTGTCTGTTTCTGGATATTCAGTGGAAAAAAAAAGAAAATTACTAACATTCCTCTCCATACAAAAGTGAAAAGAGTGATTGTCTTGAATAATTCATTTGGAAGTTTGTGTATAACTACTGAACGTTGTTGCCGACCAAGTCCATCCTGCATTATTGCATTTTTATCCTGCAAATGACTTCTTTATGGATGACAACACTACAAAGCTTCCCACACAGTTGGTTCAGCAGTGGTTTCACGGTGGCCCATTTGGTGTGACCTTTTTCCTTTAGGAAACAACATTTTAAGCTTGTATTTGTTGGCAGATTTGGGATCTCTTTGTTGCTCAAAAATATAAAATACCACAACATTTCTTGGGCAACACTGAATTTGAATTAAATATGAAATTGGAGTTATATTTTCTTATGGAGAATGAGGAAAATTGATTCCTCACATTGTTATACAAAAGATGTGGAATCACCATCATCTAAAAATTTTAAATTACAATTCTTCAATTCAGGAGTGCCCTCATGGTTGTTAAATACGTACATCCAGTTCAAATTTGAAAGAATTGAATCCTTTTTGTAGGCAGAACATTGAAGGAGCATACATTTGCATATTAATGGAAGAGGTGAGATCGACACTCTTTTTGAAACAAAAAAACATTAATTCGTAAGTATCCATACAGTTGAGTGCTTCCATGACCATTTTAAAAAGTAAAAGATTTCATACTCTACATAATACCTGTTTGTCTGCCCAACTATTTTTTCCGTCAACTCACTTGATAAAATTTTCTAGGGAGAGCAGTCTTATTCATCAAGTGTCTGCTGCGTTTCGATGCAGTTGAAAAGTTATACTTTTCTTGAAGATAAAAGTTTTGCATTTATGTTTCCTCTCGTGGATATAGTTTCACTGAGTGTTCTGGCAAGAGTATTTCGTAAATTTTTTCCGAAGATCCCAATCTTTGGTGAAGTATTTACTAGAAGCAGATTCTCTCAAACCATTTGGTTTCGTCTACATATTAACCTAAGGAAAACTGTTAGGCTAATAATGAAGATATTTGGAGTTTCATATCAACTGTTATATTTTTCATATCTGTTCTTCAGTAATTTTGTCTGTGATTACCATATGTACATTCGGAATTACAGAATTAGAGTGAAATTGGACAAGAATTACTTTGTTGTGTTGCTATGCTGCTATCATAAAAGAGACTTATTTTTAAGCGGTGAATATTATTTTTAATAGTAATACATAATGCAGCGGAAGTTCACCTAAATTGTTGCCATGTATAAAATTATCATTATGTTGTTTTTCAATTGCCAGTTTGTATTTAAGAATAAAATTTCTATTGGAGAAGGGTATTATGAATGTTTATGCATTTTCATGATATACAACCTGTGACAATAAAGTTCGGTGAATGATGGCATATTGAGAGTGGATTGCTCGCTTACATGAAACAGCAGTTACTATCCTTCAAAGTAATCCCCGTCGATGGTAATGCACTTCTGGGAACGCCTGTACAAGTTCTGGAAACTCCTGGCGTAGTCATTTTTAGGGATAGCCTTCAGTTGGGTCGTAACATTACGTTGGATGTCTGGCCACTTCGGGGGGCGTCTTCTACGGTGTTCCGGCCTCCTCAGCACCGTTTAAACCACTCATAAACACACTTCGAAGTAATAGCACTTTCTTTGTAAACTGTTGTCATCATTTCATAAGTCTCTTTCGTTCGCTGATCCATTTCGGGTTTCGACCGTGCGTACTACGCCTTCTCTCTTCAATGTCCTGTTTAAACACAATAAACACACTCGCAGCGCTGATTCTCTCAAATTTGTTTAAACATGTCTCGACCTGTCTGGGGCAGGATACGACGATGGTGCACTCTTACGACCGTTAGCAATTTGACGTCATTCACCGAACTTTATTGTCACAGGTCGTATGTACTCATGAAGAAGTTTTTTAACCTTTTGTGGAGATGTGATCTCAAAATGAAACCACTTGCTTGATTGTTTTCTCATTAGAGCTGTGGTTTTAATTGAACACCATTTTTGTCTAGTGTGATAAGGTTTCCTTTAAGAACTATTTTACTTTGAGGTTGAAGTTTTTGTATTTGGTCATATTCAGAGGAGGAGGGGGAACCTAAATAGGTTTGTTTTCTCTAAAGATATACTACTTTATACAGTGTCTTCTTCTACTCCTTCCAGGTCGTTCCTACTTTTATACAGTTTGTTTAAAAATTTGTTGGACACATTTTAATTTTACATTCCTATCTTTTATTTATATATAGAATACTGTATATACAGGGCAGTTTTAAATTCAACGTGCAAACTTTTAGGGGAGGTAGATGGGTGACTCTAAGCAAAAAAGTTCATATGAACGAGAGTCCAAATTTGAATGATAACAGAGATATGAACAGAAATAAAAATGCCACCACCAAGATAAACAAGTTAATAACTCTGGTTCTATAATGCCTAGATAATGAAATTTTGGGCGCTAACAGGTACTTAAAACGGTGCATCGTAAATTACAAGGCAAGGGAAAAACTGCTTTCTCGCTGCTAGAAGAAGTTATTTCATTTGAAAAGAAATTGATTCTGCTTGTTGAAGATTTAGAGAGGGAAACTTTACTTCATTTCTCAAACTTGTCTCAATATTGCCAAGAAAACAATACCCTCATTAACAAAGATTATATACACGGATGAGCCAAAACATTTTGACCATCCGTCTAATACCGTGTTGCTCCACCTTTGGCGTGCAAGCTGCTTTGACACATTGTAGAAAGGATTCTACAAATCCTTGGACACTTTCCTTGGAATGCCATTAAAATTTGATCTACTTCCAACAAGTAGTTCCCCAGTTACGCATTCAGCATCGTAACACGTACTCACGTGCGAGTACTAACCACTTTTTTGCTTAGAATCACCCATACTCCCTCCTCTAAAAGTTTGTACGTTGAGTTTTGAATCATCCTTTATGTATTCTTTACCTAAATAAAAGATAGGAATGTAAAATTAAAATATGTGTCCAACACGAGTCGTGTAGGAGTTATGTTGCTTTAAAGTATGAACTTTGTTCTGCTTCTTCTGGTACAGAGAACAGATCATTGCCACAGATTAAAGAAAACACAGATGCAACAAGCCCATGTTAAAAGTGAGAGATAAAATTTAGCAGCGATCCTAGCGGTAGCAAGGACACACTTCCAAATGCCCTGCTAACACAATCAATATTTTAAGAATATTTTTAAGAATGGAATGAAAACTTAAATTATGTATGAATAAAGAAAGACTCTATAGTGCCCGGCATGAAAGAAAAAGGAAACTGGTGCGTACATAAATGAATAAAACTTGTTCAACCAATCAGAAACGGAAAGTAATCGGGACATTACTTACTACTGATGCCATGTACAAGTAATACCTCGTTTCCAGTTTGTTTCTGATTGATTGAACAAGTTTTATTCATTTACAAATGCGCCAGTTTCCTTTTTCTTTCGTGCCAGGCACTATAGTTATAAGAATGAAATTTTTATGGAAAAACCGTATATGAATAAAAACAAATTATCATGTATCCTTGGTATCGCTCAATGGCACTGTGTAGTCATTTGTTGCATCTGTGTTATCTTTAATCTGTCATACTTGTGGTTTTGTAGCATAATCAGTCCTTCTAGCATCTTAATTGAGAATTATTAATTATTCGGATAAATTTACTTTAATAACTTACTTTAATAAATATACAGGTTGGTTATACAGGGTCTTTATAATTAAAGTTACATTTTGACATGGCCATAAAAAGAAAACTACTGGACCAAAAGCTATAATACTTGTTAATATTATACAAGAGGGCATGGGAAGTTCATACCCACCAAAAAAAAAAAAATTAGTTCAAAAGGTCACCACCAGCATGGAATGGCACTCTATGCAATATTCGTATACGAAATTAGACACAAGTTAACAAGTCTTTAATCGTTACTAAAATTAGTTACATAACTAAAATTATTTTTAGTAAAGATTAAAGACTTGTTAACCTGTGTCTTCGTGTCTAATTTCGTATACGAATATTGCATATTGCGCCATTCCATGCTGGTGGTGACCTTTTGAACTAATTTTTTTTTTTTTTTTGGTGGGTATGAACTTCCCATGCCCTCTTGTATAATATTACCAAGTATTTAGCTTTTGGTCCAGTAGTTTTTTTTTTATGGCCATGTCAAAATGTAACTTTAATTATAAAGACCCTGTACTTTAAAAATGAAGTGTTTTGAGCTGTGTGTCCAAAAAGCTATTGGTTATAAAATGCAATCAAATTTGGTGTGCATACATTACTGTTTCGATTTCTTAATCCTTTCACTGCGTAACTAAATTTCATGGTCATTCCTAGTAAGATTAAATTTTTTGCTTCACAGCATAACTAGTTTTCTAAAGCCTGTGGAGTGAATCTAATTTCCATAGGTAAAGGTAATGAAATTTTGGGTGAATAATTTATCAGCTTTACACAGCAAAGGGTGAAATAAGACACTTTCGCTAATGTTGCCTTAATTTGCATGTTACGATAGGTTGTAAAATAAATTCGGACATAATAAAAATCGCATACGCCACGAAGGCCATTGCAAAATCAGTCATATTTTTTTCTCAGGTTTGGCCGGTTTACACTCCCTTCCCAGTCTCACATGGAATGTTGCGTTTTCCTCCAAATGCTGAATTATGTTTCTGAGATTAGTGACTGTGAGCAAATGCTTTCATAAAGACAAACATTGATATTCCTTAAGCACAGCACTTGCATTATTGCACCCTTGGGTATAGTGTTTTACAAGTAATACACATTCTGGCAATTGATGTATTACGGCTCGTCGCCAATCCAAATTATTGAAACATCGTTCTCTGACCCTTATTTGTGTTATTACCAATCCAGTATGCATATTAAAGCGGCGTTAGTGGCAAATGTTACCCTAGCTGGAAATTTTGAACTGAATTTTTTTATTTATGAAATTGAAACCCCACGGTCAAGAATATATACACACCAAATTTGGTTGCATGTTGACCATAGTTTTTTGAACAGTGCTTTAGGCACCTTTTTAATTACAACCACCCGGTATATTGGTGACATGAATTTGTAAATAGTGCATATGAGGGGCACTATAAAAGTTTTTAGCCAGGAACACGGCATGCATCCCATCAAATTCGTTTTACTTTCTTATGGTCGGTTGCAAGATTTGAGCAAGCCTTTAAGAAAGGTTTTGTCATGATGGATCCCGCGTTTTTTTACCCAAGAACAGAAAACGGCCCGAGTGCAGTGGTGCCAAGAAATGATCGAAAGGTTCAACAACGGGGCATCAAAATATGTTAACGACTTCTGCACAGGTGACGAAATATGGTTTTATCATTACGATCCCAAAATTAAGGAATAATCCAAATGGAGGCTCCCCAAAGGAAACGACCACCACAGCAGTGCAAACGTTCTTGGAGTGCTAGGAAGATGATGGTGGTAACTTTCTTTTCATGTGTGCACTGTTGTGCTTGAATACAAAATAAGTTACAGCAGAGTAATATGTGACATTCTGCGTGTTAAGCCCCAGAAAAATGGAAGGAGAAACATCCAAAGACCAGAACATGACAACTCCCCAGCACATACCACCGTTAAGATGTTGACGCATCCCCCCTATTCTCCAGATTTGGCATCTCGCAACTTCTTTTGTTCCCCACCAAGGATGATAAAATAACAAGGATTGCTTATGCGATGCTACCATCTAGCGAGGAAATTTGCAAACAAAGTAACTGTGACGTCACTCCTAGACCCGACGAGCGGGCAGCGCAGGAGAAATGCTTGGAATATGCTGTTCTGCTGCCGTGTATAATATAATTTAATAATTACTTAGAAAAACCAAAACTCGCAACGCATAAAATATTTGACATTTCCAAAAGATAAATGTTGAAAATTCTGGGTGAACAAATTTAAACGCATTAAAAAATTCAATCTGAAATCCTGCCATGATTACACTGAATACAGTGGAGCAGACGTACTTCCAGCGAGATCTTCAATAATTCAGTCTTAGGTCTACCAGCGGGAGACTACCACCTCGAAAAATTTTAAAAAAGAGTGCTTTAAAATTTAATAATACCAGCTGGAGAGGTCCATCCATTATGAGCATTTAAAAATTTTTTTCCGAGTTTTCATTATGAATTTTTACTGTGTTAATTCTAAGCGTTTTTATGTGTTTATTTTTAAGATATTCCAAAATTTAATCATAAAAACAGTCCGAGTGTACTTAAATTTTTAATAACAGACACTACCATCGACGTAGCCAAACGCGCAAAGTACCCCCTCCCCCACCATAAGTCAAGTAAACGTATTTTTGAGTGAGCACCCAACCCCTCTCGATCTTTAGGAAAATGAGAACATTCGTTTGCATTAAGTAATTGAATTTAATGCGAAAACTTAAAAGATCTGTGCACTTTATTTTTATAAGCAGGCTTCGGATTTGCATATATACATATTTTTTTCCCGAACAAGTAATTCGCTCAAATGATGTTTTTAAGCACTTTTAGTCCCTTCTGGGCCTTCTAGCTTAAGTTTTATTGTACATAAAAATGCATATTTCTGACTTTAGCGCATATTTTTGAAGGGATGTTGCTTACAACTACAGTTCATTTTTATCCAAGTATTTGCTGCTGAACAGGTAAGTTTTACTGCATATTTTGACTGTTTTGTTTTTGTTTTTTTAGCGCATATACCATATTTGCGCATACTCTTGCACTTTTTAGTGCATTTAAATCCGAACCTAATTACAAATAAAATGCTACTAGTTTATCTGTGGTTCAGTTGATTTTTCCGAATAGATTGGCCATTTATTTTCCATTAATGTGTTCAATTTAAAAGAATCACTGGAGAAAATGTATCATTATAAACTTACATTTCATAAATTTATGTTTTTGGATCAACACTTTATTAAGAGTCGTGTCAGTATTTTATCATTTTTTAAGCATATTTATGTAGGCCCCGCTCCTTTTTTTTTTTCTTTCCAGTATTGACATTTTCAAGTATTCAATTAAAAACATCATTTGAGTGAATTACTTGTTCGGGAAAAAATAAGCATGACATGCAAATCCGAAGCCTACTTATAAATATAAAGAGCACAGATTCTTTAAGTTTTTGCATTACAATAAAAACGACATTTTCAGTTTATGAATTAAGCTAATTTTGAATTAATAAAAAGGGTATGAAAAAAATATAAATAACTTATTAATATATCAGATCAAACATATAGATAATTATATGTAATATGCAATAATATACAAAAAAAATTATCAAAAATTTCAAATAAATAAAAAGAATATGTTTATTTTTGCTGTGTTCATATGCTTTTCTTTTGAAGCAAGGTCTAGGAGTGACGTCATCTGCACCAGCCAATCACGTCAATTTACCCGCATAAGCAATCCTTGTTATTTTATTATCCTTGGTTCCCCACAATCAAGAGGAAGCCCAGCGGGTTCCATTTTGACAGTGGCAATGACGTCCTTGCAGCGAAGAATGACTACATTTTGAAACTCACTGCTCAGGACTGGAAAAAATGCATCTCTGACTGCTTCAGGAGGATGAAACTTTGTATAAAAGCTGAGGGAGTATACTTAGAAAAGTGCTAAAAGAATGGTCTTTGTAAGATGCAGGCAGCGTTTCTGGCTAACAGCTTTTAGATACCCCTCATATTTGCATCGTCTTGTTGAACATTACCCTGCTACATATGATGGGACAGTCATAAAGTCACTACAATCAACGTAAAAGAGCGATTGCTTTTGAAATTGCGTGGTGCCACTGGAAACCGACATCCCGCGAGTGCTTGAGGATATAATGTGGCATTTGGTACAGTACCACTAAACGCCGCTGGAGGAATAAGGCTGAGAAATTGGAGGTGCTAGTCGTGATAAGGTTCCTGCATTTGAAAAGGAACAACGCCACAAATCCATGAGGAGTTGGTGGCCGCTTAATGTGGCAATGCCCCATTGTACGAGACAGTTATTGGCTTCAACGTTTCCTGTGTGGCCAGAAGAACTCGGAGCGGACGCCCCTCCATCTGTAACGAGCCACAACTTGTGAAGGAAAAGCCAGATAATCACGGGAGCGTACTATTGGGGCTTCCTGTGGAAGTTCGGGAGGCCATCAAGTCAAAGTGGCGAGTTGCGGGTGAGCTGGAGTTAGTGATAATGCCCTATCTACCATATTCACCCAACCTGACCCCAGGTGATTTCTTCCTCTTCCCTCGCCCGAAGAACTCGCTTCGGAACGACATTTCCAAGACGACAAAGAGGTCATCTTCGAGATGGAGCAGTTCCTCAGCACGCCAAAAGGATGACTTCTATAAAAGTGGCATCCAGCAACTCGTATCTTCGTGCAGTATCGCCTCATCTGGCTTTCTTCTGACTGTAGTGACTTTATGATCGCCCCTCGTAAAGTAATACAGAAAATTATATTTCAGCTTAACATGGAGACGGGCAAAAAAAACAAAAAAAACTCTAAAATCAAAACCATTCTAGAAGACATACCAAGTGGTTTCGTATTAGACATACCCAGTTGAGAAAGTTTTTCATAATAAAAAATTTTTAATAAAAAGTTTATCAATATTAATGGAGATAGTTAAAAGGAAACTAAAGAAATACTAAATCCCATCAAAAACATTTCATGTAAAAAATGTACAAGGTGATTCAGTCAATTTCTGACCATTTCTGTAGTATGATTTATTCACCCATTAATGTTTACAAAGTTAGCATTTCAGTATGATATTTTAGGCAGTTCGGAGTTTTTATTCTTGTGGAAAAGTCTGGAAGATATGCTCAATGTGGCCACCACGAACGTTTTGAACTGCTCGCAGCCGAATGGTGAAGTTGTTCATAACTCTATCGAGGATTTCTGCATCCACAAGGGTGCAGCAGTCGACGATGCTTTGTCGCAGCTGGTCTAGGGTTCTTGGTGCTGTAGTGAACACACTGTCTTTAAGGAACCCCCAGAGATAAAAATCACATGGGTTTAGATCAGGACTCGTAGGTAGCCAAAGAAAGCCACCCCCGAATCGATCTGGAAACCTGTTGGAAATGGCACGATTTCCGAATTTCTGATTGAGAAAGTCTAGCAATTCATTAGTGGTGTGAGGCCTAGCCCCATGCTGTTGAAACCATTGATGTTGAAGCGGTATACGCCTCCTTCGCAGCTCGGGTGAAAGAACGTTTCCAGCATGTTAAGGTAAGCCTGTGACGTCACGGTGCCCTCAAAAAAGAACGGACCAATGATGCCTCTTTTGGAAATCGCGCACCAAGCCATAACCTTTCGTGGATGAAGAGGTGACTTATGGATCTCATGAGGGTGCTGGGAACCCCAAAAACGAACGTTGTGTTTATTAACGTCACCTGACAGATGGAAGACGGTCTCATCTGATACCCACAGGTTGTCCACAATGTCCTGATTGGCTTCCATTTCTGCTTCAAACTCCATCGCAAATTGTTGTCGCTTCTGTCTTCCAGTGTCTGTTAACTCCTGATAAACATGGCTCTTATACGGGAACAGGTGTAAATCCTTTCTCAAAATTCGCCACGTCGTGATATACGACAGCCCTTCTTCAATGGATAGGCGGCGAACAGATTTTTTGGTAGGGGAATCGACCAACCTTGTGCGAACATTTTCGACAACTTCGGCCGTTCGAACACGAGCTTCGCTCCCGCCTTTTTCTTGCCTTTAACCATGGATGAAGAAAAGATGGATGGGACACTCCATTGCCGTCCCCAGTGAGTTTGATTTTGGGGCGACATCTGGAGCTTTGCGTAGTACTAAATATAATCATCTGCTTAGATTGATTAATAAAATTAAAAATAGACTAAAAACAATAAAATAAAAAATATAAAAAAACTTGCTAAGCACACTTTTATCTTAAAAAGACACTTAATATATGAATTTCTTTTTTAAAAAATTTCTAGTACTACGCAAATCGAAACGATGGTGGTGAAGTTTCGGTTTAGTACTACGCAAAGCAGAAACTGAAACTATTTTTCTTTATTTCCCAGACAGATTTGTTTTAGTACTACGCAAATCCACAGAGAGCGCCACTGAAAAAAAACTCACGCTCGACGCATAGGAGTGTCCCATCCATCTTTTCTTCATCCATGCTTTAACACATCCAGTGGCACGAAATTGCTTGACAAAATCCATGATTGCTTGCCTGCCTGGTGCGTCTCGACACTTGTACTCCTTCCGGAACTTTCTTTGCAAGGTTGCAGGTGATTTTCTCTCGAAATACCATTCGACAACCTTGCATTTCTGCTCTGTTGATAAAGCGGGCGCCATTTTTCAACAATACGATTTTCATTGGTGCCATTGCAACAATACAAACTCCAAGTATTTAGAAATTCAATATGGCGCTCATATTCTTTCGAGTGAAATGGTCAGAAATTGACTGAATCACCCGGTAGTAAAGTCTCGTGACTCTTTACCCGTAAAAAGTTGTGAGATCTCTTTTAGAGGAAAAGACTAGTGCTCTGACAACGTCATTTACAAAGTACTCCAAATTATTGCATCTTTTGTTAAAATTATCTGACAGTGTGGCTTTTGTGACTTTGTAATTACGCAGCACGAGAATGTGACGGCTGTTGGTGACATTTTAATATTCACGTTAATTAATAAATTTATAGCGTGGAATTAAATTTAATTTTTCTACATAGCATTGTAAACTTGTAAGCTATGATACCTTCCCTGTGCTTCGAATGAATTATTTTGGCAAGTCAGGGCGGTACTGGGTCTAAGTCGATTTTTTTCAATTATGGCGGAATCTTGAGCTTTGACACTACTGTAATCAAGAGTACAGTCATTTACTCCTACAGGCTTTTTACTCTTGATAGCGCTACCTAGGCTTCAAGGTTCGACATGGTTTGAACATAAGAGGTAACGAAAAGAAGTATTTTTCAGGCATTTCCTCAACGTCATAGAAATAATTGTTTATGAGATAGGTCGGTCTCTTCTTTTCGAATACTTCTTACAGTCTCTAACACATAATATTCTACTTTTACTGAAATTGGTCGCGATTTGAATATATCATAGTTTTTTGCAAAATTGTACATAATACATGTAATTCCGGATAACTGTTTTTCCTCTCACGAACTGGATATTTGTTGCAATTCCAATCGAGCAACATTGATGATTGTAATCTTTTTTCATAACCCAGTCTTTTTGCGCACAATATTATAGGTCGGTTATTAGATGCTATTTTGCAGCTACTGACTACGATATCTCTTATGGTAAGTGCTTCAGAACATGACGTGGGAATCCAAATCGACAAACCGACACATAATCTTCTTTTAGTTTCCTTTTTTTCGAAACATTAACTGTACTGTTTGTGAATTTGATATGATACGACCCGTTGATTAAGAGTAGGAGAAAGATTCTTGGTAGGTAAGGCGCACACGACATATTTGATGCTGCCTCCTCAAGTGGCGACTTGTGAAGAATTGGGGCATGTTTAACCCACGATATCAAATGAAATTGTTGAGCACTCCGAGATTGGCATTCACGTCTTCAAAAGTAATGTTCGACCTTACCAAGTGGCTCACCAGATGATGTAATGAAGTCCGACGTAGCTTTAAACTTTTTATCTATGAAGCGAGAAATTGAGACAAGATCAAAAGTCACCAGCTCACTAATATTTTTGTTAGCAGTTTCAGGACCACTGACTTCTCTAATGTATTTCCCTAAATCACTCCGCATCCATTCAGAAGGACTTGTGGTAAGGAACCACGTTGCAGGACCATAATTTTGTGTCATGCAATTGACGTCATTTCTCGTTTATTTCTTTCTTTTTCAAAATTGTTCCGTGTTTTACAATCGAACGAATATTGCGGTCAAATCGCGTCCAAGTCATCTTTATTAACCATTTGAGAGTAATATTCAGCTGTAATTTTTTATAAAAAAATACCAGAATAAATATTGTCGATTTACCCGGAATTAAGAATATTTTTGACATTAATCTTGTTTTAATAAATTCAATGCCTCCAATTAACAAACGTTTCCAACAAAATTCATATGTCGGGGTTGCTATTGTTTCTTGCTCTTAACAACAGGCCAAACAAAGTCGTCATCAATTGCATAATAGCCATTCCGTTCAGGTTATTTGATGTTTGGTAGTGACCTTTAACCATTGACACTTTCATATTTTGAATTTTTTTAATTTTTCTTTTCATTGTGTCCTAAACACTATCTTTGTGCTAAATTTCAAGTTTTTAGGGCTGCGAGAAGTACCTCAGATTTTTGATTGGTCAGTGAATCAGCCAATCAGTGTCTAAATAAAGAAATTTTGAGCTCATGTATCTTATGAGCTAGGAAAGATAGAAACGTAATATTTGAAGGATCAGTTCCGTTTTCTATATCAAAAAAGTTTCAGGTTTCTATGCAACTCTGGCACAAAGATATAGATGTAGAGTTGCTTCCTAAAAAGGATGTTACTTGTGCTTGTGCTTGCACGACTGCCAGATTGAAATAAAATTTCCATTCATTGTTTTGGTGAATCAAGTTTGCACATTTTCAATTGTTTTTCATTTGCAATACAGTATTTCAGTTTTTATATCCTTATCTTTTGAAGCTACCTAGTAGAACGTTCCTACAAAATTTCATTGAAAACCATTAGGTTTATGCAAAATTAATGGCCCCGATGTGTAGGGACTACTTTAAAATGCAATAACTCGTTTCAAACAACACTTTATTAATCGAAGTAACATTCAGCAGAGTCAACACGCTTTTGCCAACGAGACACAAGCATATTTATTCCGGTGGCATAGAATTCTGGACTTCTGGAGGCGTCCAGATGAGACCTTTCCGATTGACTAATGCTGGTCGTTGTTATTGAAATATCTAGTATATGTTATCGATATATTGAACGTATGACCGGGCAGTCATAGTTTCACCCTGATTCAGAAAGCAAATTACCAAACAAAAACTGTAGCCTTCTTTTGGTGCAATTTAGGCGCCTATTTATCGAGCTTTTTCACCTTTCCAATTTGCTTCAAGTGGCAAACGACTTCAGAATGGTCTATCTTGAGCTTTTCGGCAACTTCTCGTGTAATTTACGCGGTCGGCTTCGATTAATGTTTTCAACTGGTTGTCAACTTTCGATGGACGGCCACAATCATCTTCATTTTCACGAGTGGTGTTGCCGCCAGCTGTGCGTTGTACGTTGAGAAGTTGTCCCGTCACCCTATGCTTTGATGGCATTTTGAGTTGCTTCAGCAGTATTATGGCCATGTTTGAATTCGTGAATAAATAATTTCCATATTGGCTCATCTACATCTACAAAATGCAATCGGCCATTAATTTTGCACCAACCTAATAGTAGTTTGTTTGTTTGTTTGTTTGTTTTTAATTTTGTCAATTTACTTTTCGGACACTGCTTACTTGTAAGTAATCAGAATGTGTGAATAGCCTAATTGCTTAGAAGGGAGGGGTGTCCGGACACATTTGGTCATATATTGTATCGATAAATCCACTCTTTGCGAGAGTGCCTTTAAAACTTTATGGACTTGCGAAAGTGCGGTTTCAAAATCTTTAGGCATGTTTGAGAATGAGAAGATATTTCTTCTCCTTTCTGACTTTCATCCCAACCAAATTAAGATTCATAAGACACGAAATAAATAAATAAAAAGAAAAAAAATCGAGACTTAAGTAATTCATTTGTAGTTTACGATGAAACTTAGAAGAAAGTTCGTTTCAGTTGTTAGTGATGACGAAATTTTAAAGCGCAACGGCAATTTTATGAAAAAGAACGCAGCGAGGGTGCTTTTGAGTTCTTCGGAGTTGGAGGGTGGTGATGGTGAAAAGGGAAGACAGAGTTAATTGTGTAGGGGACCGTGGGGAAGACAGAGTTAATTCTTTGGCTCTGAGGGAAGGAAAAGTGCTTCCGATCAAGGCAATGAGTTCGTTACCATCGCCCGATTAAGGTTGGCTCTCGCCCTTGAATCGACCGACTTGGCTATTTCTTGCTTCTCTTTCTTAGAAATTGAGCAATAACACTCTTCCATCAGTAATTGCACATGTGTTAATTTAGAAGAGAAGAAGGAAGAAAAAATGATAATCTTAAAGAAAGAAAGCAGTTTGTTTTTGAAAAAAGGGAATGATTGCGTTTTTGCCACACTCCAGATTTTTCTTTTTAATTTTTTCCATTGGTCGACTGTGTGTATGTCTATCCAAGAAAGAAAAAGCTAACGACTGTGTGCTTCTTAGTGATTTGTGCGTTAATTGCTTCGGAGGGGTACGCTGTTGGTTGGTTTTTAATTATCAAACGCGCATATCTAGGGTACGGAACAGTAGGTCACAAAGGAAAAGAGGCTCCTTCTTAATAAACTTAATAATAATTCAGTAGTCCAGGCATGAAATCTCATTTGTTTCTCAATTCGCCTTGGAATTCATTGCATTTCTTGAAATGTTGAAATTTTTACGCTCGGATTCTACCGTTCCTTCAGCAAAATATCAGACGAGGCCACTTAGCGCGTAAGAAATAATTTTGTACAACGCAGTTTAAGGAATTTAATTTCAACATCAAATGTTTATTGTATCTGAACACAGATGTAATACTATATCATAAAACCATCATATCTTAAATTGCAATACAAACATTATTGTTCCTCAATATTGAGAAATTAATTGGAAATAAAAGACACACATCAGTTTTCGCCAAAACATATATGAATTAATTACAAAACATTCCCGAATTCTAGCACAACTGTTGATGGTTGTGGCTCATTTCCGCTTCCACGGGTTGAATTTTATCACTTGATAACGAAACGTTTCTCATCAGATATGCGTCTAACTGAACGGTGAAATTTTGGCGCAATTCGTTTTGAAATTGTTCATCTTAGCGGCGCGGCGTTTCAACTTTCGAGAAGCTCCAGCGAGCCCGTTAACGCTCAGCATCGGACATCCCGGTCTTCTTGGATCCCCATCACTCGATGTTTTCCTGTTGACGTTTCCTATAATTCTTCTAGTGTTTATTATGCATAAATTTGGACATTCTGTAATTTTTGTCTCAGAAATCTCCACACGTATCCGAGAGAGTAAAACCTGTCTACAACGACCACCCACGGGACCAAACAAAAATGGTCGTTATTAATAGGTCCAATCAAAAAAAAATTAAATCAACAACATAATTAAAAACAGACATGTTCATTTCTTTATAAAAGAATCTAAGTTTCTTATTTTGTTCTTTCTTGTCTTCCTAGTGAACATTAAATGTCCAACCAAAATAGGGGAAAAACCTCTAATCCACAAAGAATAAAACTGAAATAGCGGATACGTATTTTGGGTGCCGACGTTTGAAGAAAATTTGAAGTCCACACGCATGCGTTCTTGTTCAGGAGCAGGGGAAAATACCCGCTCTTCATCGAATGTTCGATATATCGGGAAATATACAGGGTGTAACTAAAGATGTGTTACAAACTTTGGGGAATGATAGAACTGGTCAAAATAAGCATTTTTTGTTCTATGAACATTGGTCCACAACTGCATCGTTTAAGAGTTATAGCCACTGTTCAAAATGACGTCTTCAGCATCAATGCAGGCTTATGACACACCCCTTTCTGAATTATGGTATGGTCATGTAAATTTTTAAAGTAACATGACCACACCATCACATTACCATGCAAGCAGATCCAGCACACTAAAAAATCTAACGTGTGTGATCGCATCCGGATATGGACTACACCTTTAACGAGTGCACTGACATGTTGTTAGTGTACGGTGCTGCAGACAGTATGGAAGGGCTGCTTGTCGTCTGTACAGACGGCAGTTTCCACAACGTCGTCAGCCAGCTCACACAATGTTTGCTCGGCTTGTGCGACGTCTACGAGCAACAGGAAGTGTAGCTGTGATGCGTGGAGAGCATGGTCGCGCTCGCACCCGTCGTACCGCTCAATTCGAAGAAGCTGTGCTTCGAAGAGTTCACGAAAGACCAACATGTAGCACCCGTGCGCTTGCACACATCATGAACACAGATCACATGTCTGTTTGGCGAGTTCTGCATGACCAACTGTTTCATCCGTTTCGTATGCAACGAGTGCAAGCATTTGGAGCTGCTGACTTTGCACCACGTATGGCATTCTGCAGATGGTTTCTTGCACGTTGTAGAGAGGAACCAGCATTCCCACAGCAGGTGCTGTTCACTGATGAAGCAACCTTCACCAGGGAAGGCATTTTCAACCACCAGAATATCCATGTTTGGGACCGTATCAACCCACATGCCATTTCGACAAGGCGCTTCCAGCAACGATTTTCTGTCAACGTGTGGGCTGGTATTGTTGGCAATCGCCTCATTGGGCCGTACATTCTCCCAGCTCGTATGAATGCACAAACCTACCTCGTCTTTCTTCAGGAGGTGCTGCCTGAACTGTTGGATGACATACCTCTTAACATCCGTCAAGTAATGTGGTTCCAACATGATGGTGCACCTCCACATTTCTCACAGCATGTCCGGGCCTTCCTCACTGATACGTTTGGCGATCGTTGGATTGGACGGGGTGGTCCAGTTATCTGGCCGCCACGATCACCAGACCTAACACCATTGGATTTCTTTGTGTGGGGCCACCTAAAGTCCCTGATGCACGAAACAATGGGTAATTCAGTGGAGGAACTCATCGCACGATTGGCTGTAGCAGCAGACAACATCAGGGACTCCCAGCAGATGCTGCAACGGGTGTCTTGCAACGTACAGCGACGGATGCAAGCCTGCATTGAGGCTGAAGGGCGTCATTTTGAACAGTTGCTATAACTCTTAAACAATGCAGTTGTGGACCAATGTTCATAGAACAAAAAATGCTTATTTTGACCAGTTCTATCATTCCCCAAAGTTTGTAACACACCTTTAGTTACACCCTGTATATGTATATCGAAAATTTGTAAACACCGATGTTTTTTTTCTTAAGGAAATCACTAGATAGTACTATCTGATGCTATTTTAGGGAAAGTGGGGGTGTAATTAACAGAGCGGAGCCTATATCCCCTAAAACCACTGAAGTAATATTAATTCTAATTTTGGATTTATTGTGTCCTCTGTCAAGCAGAGCTCAAAAAATTATATAGACTCATTGCGATGCTCCCCTACACGGCAATCTTTAGTAAAAGGCTGTTTTAGAGAGAACGCCACGTAGGATCGAAAAACTGGCGCTCAGGCGCACATGCCACAGCAAGACACAAAATATGTCAGGCAGTCAACAAGGACTGCTCCGCTTCGGGTATATAGTAAACTACATATCTGGGATTCAGCTGTATAAACGCCGATTTAGGTTAGTTATACTAAAAACACGTGAAGAGAAGTGAGGAAGGAGAAAGACAAAACGAAAATCCACCAAGGGGCACCAATAAAAGAAATCGATCATGATAAGAAAGAAGGAAAAGTAAAAATGAACTCGCGGTCGTTCCGGGAGACCATGCACAGATGGCCGGATTTTGCGAAACGTAGCGGGAACGCCGTCGGACCTAATCGGTTCCATTCGAGGAGAAGAAAAGATCGCAATTGGAAGGCGACTCTTCTCCATACAACTGATGAACAACTTTGCCCAGAGTCGAAAAAATCTGGCGTGAATAATTTCAGCCTGGACTGCAGAGCACCAGTGAAGCTTTTTGTAATGTGTTTAACAGAGTGATTGTCTCCACTGAGCGATAGTGTCAGGCGAAGCGGTTTTGGGTAGAAAGATGATGCGGCCCACAGTAAAGAAGGGGTAATAGAGGAGGGGTCGGCCAGAAGGGAGTTGAAGACCTCGAGGAGAAAGGCGCCAAGGAGTTGCCAGGTTTTATTGTAAAAGCCGTAAGGGAGACCATCTACACCCAGGCTGGAGTGCAGGCGGCCTCCTGCAGAAAGCAACCTCTTCATCTCGATTTCATTGAAAGAACGGGTGATGGTCTTATCCACGTCTTCATCAAAAGGCGGCAGTGCCTCCACCCAGTGTCTCGTGGCATCGCAAGGAGAGATCGGGTTGGTGAAGAACGTTGATTAATGGGAATGAAAGGCCGACATGATGTCGTCGTCGGACTCAGCTATCCCACCATCACCAACCAAATGATGGCAAGTTCTATCAGATGCTCGACGTCGCTCCTCCGCATACGCTGCGGATGACGCGTGGCGGACATTAGAGACCCAAGCCAACTTTGCTCTGATAGCCGCACCCGCGGCTTTGCGGACTAACGGGGAATTGATTTCATTCTTGGTTTATTGGCCTCGGTGGCTCAGTGGTTTCGTGATGGCCTCTGATGCCCGAGTACGCGGGTTCGACCCCGGCCGAGGACGACGAGGATTTTTTCAAGGGGAAAATCCTAAGATCACGCACTTCCTTCGGAAGGGAAGTAAAGCCGTTGGTCCCGTGTACTCGTTTGCCGGCTGCACGTTAAAGAACCCTTGCGAGGCAAAATACCAATCAAACCAACCAATCAATCTTGATTTCCCTGATGTCGCCCGCAAAATCCTCACGAAGGGTAGAACGGGTCAGCACCTGAAGGATTTCTTGCAGGACCAAAAGGCGGCGCTGGCGGGATCGGGCCTCTTGCATTCCAATCTTCCTGAAGAATGTCCGAAATTTCTCCTTCAACAGGAGCCACGAGGCCAACGTGTGAGGCTACTCGCGGAGTTGGTATTCCGCAAACTCGACGAAAGATTTCATGTGGGTCGGATCATCCAAGAGGGAGGTATTCATGAACCATTTACGGGAGGGGGGAACGGGATTACTGACAGGGAGAGATAAGGTCCACATGATGGCCCTGTGGTCCGAAAAAGAGCA
>JAHWFO010047224.1:815054-843915 GCA_023313115.1 Rhysida immarginata | reverse complement strand
TGAGACCCCCACAACAAGCTCTTTCATTTGATATATCACACGATACAATTTGCAAAACTTTTGTTTTTAATTTTCTAATTTGACTCCCAAAAATGACCCCATATTCAAAATTCATTCATTTACGTTACACATCCGTGTTTGGGTCACAGAAATACATATGTGTACTAAATTTCAACTTAATCGGTTTAGTAGATTCGGGAATAGGGGGAATGGTCAATTTTCATTTTTTTTCTTAAATAACTTTAAAACTATTTATTTTAAAATTATAAAAATAATATATTTGAGACCCTCACAATAAGCCCTTTCGTTTGATATATCACACGATACAGTTTGCAAATATTTTTTTTTTAATTTTCTAATTTGCCCCCCAAAAGTGACCCCCATATTCAAAATTCATTTATTTACGTTACACGTCCGTTTTTGGGTCACAGAAATACATACGTGTATCAAATTTTAACTTATTCGATGTAGTAGTTTCGGAGTAAATCGGCCGAGGCCTCGGGACAGACAGACACCGGAGTGATCCTATAAGGGTTCCGTTTTTCATTCGGACGTACGGAACCCTAAAAATGGGCGTGAAATGCTGACACGATGTCTGCATCAGACTCCACCGTCCCAGTTTCCAAATCCACAAGGGGGCACGAACTAACTGCCGCACGACATCACTCCTCAGCAAACACCTCCGAAGACATATGCCGGACATCAGAAATTCATTTTAGCTTAGCCCTGAGAGCCGCACCTGCAGCTTTCCGGATTAATAAAATATTAATTTCACTTTTCACTTGGCGAATGTCAGCGGCGAACTCCTCTTTTCGTGTCGAATTTCGGAGTAATCTTAAGATCTCTTCAAGCATGAGGAGGCGGCGTTTACGAATCCTGGCTTCGTTTATACCAATTTTCCTAAGAAACTGGCGAATCTTGACTTTTAAAAACAGCCACGAATCTAGGGTCGGAGGCAGATTGTGGAGATGACGTTCCACAAATTGAACAAAAGAATCCATGTAGCTCTCGCTATCCAATAAAGAAACGTTCAGAAACCACTGGCGAGATGGAGATGCAGCGGCTCCAACATACAATGGAAGTTGGCAGTTCCAAACGATGGCACTATGATCGGAGAAACTGCAGGGAATAACCTCCATAGAACCTGGCAAATCGGCAAACGCATTGTCAATTAAAAATAAATCTACCCTAGACGAAACATTTATATCTTGGTGGAAAGTGAGACCTGACTCCTTCTTGTGGGTTGATGACCATAAATCGAACAATGCGTTTTCGTGACAAATGGAGAACACAGGCCCGGAGGAGAAGACGTTATTAATGTCTGGGTGACAAGAAAATAATAATGATTATAAACTGGAGATGCTCTCCAAGCATAGGTAATGATTTTTCGATTGAAAAATGGAAGGAAAAATTCTGCGACCTGGATTCGAACCAAGAACCTCTACCAATTGGGCTTCCTCAACCAAGTGGTCACATTTGAAAAATCATTGTCTGGGTGACAGTTAAAATCGCTTGCAAGAACTAATGGAAGGGGACTGAGCAAATAAGAGTAAAATCTTCAAAGAAATTACGTTTCTCTATTGAATGACATGGAACGTATACATTAAGCAGTCGGAACCAGAAACCAGATATTAATAAATCCAACGCTATCACTCTGCAGTCGTGATCCTGCACCTTGTGTGTGACCCATCTAAAGGAAGTGGCTGTTGCATAAAGAGAGGCTAATACCAAAGCAAAATTTCGAAGACGAAGATGATGAAAAATCTCCAACATGGTTCACCTTATCAAAGGCCTTTTCTTGATCTAGACTGAGAATCGCTAGCGATTGTTGACGCAAACGCACTTCCTCCATTATACAGCGAATCGTGACAAGATTATCAGACATCCTGCGTGAGGGTACCGAGCAGGATTGTCCGGGATCGAAAAACTCAGGGACGAAAAGTTTTAAACTGCCCTGCAGGACCCCAGTGAAAACCTTATAATCTGTATGCAGCAGAGTAATAGGCCTCCACTGAGAAACCTGCTCAGGAGATGAAATTTTAGGGAGCAAAATAATCTTGGCCACTGTAAACTCTGAAGTAATGGAGGAAGGGTTGGACAGAATAGAATTAAATACCCGAACATGAAAAGGCCCCAACACATTCCACGTCTTAATATAAAAAGCATACGGGAAGCCGTCCACGCCCGGACTGGACTGAAGACGACCCCCGATAGACAGGAATGACTTCACTTCGTCATCGATGAAAGGACGAGTTATCTTTGCATTTGTCGTTTGAGATTGGAAACGTCACACGCGTTCGCGTCACGTTCGCGTTTACGTGGTGCTGAACCTCTCTATTGTCGTCAGAAAAAGGAGGCAATGCCTCCACCCAAGATTTCGTGGCCTCTGAAGGGAAGACAGGATTGTCAAAAAAAAGAAGAAAAATGGTCGTCAAATGCTGACACGATATCTGCACCAGCCACCACCGTCCCAGTTTCCAGAACCAAACGGTGGCAAGGTTTAGCTGCCGCACGACATCGCTCCTCAGCAAACTCCGCCGAAGACATATGGCGGACATCAGAAAGCCACTTTAGACTAGCCCTTAGACCTGCGAGCCCAGCCTGCAGAATTCCGAAAGCATTAATTTCACATTTCACTTGGAGTATGTCACCGGTGAATTCCTTTTTTGGTGTCGAATTTCGGAGTAATCTTAAGATCTCTTCAAGCATGAAGAGGCGACGTTTACGAATCCTGGCTTCGTTTATACCAATTTTCTTAAAAAACTGGCGAATCTTTGCTTTTAAAAACAGCCACGAATCTAGGGTCGGAGGCAGATTGTGGAGATGACCTTCCACAAATTGAACAAAAGAATCCATATAGCTTTCGTTATCCAATAAAGAAACGCTCAGAAACCACTGGCGAGATGGTGATGCAGCGGCTCCAACAAACAATGGAAGTTGGCAATTCCAAACGATGGCACTATGATCGGAGAAACTGCAGGGAATAACCTCCATAGAACCTGGCAAATCGGCCAACGCATCGTCAATTAAAAATAAATCTAGCCTAGACGAAACATTTATACGACGATGGAAAGTGAGACCTGACTCCTTATGGATTGATGACCATAAATCGAACAGTGCGTTTTCCTGACAAATGGAGAAAACAGGCCCAGAGGAGAAGACGTTATTAATGTCTGGGTGAGAGTTAAAATCGCCTGCAAGAACTAATGGAAGGGAAGTGAGCAAATAAGAGTCAAATTCTTCAAAGAAATTACGTTTCTCTATTGAATGACATGGAACGTATACGTTAAGCAGTCGGAACCGGAAACCAGATACTACTAAATCCAACGCTATCTGCAGTCGTGATCCTGCACCTTATGTGTGACCTGAATATTAGGATCAAAGATGGCGATGACAACCCCCTGCCCATGAGATGAATTAGAATTGCGCAGGCTATTGAGATTGAACAACGCCTGCGAAGGTGTCAGTTTGACCTCTTCCAGGAGCAAAATATCTGGTGAATGCAGAGCAATAAAGGTAGAGAGTACCGACTGCTTAAAACGAGAGCCTAAGGATCTAATGTTCAATGACATGATTTTCATTCTGACGACTTTCTAGGAGGGGGCTGACCCGGTCCCGGCAAAGACTGCTGACCACTGGCGGACGAAGATCTAATGTACGTCGAACGGTCCCGCTGAAACTCACAGTTGGTGTTCTTGGCGGCTTCGCTAGAATTCGAGTGGGATTTCTTTCGGCCGTAACGAAATCGACGTTTCGATGTGGGCCGGCTCTCTCTCTGGTCAGCAACCTTAGGAGATCCAGTTGGTGCTGCTGGCGGAGCAGTAGAGGCTTTCGGAAACGACGAGGGTGGCAGAGATGACACGCTCAGGGATTCAGACGAGCGTGGTGGAGGAGGCAGAGACGAAAAATCCTCCTCAATGGTGAGCTGGGGACCGATGTATAGATCCAGATCTTCCCCCCTAGAGCTCTTAGACTCTTCCTTCTGGGCGTCTTCGGAAGCAGAAAGCGGCAAATCCACATCGACAGGCGTAGATAGAGAAACACGCTGGCACGAGTCTTGAACCTCTAGATGCTTCGAAGCTGGAGAAACTGCCTCTTCCGCAGGAACACTGTCAGGGCATAGATGATTTCTGCCCACTAGGCGAGAACAAAAGTCGCATCTATGCAACAGAGGGCAATCCCTCTTGACATGTGTGCTCCTGCGGCAATACCAGCAGCACTTTTTCATTCTCTTGTAACTTACGAAAATACGCTCTCCATGCATAAGCATGGAGTCTGGTATTTTCTTCTCAAGCCTTATGTCGAGAATGACATCTCCACATTCTAGACCAGGTGTATCGGAATTGTCTGGCCGGTACAACTTTAGCACTTCTCTAAATTCTTGGAAATAACCTTTAACGTAATTATCGGACAACAGAGGGCAAATCCCTCTAACAGTAATCTCCAAATTCATTGGATCTGCGGCAAAAAACGTAACTGTGGTGTTACCCACCTTGACATGATCTGCGGCAATAAGGCGATCCGCAATGCTCCGGGACTGACATAGTATCCTGGCCTCCGTTGAGGACAGTTTCTGCAAACAAATGAAGGACGTATTTTCAGATGGTAACCTCTGTGCTATGCCGGTCCTGGCATAGATCGCCTTCATCAAATCACAAACGGCGTAACGCCCGTCGAACGTAAGAAGGACCATCCGCTCCATGGTTGGTGGGGGCGACGCCCTTCCTCCGGAAACAGACGATGGTGGTGGGTGATCCGTGCGTGAACACCCGAGGCACGCCTGGGGTCACGCACGCTAACAAAAGTCAAACATATAAATACCACAAAATGTTACTCACACAAAGATATATCCATTCTAGTGATGGGCGATGTCGATGTCGATATCCGATACATTGATGTTTTTTTCATATCGACGTTGCTTTCGATGTTTACAAAATATCGGACAAACATCGATGTTTAATAATTAAACTTTAATTTAGTCCGACGTCAAATACGCCATAAGATGATTCATTCATTCCTTCATTCACAGTATTAGTAATCAATTAGTCATTTAGCAAGCCAATCAACACTAGTGTAAGTTGCTTGTAAATGTAAAAGTTTGCATAATGCTTCGAAGCTTACTGCCTTTAAAATGTTGTATGTGTGCTCAGGGCTATCTCTACGTCAATCAACAATCTTATTCCTCGTCCTACCAGTTAGGACTCTATTCTCAGGATGACTCTCGAGGGACATCATGCTTCTCCTCTAACTCAGTGTAATTCCCTTGGTTACGTTTGGGCGAGTGTGCTTTGGAAGCTCTGCTCCCGGACCGCTCGTGTCTTTTCACTACACTGTTTGATTGTCGATTTACTTGGCGTGTTGAACAGGTTAGATTTAGCAACTGTAGGGGAAGAGTGAGTTATGATTGAAGAACTTATTTCATTGCTACATGTATTCGAATTTGTGACATCAGAACTTTCACCCGAAGCATTTTGCAAGCGAAAACAACCGCAAGAGTTAATGAATGTTCGATCATGGGTCAAGTCCACAGAAAACTGGTCGACAATTTGGATGATAGATTTACTGGACTGGACTCTATTACAGTTCTATCTGTGGCAACTTATTTAGATCCTCGTTTCAAGCAAATTTGTTTCGTAGATAAAGGAGAATTCGCAGTCTACCGTGTGTAGAAAGAATTTGCGAATTTATTGAAACTGACACACATACATGGTATCAAGACAATGATACATGCGTTACACCTCGATCTTAATTAGACCCAGAAGTCATCACTAATGAAAACTTTTGGAAGGACTTTGACAACAAGGCAGCAGCCATGATAATGTCTGCTGGAAAAGAGGTTGGGTCACTTATCCAGCAGTACAACAACAGCAGGATGATCAGCAAAAAAGAGAATCCACTATAAAAGTTTGGTGGGAGAAAAGTTATTGTAAGGCAATTTCTCTGCACCCCTGCGACATCCGTTCCAGCCGCGCGTATGTTTTCAAAGGCAGGGACCCTCATTTCGGCCAAACGAAACTGCATCAAACCAAAACATGTTGATATGTTACTATTTTTAAACAAAAACTTGTAACAATAAAATAAAATAAACCATTGTACGTTTTGTTGATATTCAGGTACTTTTTCTTTCGTACTAACTATAGTGCAATTTTTTGGCGATATTGACATCGATGTATCGACGATGTTTTGTAAATATCGCCCACCATTCAGCGTGAAATGTCCAAAATCTAGATGTCCAGCGAGAGAACGCCTCGTAGGATCGAAAAACTGGTGCTCAGGCGCACATGCCACTGCAAAAGACAAACTGTGTCATGCAGTCAGCAAGGACTGCTCAGCTCCAGGTATATAGTAAACTATATATCTGGGGTTCAGCTGTATAAACGCCGATTTAGGTTGTTATAATAAAAACACGTGAAGAGGAACGAGGAAGAAAAAAGACAAAACGAAAAACCGCCAAGGGGCACCAATCGAAGAAATTGATCATGATAAAGAAGAAGGGAAAGTAAAAGTGAAATTGCGGTCGTTCCGGGAGACCGTGCACAGATGGACCTAATCCATTCCATCGGACCTAACGCCTAATCCATTCCATCGGACCTAACGCCTAATCCATTCCATTGGACCTAACGCCGTCGGACCTAATCGGTTCCATTCGAGGAGAAGAAAAGATCGCAATTGGAAGGCGACTCTTCACCATACAACTGATGGAGGGTTGTCCACGCCTCTGAACCTCGCCACTCGACAAGCCCATAGCTCCTTGTTCAGAAAGGCGATCGGAACGATTAGGTCATGGTTGAAAACCTTATTGGTGCCCTTGTCAAAAAGAAAACAGATCGCTTGGAAAGAAAGGTTAGCCAAGCCATAATGCTGCCCCAGCCGACCCCAGAGTGTCTGTGCAAAGGGGCAATGATAAAATATGTGCGGCACAGACTCTTGGGTACCACACACCAAACACCGGTCAGAAGCAACCACTCTCCAGCTGCGCAGGCGGCACAATGAGTGGAAACCCATGTGGAGCAGACGCCACTGGAAGTTGAAAACGTTCCTTTCAAACGCCAGGGATTTCAGAGCCCGGAAGATGTTAGCCCATGGGCGGGTGGGGTGGAGGCGGACCACAAGAGATGAGTCGCCTGAGTCCTGCTCCTTAACGAACCAGGACTCGCGAAGGCTGCCCAAAGAGCCGGGATCCACCTGACGCAGGGAAGGAACGAACCTCTGCAAAGAGGACCTAACACCAGTGTATAATTTTGGATGTTCAAAGTACATGAACGAACCTCTGCAACGACGGGAGGTGTGGGAGACCGTCTCTCTTGCAAAAGCTGTTCATGTGTAAGAAGAACAGGTTGGCCCACGCGGGAGGAGATGGGAGGAAGGCTCGGATTATTGCTGCCAGCCGAGCAGCTACCAGTTCTTTGGCGTAAATCTGGCAGGCCGAGTCCCCCTCTATCAAAAGGGATACGAAGGAGATCTGCAGGTAGCGGATGACGGCGAATAAACGGTTCCCAAACAAAATTGACGATGTTGCTCCGTAGTGTCATCAGTGCATGATGTGATGGAGAAGAAAAAAGACACTTCGAGGTCAGCAAAGGCACCATATGTGTTTGGACATAAGTTACCCTCACAAGCATAGAGGTAGCGAAACGGAAACTTCTGCCCAAAAGGTTGAGGCATTTGTTTATGACGCCGTCCCAGTGAGCAGGCTCAACAGATAGCGTAAAAGAGAACTGGTAACCTAGTACGGTTATAGTATGGACCCAGGAGATGGGAAAATAATTGAGACAGTCTTCAGACCACTGCCCCAGTGTGATGCCTTTCGATTTCTGCAGGTTGATGGTGCTACCTGTAGAAGAACTGAACAAATCGAAGGTTTTCTTGTAGACATCCAGGGTGGCAGGGTCTGAAGCGAAAAGAACGACGTCGTCAGCATAAGCGAGGGTGGTTATACTGATCGACGCGACCGAGAGACTGAATCCGCGTACTTTTGGCTGGCGGTTCAGAAAACGCAGGAGAGGTTCAAGATAAAAAATATAAATGAGAGGAGACAGAGGACAGCCCTGCCTAACTCCTTTAGCCAAAGCAAAAATAGGGGATGTTATCCCGTTCACATCAAGGAAAGACCTGGCAGTGTCATAGAGAGAAGAAAGGATCTCCAAGAAGTTGAAGAGACGCAGATGGCGAAAGATACTGTAAAGGAAAATGTGGTTAGCCTTGTCAAAGGCCTTCTCTTGATCTAGGCTGAGGACTGCAATGGATTGGTGGCGGAGCTTAGCCTCCTACATCACACACTGAATGGTGATTAGATTGTCGCTCATTCGCCTGGTGGGGATGGAACAACATTGTCCAGCGTCGAAAACTTCTGGCGTGAATAATTTCAACCTGGACTGTAGAACGCCAGTGAAGATTTTATAATCTGTGTTTAACAGAGTGATTGGTCTCCACTGGGCGATAGTGCCAGGTGAGGCTGTTTTGGGCAGGAAGATGATGCGCCCCATTGTGAAAGAAGAGGTAATGGAGGGGGGGTCAGCCAGAAGGGAGTTGAAAACATCGAGAAGAAAGGAGCCAAGGAGTTGCTAGGTTTTGGAGTAAAAGCCGTAAGGGAGACCATCTACACCGGGCTGGAGTGCAGGCGGCCTCCTGCAGAAAGGAACCTCTTCACTTCGATTTTGTTCACGTCGTCATCAAAAGGCGGCAGAGCCTCCATCCAGTGTCTCGTGGCTTCGCAAGGAGAGATCGGGTTGGTAAAGAACGTTGAATAATGTTAATGAAAGGCCGACATGATGTCGTCGTCGGACTCGGCCATCCCCCCATCAACAACCAAATGATGGCAAGTTCTGCCAGATGCTCGACGCCGCTTCTCCGCATACGCAGCGGATGATGCGTGACGGACATCAGAGACCCAAGCCAACTTTGCTCTGACAGCCGCACCCGCGGCTTTGCGGACTAACAGAGCGTTGATTTCATTCTTGATCTCCCTTATGTCGCCCACATAATTCTCACGAGGGGTAGAACGTATCAGCACCTGAAGGATTTCTAGCAGGACCAAAAGGCGGCGCTGGCGGGATCGGGCCTCCTGCATTCCGATCTTCCTGAAGAATTTCCGAAATTTCTCCTTCAACAGGAGCCACAAGGCTAACGTAGGAGGCAAATCGCGAAGATGGTGTTCTGCAAACATGACGAAAGATCTCATGTGGGTCGGGTCATCCAAGAGGGAAGTATTCATGAACCATTTACGGGAGGGGGGAACGGAATTACTGACAGGGAGAGACATGTTCCACATGATGGCCCTGTGGTCTGAAAAGGAGTAAGGGACCACACACATGGAACCAGGGGAAGAAGCGAAGGCCTTGTCGATTAGAAAGAGGTCTAAACGGGATGGATTGGTGAGACTTTGGTGGAAAGTGAAGCCGGGTTGGTCGCCATGCAACACAGACCACAAATCGAACAAGGAGTTCTGCTGGCAAATGTAGGAGACGAAGCCGGATGTGAAGGTGTTGTCTGCATCCGGATGGGAGTTGAAATCTCCAGCCAACAAGAGGGGGTGGGGAGTGAAGGTAAAGGGTTCAATCTCACTCAAAAAATGACGTTTCTCGGTGCTGTTACAGGGGGCGTACACATTAAGCAGTCGGCAGTGAAAGGATGAGACAGTAAGGTCGAGTGCCAGCAGGCGACAAGCAGTATCTTGAGAGGAAGCATTGACAGTTATGGAATTATTGAAAATGAATGTGGCCACGCCACAGCCATGGGGAGATACAAAATTGATGAAGATGCGAGCATCTGGGAAGTGATATCGGATGAGAGGTAGGTTGTAAAGGGACTGTGAAGGAGCTAGCTTGACCTCCTGCAACAGAAGAATATCCGGTGAGTAAAGGGAAATGAAAGTGAAGAGTACCGACTGCTTAAACCGAGAACCGAGAGATCTGACGTTTAGGGAGATGACGATCATGTTGCTTTATCGGGTGAAGAGGGGGGGCGAACTGGTGACTTGGGACTCTGGTTGCGCCGGTCACTTATAGGGTCGTTAGCAGAAGTCGGGTTTGCTGGCGAGCGGCTACGGTGGTTGATGTGCTGCTGGGTTATGGGCTCCCCAGGATCATTGCGTTTTGAAGTGGGGGACTTCGATTTTTTCGAATTTATCTTTTTCCACTCGCGACTTCGCCGCGTATTTGCAGCTGAGGGTGGCGGGAGACTGGAGGATGCTTGGGCTGCATCGTCCGCTGGGGCAGAGCCACTAGAAGATGATGGTTGGGTCGATGCCGACAGTTGGAGCTGGGGAGGAAGCGAATGTGTGTCGCGGCCCGTGAGGATGTCCTCGCTATCATCACTGCTTTAGATGAGGGAGGACATCTCCAGTTGACGTTAGAATCTAGCCCAGCGGGGGTGGATGATTGGGGTGCTGGGTTTTTGGCCCAAGGGTTGACAGGAGAGATGGCCGGCGGCGGCGAGGGTGGCCGGAATGGCCGAGGAGAAGACGGGCGGGTGGCTGGTGGGTCTGTTGGTGCATCTACGAATTGGGCGTCGACTGGGCAACGATGATTTCTCCCGACCACTCGAAGACATTTGTCACATTTCTTTAACAGTGGGCAGTCTCGCTTCTCGTGGGAGTTCTTCCGGCAGTACCAGCAGGTTTTACGGATGCCTTTGTAGGATACAAAAACCCGCTCACCATGAATGATTAGAGATTCCGGGATATCTCGCTCGAGGCGCATATCAATAACGATGTCCCCTCGCTGCAGGTCTGGGACATCAGCATGGTCGGGCTTTCTCAAAGAGATTACCTCGCCAAACTCTTGGAAAATGCTTCTGACATAGGGCTTAGACAAGTATGGTGCCACGCCCCTCACTGTCACCAGCAGGTGGGACGGATCAGGGTTAAAAAGGTTCACTGTCGTGTCCCCGACTTTGATAAAGTCAGCATCGATAATCCTCTGGGCTATGGTCGCAGAGTGGCAATACATCCGAGCTTCAGTGGCACTCAGTTTCTGGAGGCAGATCACTGAGGGGTCACCTAGCGGATTCTTCGGGGGCGATTTTCACCTTGTTGTACAAGGCCTTCATGAACTGTGCGACGGAGTATGGGCCGTCACAGGTCATCAAAACCATGCGCTCCATAGTGGTGGGAGGCAGAGGGTTTCAGGAAAAGGTTTGTTGGGGCAAACGGTGCGCAACCAACCCGGGGGGATCACCCGAGGTTGCGTTCGGTGCGACTGGGAACAAATACCTTAGTATAGAACTAAGATAAGTCCCCAGCCGGTTGAGATGGAAAAATCGGAACGGTTGCTACTCACGGGCGACGTTGAAGGTGAACACGAGGCGACGCATTTTCCACGGGTACCGGATCAAGACCTTTAGTAAAAGGCCAAAGGTTGTCTCGAATAATTGAAGGGAAGCCAGAGTTAGTTAGTTAGCCAAAATCTAGATGGCGAAAGATTGTCTCGTCTAGTTGAGGGGTAATTTGTATCAGTATGCCATAAAGATACGGGTGCCTATCCCCACTGTCTCTACATTATTATTGGGATGTAGGTAATTTAAGTACAAATTATTAAAAAGAATCGAGCAATCATGCAATTTTGTTTTATTCTCAAGAAGCGTAGAAAATAATCCCGATTTGTTATATAATTACATATATAAAATAATTTTTTTCTCGTTATATATATTTTGTATTTATACAAGTCTATTCGCGCTAGATCTGAGTTGCGGAATCGAATTCGGCTCTAACGACATAAATTTTTTCTTTTGTTTTTACAAATTTTTATTTAACAATCCACGCCTGATATCACGTTTTATGATACTTTTATTCCAATTAAGTCTCGCTTCACTAATTTTTTTTGGCATTTTTTGTACCTCTAAACTCATTTTTTTAAACATTACTTGAATTTGTCTTTTACCATCCGGGCACTGTTATAAAACCAATACTCTAGTGCTCTTTAAAAACTTCCAGAATTTCTCTACTTATTGCCGCGTTGATTAAATTAAACATTTTGCTAAATTATTTAAGGTTGTAATCAGGCTGTTATTTTATAAAAACTCGGTATACGCTAATATCAATTTAATGGAGAGTTATCAGCATGGTGTAACAGTCATCAGAAAACATAAGCAAATTCTATGAAGATGTTTTTTTGCCACGGTTTTCAGAATAGGCATTAGAAATTTTACGCCTATCGAATTAGATGATGGATAAAAATGAGAAAAAGAAAATATTCTTTCCTTAAGTAATATTTTTAAAGCTAATTTTTTTATTTTTTTATTATGTGTTCTGCATAAAGCAGAGCTCAAAAATTCATTTATAAGATCATTAAAATATTCCCCTCCACAGAAAACTTTAGTAAAAGGCAAAAGTTTTATCCGAAAAATTTCTTTAAGGGAAATCAGAGCATAATTATTCAACACCAGCAAATTTGGGGACAGCGATCTACAACTTCGCTGCATTTAGAGAGGCTTCTTTGCATCTATTTTGAAATTATTAAGTAGCCGAAGAATGGAGCTACTTATTAGGTTCACAATGTCCGTCTGTCCGTCCGTCCCTCCGTCTGTCCCCTTCATAATTTCTGCATTTTTTGAGGTAGAAGGTTGAAATTCGGAATGTAGTTTCTATGGGCATGAGTGCCTTCACTATTTAATTTTGGTTTTGATTGGCCCGCTGGGGTCGGAAATACGGGAGTGGGAGTTTAAGGGGAACAAATGATCTATGTTGTATTTAGAGTCAACCGTTGACAACGAGACCCCTGAAGCGGCCAGTCCATTGATGAAAATGGGTGGAAAGGGAGAGAGAGAGGAATTGTTTCTTCGTGACTCACTTCACATAAGCGAAGAACGTCCAACGCCCCTCCCCATTCTGCTCACTCATTTTCGTCAATAGACTGGCCACTTCAGGGGTCTCGTTGTCAGCGGTTGACTGTAAAGGAGTGAAATTCGATATGCATATTCCTTTAGGCAAAATCTACATTCCTATGAAGTTTGGGTCAAATTGTCCCAGTTAAAGCACTAGATAATACTCCGGAATTCCTCTCCGACGGGTTCACCCAACTAGTCACGCGTTGGCGCAGTGCGTGGAAAGGGATGGGGACTATGTCGAAAAGTGAATAGTGCATTGCATAGAGGACAAATGTGAGTATAAGATACAACAAGAATTTTGAAAATCGGTTAACAAATAAAAAAGTTACAGCCATGGAGGCATTACTTTTCAAAACGCCCTCGTATATCGCTTTATTATTTAATTTTAGAGAAACTATCTAACTAGGCACCGGTATTGAAAAGGTCACCTGACCAAAATAAGTCTAGTAATAATGTCACCTTTGTTTCCATCCCGGATTTTAACAATCTGTGTTTTATCGTTTGTTGGCAACATATCTATAGGTTATAGACCTAATTGGGCCAGGTGATTTTCCATTCCCGGGGTCCGTCTATCGCTGAACTATTCTCGGACGTCAATGTCCATAGAAATTTCTGATTGCACCTGATGTGCTTAATCCGTATGATGTCATCTATATTTGCATGTTCAGGGATTGGACAAATTAATATGAACATCTTTGATTTTAGACGTTTTGTAGAATATCTAGAAAAATATTTGACAAATTATCCTGAAACTTCAGAGGTGTAAAGCGCAAGTTACACCTCATATATTTCAGCGAAGGTTTTATCCCGAAGGCAAATAGGGGGCCACCAACAATTTGAACAAAAAAAATTCAAAATCGGCATGGCCATCTTCCTTGACTTGTATATAGTAGGAAAGTTGAATTCTTCGATGATTCTCAGTCGGGCGGCAGAGGAGCGGTCCTTCATCTTAAAAATGGCGTAAGTCGGGATGATCTTTAAAACCATTCCTGTTAAACCACAAATTTAAAAACGTCATGGCCATCTTACTTGATTTATAGTAGAAAAGTTGAGTAAAAAAAATAATCATTATTCAACTTTTCTAAAAGCAAATAATGTTTGGGATCACCCTGTAAAAATTAATGCTTGAAATGCGCTGTAGCTATAGCATATGATTATGGGGCTTCTTTTACTTATCTGTGTTCATTTGTATGAGAATAACACGAATATTCATGAAGATATAAAGGTTTCTTTAAACAAATCAAAATTTTTTTCCTAAGTTTTTTGTTTATAACATACAGGGTTTTCAGCCCAATGCAATACCATTTTCAGGAAACTTGATAAGCTACAGTAGAGACCAGAGGCGTAGCTACGGGCGGCCAAGATGTGCAAAGTAGACGGGTACAACGAATTAGGGGCGCTAAAAAGCTAATTGAAGGGTCGCTAAAAAGCTAAAAGTGAAAAATGAACACGGGCGCTAAAGAGCTAGCTGCGCTACTGGTAGAGATAACACCCTACAATCAGAATATTAAAATATTAAATATTTGATGATATATGAGCATTTTTACTAAATAATGTTTAACTGCGCATGATCAAGCGTTACCAAAAAGTCTTTTGCATAATTTATTAGTCAAATGTATAGAGCTACTGCAAGAACAGATGAACAGAGCGTACCTTCATCTGTTCTTGGCTACTGTTATAAAAATTCCAAGCAAAAATCGTGAAAATTCAGGAAGATATCGCCGATAGAATGAGTTGAATTTCAGTTGCTCTCAAAAATAAACAAAACGATAAGGGGCTTTCTCCAAACTTTTATTTTTGGATCGGACACCAATATCAACTTCTTCTTCTTACGCTGATATGAATTCAATATGCCGTAGTGATAAATTTATATCATTGAGATTGTCGAATATCTATAGAGCTATTAAAATACTGAAGGATAAAATTATGTGGATCTTCATAATAACGTAAAGAGTTAGCCAGTGATTTTAATCTATAATAAATCACAAAGGCCTCAAAGGGCAACAGATCAATTAATTTGAAGCAGAATTCCAAAGATAACTACCCTGTTCGTCATCCTAATGACAGTGGTCACAACATTTATAGCTCCAAGTTATAATTTTTATTATAATAAATTTTGATGAACACATTTTAAAAAAGATTTTTCCATTTACTTGAAAATTAACAGAAGTTTTGAAATTTATCTCAATCGCTAGTCACAAATCGTTTGATTGGTTAATTAACTTACTCAATCAGTTTGTGTCGCTTGCTGTTGTGTTGGAACACCCTATTTCTGTTTGTTTACGTCCTTCTGTCATCATTAAAATCTTCTGTCATCCCCTTTAGCTAGAATATCGGGCGAAAAGTCCATTTGCCAATATCGGTAATGATCACCATCGTTATCTCTCATCTCCTCGAGCGGGCTTCAGTGATTTGTCTTTTTTGACCGTATTGATTTGCTTTATTGTGAAATCCTGTCCACATGGCCTAGAGCATTAAAAGTGCCTGTTTGTCCTTTCAAATCACTTAAATTGTATAACTCTCTAGTATAGAAGGATACGAACACTTTCCAGAAAATTTTCTATCTCTCACCCTCTTATAGGCACGTCAAGTAATATTATTTCTGTTCCTGTAGCATAATTTTCCCAAAAGGTAGAAGTTGATGATCATGCTGTTTGGAATGAGTAGTTTCAATTATTTCTCATCTCTACGAGGTTTCTCTATCCAAACATATTGTTCGTAGTACATTTAGTATTTAGTTGAAACGACTTTTTCATTTTTCCGAATATGTTGATTTATAGCAATGTTATTTATTAATGCTAGACAGAATTAACTTCGTGAAAATCTAGAGGCTCCTTTGATTATATAGCCACAACGTTCTTATTTTAATTCGTACCACCAGGTAGTAATCAGTATCTTCCTATCATGCAGCCATCTTGCAATCAGTATAGTTTTACAGCTGTAGACAAAGTGCTCCTTGGTGTTAAAAGATGCCTATCGTGAATATTACAACACCTTACCTATAGATTCTCCTTTCAAATTTTATTATTTGGGTGTATGTTATTTACTATCGATGGCCTTATAATTTACTAGCTGATAACCCGGCGTCGCCCGGACTTTAATTATCCTCTTGTTGGGTTGATCTGCCTCAGATTAAAATGATATTCCTTGCTTTAATTTTAATTCATTATTTAAAATTTTACCTTGTCTTAATCAATTGTATAAAGCTAAGAGTAATTTTGATCGGTTTTTGCAATATTATCCAATTTTGGTCTTTTATATAACTATATCGTTTTCTTATGTGTTTTTTGTTTTTTGATTTGTCTTTGTTCTCGGTGCCTTGGTGGGGATTCCAGTGTGGCACCGAGCTACCTCTGTCCTTCTATTTGGTAGCAATAAATCAAATCAAATCAAATCAATATCCATCTTCATCACTGGATACTTTAGACCCATCTTTCCTTCGAAGTTTCCCTTACCCCTGACGTAGAAGCTCTTATACCCTCCTGCCCTAGACGAAGCTCCCCTTGTTCAGATGTTTCCGACGCCCAGATAGCTTTATGTCTTTTAGCTGCAGAGTTTCTCTGACCAATATTCGTTCTTTCTCTTTCCTTTCCAAACACACAAACAAACACACACCTCTCACCAGTCGTCTGGACGTTTGTTAGGGAGCTCAAAGGAGACACGTGTGTCTCCTTTGCCCTATCTATATTGTCTGCTATACTCACTTTATGTTCAATGTTAATAATTCTTGGAAACGAATGTTCTGTCATTGCATCATCATTATTTGCTCATTATTAAAAATTCTTGAAAAAGAACGTTCAATCATTGTATCATCATGAAAGTATTATTACAAACATCAGCACATCTGTTTCCAAAACATTGACATTCACACAAATTGTAGTCAAAATGTATCGGGGATTTTTTAGGAAATGTTTGGACCTGCTGTGCTACCAAATAAGCTACGTAGTGATATCCCTGGCCTTACTCGGACTTTTTTTGATGAAACTTTGCAATATCTGAATGTGAATATACAGTAAAAATCAACACATGAAAAAAATTTGAATTAATACAGTAAAAATTCATAATTAAAAAATTTTTTTTTAAAGTGCTCCCAATGGATGGACCTCTCCAAATATGGTACAGCTAGCCTAAATAATTTCTTGGTCACGTAAACTTACTTTAGAATGTATACTCGCCCTGCTGTGGTGAACATCTCTCTTCTTGGGTGGCAATGGATGTACATGATCGTCGATACGACTCTCTTCTTGAAGCAAAACTTGGCCATTCATCACTTTGTGTGGTCTAGCAGTCGCCGTTTCTTCTGTTTCATCGTCGAGGGCCGTCTGGGAACTTCGATGACGACTAGGTCACTCATTAATTGCTCAATTTCTGAATAGTCTGTTAACGCTCCATTGAGCAGAGGCACCCGGCATTGCCCGGGATAATTACAATTGTAGGCATACAGAACAATCTCAAGAAGTTAAATAATAACTCAAATTGAGCTTCAGTAATTCTATAATTTCCTGCTGTTATCGAAGCTCCCGTTATTCAGGTGTTTCCGAAGCCCGGAATGCCACATTCTGATAAAACACAGCCAATCACATAAAATTGCGACTATTACAACCAATCAAATAACACTGAGACTATTACAGCCAATCCCATAGCACTATAACTATGAGAGCCACGTTACACGCTTTTCTTGAATACGTGATTGACAAAGAAAAAAAACGACGAAAAAAAAAGGAAATTTATATGTTTGTCCGCTTTGAAATTCAAAGTTTAAAAATCCGATATATCAGGAAAAAATATTGTATCGATCGATATATTGGCACCATTAAAATATCGAAAAATACCGATATATTAAATGTAAATATCGCGATAACGATAATATCAAAATATATCCCTCATCACTACCTCCTTGATGGATAGGCGATGAAGCACCCTCGCTAATGCTCCTCGTTGGATCTCTCATCCCTCCCACCGTCGGCTCTGATTCATCTGCGCGTCGTCAACGTCGTCCAGGTCAGTTTTTGTTTTACGGTATTTTCAGCTAGGTGCGTCCTTCTTAGGACGGCTTTCGCTGACACTTAGTGTACCGGTTGCTATTTTCTCTGTTAAGTAACATTATTCACTAGTTTGTACGATGGCTTCATCCATTTTGTCTAGCTTAAATGCAGCAAATGTTGTTTTGACATTGGGTGACGGGAAAACTTTGACTTGTCTTATCTAGCACTACAATAAGAAACCTTTCTTTCCACTTGGCTTATCTAGCACTACAATAGTAAACATAAAAAAATTTTATGCTTTTTCTCCGAAACGAAAGGCGATTGATTCAAATCCTTTTACACAGAAGGTATATTAATGGTGTAGATTGACCTCCTAAAATTTCAACCAAATCCTTGATGACATGTCCGTGCGGTCCCCTTGTTAGCGATATATAAAATCCTATCTTCTAAGTATACTGCTTTAGAAGCTAAGATTAGAATCCCTAAATGAGACTATTGCAGACATTAGAGCTCAGCTTACTAGTACTGAAAATAAGTTTGATAGCCTCAAAAATACCTTAAGTCGACTAGAAATATTCCTAAATCAAGGTTCAGCATCTAGCTGCAGCAATTCTGATTTCGTTAAAGATATGGTGATTGATATTGAGGATATGTCCGAAAATATTAGTGAAGGGGGTCTTGCTGCCCTGGAACCTGTCATTAACGGCAGTTCCTCACTGAAAAATGGTATAAAGAGGAGGCACGAAAACGAATCTACCGATATCGATGGAGGTGACTGGCATATTGCACGGAACAAGATGAACAAAAAAAGGTGTAAGGATCGATAATATTCGGTCCATTGTTAATATCAACGACATTACCTCTGTAGCTCTTCGTGCTAACAAAGCCAAGCACATTGTCATCCATGTAAAGGGAGCTATTTATATTCCTCCGATCATTATTCGTCACCTTGGCAAACCGATTAAGAAAATTCTGGAGGAGATCCCAAAGCACGTGATCACAGCCCACACGGGTAGAAAGGACACCATTAATATTAAGTGCCACGTCGAGGAAACTCACAAGATTCTGGTGTCTGGAGTCAACAGCAACTAAAGTCTGAAAAAATGGTTAAATACGTTGTCCGGAATGTTGATCATAACTTATGACATTGAAGACTTTTCCGAAGATCTGAGAAGGGCTAACTATTTTCCGGAGAAAACAATCTGGCTTAAAAAAACAAACGGTTCAGTGAAAATGCCAATGGTTTTGGTTCTCCTTCTGAACACTGAACATAACAAATCCCTCTTAGGTTTAAAACGTGTCGGTCCTATAGCTCTTGTTGTAGAAATTTAAAGGTAACAAAAGGCCATTGCAGTGTTACAACTGTTTACGATTTGGCCACGTCTCCCAAGGTTGCACTAAGTTGCCTCGATGTAAAATGTGCGCTGACTACCACCAGTCGAGAGATTGTACAAACATTAAGGATAAAGGGGCCCCCCCCCCCCCCGGGGATCCAGTGTGATGGTCAGCATACATCCAGTTACACCAAGTGTCCTAAATATCCCCATGTCAACAGGCTCAAAAGCAACAAAGTACTAGAAGGGAAAACCTATGCTTCGGTCGCATCCAGCTCTGATGATACAGGTATGGTTGATGCAAACTAAAAGAGCATCATCTATAGGACCCTGGGAAATTTGCTAAACCTCTACAAGGGAAGTGGCAAGGAAGTGCCACAAGTTGTGTCTCACGAACCTAACAAATGATCATGGATAGACACCCATACAGGACCATTGACAAAGAGAAACTTCGTTGCAATATATGGAATACAAGAGGAATTGCTCGCAAGCGAATCGAGTTTTACAATTTCCTTATAACTGGAATGTCGTCATCGCCTTCGTTTGCAAGATGCACCTGAAATCAACTCAAGTGTTCAAATTGCCCGGTAATTCTGTTTATCGCAGGGATCGGCCTCTGGGTAAAAATGCTAGCCGCCGGTTTGGTGGAGCAGCGATCATTTTCAAGGACGGCATTGATCATCGAGAGACGATCACTCCCAACAATGTAGGAATGGAAGCAATTTCCGTGATTATGAATGACGCTGACGCAGGCGAAATTAAGTTTATCTCATTATATAACTCGCCTAAACACAGGCTTGGTCCATGCGAGCTTGATGAGCTTCTGTCCGGGCCCATTCCAGTAATAATGGCGGGTGATTTGAATGCCAAGCACTACGCATGGAACTCAAAATGCTCCAACCAAAACGGCAATATCTTATATGGATATACCTTGAACGAGATTGACACCTTCGTTGCGGGTCCCCCTGTGACCACTCTCCTGTTAGTGACGTGCTGGAGATTGCAGTTCTTAAAGATTTCTTCAAGCCCTATAATATATTTACGGTAGACGTCTTAACCTCTGACCACCGACCAGTAATGCTTATCTTCGAGGGCTTAAGTATCGATGTGAAGATAAGGCTTCGGTCTAAGCAGGACTGGAAGCTCTTTAAGGATATTCTTCGAGAAAATAGAATTCCATTCAAGAAGGTTATTGACAACGAGGACATCAACACAAATATCAGTGCAATCATTCGTGTTATCAATGATGCTACTACTTCCAGTTCCTGCACTGTTAATCGAAAACCGTCCCGAACACCTCGACCTTAGTGCTTATATCTGATGTCTCATTCTTGAAAGGAATTCCTATAGAAGAATATGGCAGCGTAAATAACTACCCTTCTTCAAGACGAAGTATAACAGGCTTGCTCGCAAGGTCCAGGAAGAGGTTAAAATTCTAGGAACATACAGATGGAACGAAAAACTGAAGTCTTTGTCTGTCCAGGACAACTCACTCTGGGGTACTGTGAAGTACTTGGGGTCTTAAAGGGCAGCAGACCCACCCAATTGCTGCCACTGCTTGCAGGCAATGGCAACGTTGTCACCAGTGCTCTCAAAAACTTGCCTTCTAATGTTGTCTCGACCATTACCAATGCCATGAATCACTGCTGGAAACTTGGTTACTTCCCCGACAAGTGGAAGGAGTTCGTCATCGTTACCATACCAAAGCCTGGTCTAAACCCTGCTCTCGCTGTCAGCTACAGGCCCATAAGCTTGCTACCTATGCTGTCAAAAGTTTTTGAACGCGTCATTCTGAAGAGGTTTAATGACTTCTGTGTAGTCAACAATCTTGTTCGTGATGAGCAATTCGGCTTTCGCCCAGGTCACTCATGCCAACTTCAGATCTGGAGGCTTGTTGCAGATCTAAACACTCCTCTTAACTGTGCTAAGTATAGTGGCCTTGTTTTCTTGGATGTCCATAAAGCTTTTGATCAGGTTTAGCACAACAGCCTCATATGCAAGATGATCAATTGTGGTTTTCCGGACGATCTAATTGCTTTGATTAGTTCCTTTCTGTCGAACAGTATATTTCGTGTCAAGGTTGGCTGCTCCAGGTCTAACCCTTGTGACGTCAATGCTGGTGTTCCCCAGGGCTCTGCACTGTTCAACTTTTTCATCCATGAGTTCCAACTTTTACTAACAAGGGAATCCCACATAGCCTATCCGCTTTAACAATGGAGTCTTTGTATAGCTATGTATGCTCAAATTTTTTCGTTTTCGCGGTTTATTTTGAAAGAAACAAAATTTCGCACTCTCTTATTTTGCAAGCATCTATACTAGCTTATTTTGTAAGTGCAAGCTATATCTGTTCGCTGACGACGCGTCCATCATGACTACTGATCGCAATCCCACTCACGTCATATCTCGGTTACAAAAAGCCTTACATCAGTGCGCGAAATGGTTTGCTAAGTGGAGACTCAATCTTAACGTTGATAAATACAAGGCGATGTTCATTACGAAGAAACTACGAAAACCCCCGAGTTCTCTCTTCCTTTCTGGTAAAGAGCTCGAATGGGTTAAAAATTACAAGTACCTGGGAGTGGTGATAGATGCCAAGCTAAATTGGGGTGACCACGTCTCCTATGTTATCAATAAGGCTAAGAAGGCAAATTTCAGTCTGATTGCCCTCCTGGGGCAAAGCAGCGCACTTGGAATAGATAACAAATTTTTGCTATAAAAATGATAATCCGAGCCATTCTTCTATATGATATGCCTGCCTGGGCCACAATATGCAAGTTCAGGTGGAAGGACCTCCAAACCTTCCAAAACATTATCCTGAGGACCATTGCCCAACTTGACACGAGAGTGGCAACTAATACTTCTATTCTTATATTTTTCTACATTCAATTTATTCACAAAAATTGAGAAAAGCCCCAACGAAAAACGAAAACAGAAAAATAATAAATAGTAAATAGGGAAGGGGTAGGGTGTTTTTAAATATTTCTTTTATTATTTTTTCTGTTTTCGTTTTTCGTTGGGGCTTTTCTCAATTTTTGTGAATAAATTGAAGGTGGAAAAATATAAGTCTAGAAATTTTCCCCAACATAAATTGTATAATATGTATATTTAATCCCATCAAAAACATTTCATGTAAAAAATGTAGCCAAGTCTCGCGACTCGTTAGCCGTAAAAAGTTGTGAGATCTCATATAGGGCCAAGTCTAGTGCTCTTATTAACTCTGACACTTTCATTTACAAACCACTCCAAATCATTACTTCTTTAGTTAAAGGACATTTTGTGACTTGGCAATTACGCAGCACGAGAATGTGACAGCTGTTGCTTACATTTTAATGTTCACGTTTATTAATAGAGTATTATACATAAAATAATATTTATATGGGAACTGAACGCATATATGTACTTACTGCGTGGAATTAAACTTAATTTTTTTACATAGCATTGTAAAGTTGTAAGATATCCCTGTGATTCGAATGAATTATTTTGGGCAAGTCTGGGCGGTACTGCATCTAAGCCGATTATATTCAGTTATGGCTGACTCTTGAGCTTTGACACTATAATCGTCAATTTCAATTAGATGCAGTCTGCTCAGACTTGTTAATCTTGATAGCGCTATGTAAGCTTCACTAGACTCTTAAGCTTTGACACTACTGTAATCATCAATATTAATTTTTTACCTAACAGCTTCTGGTGCTGTCATTTTAATATTCACGTTTATTAATAAAGGATTGCATATACTGTATATGGGAACTAGGCTGCATAATTGCCAAATCACAAAATGTCCTTTAACTAAAGAAGTAATGGTTTGGAGCGGTTTGTAAATGAAAGTGTCAGAGTTAATAAGAGCACTAGACTTGGCCCTATATGAGATCTCACAACTTTTTACGGCTAACAAGTCGCGAGACTTGGCTACATTTTTTACATGAAATGTTTTTGATGGGATTTCACTTCTTTTTTGTAAGTGGTCCTCCATTCCCTGACATCCTTTTTTGATATCAGTCCCTGGTTTTCGGATAGCCCACTCCCTGTCCTTATTGGCTTTTCTCGGTGTCTTTGAATGATTTATTTTTGGCAAATCTGTGCGCTACGTCCATTTGAGTCGATTATCCTCGTTATGGCGGACTTTTGAACTTTGGCACTATGTAAGAATCAATATTAATTAGATGCAAGATGCTCAGGCGTTTTACTCTAAGTAAGCTTGACCACACACGAGAATAACGAAGAGCCTATGTCGGGACACATTAATATGACCACCTCTCCTCGAACATGTTGGAACGTCCCATGGTATGCAGATGAAAAATCATTGCATATCATTAAAAGCTGACAACAGCAGACGTGTAGTAGCATCCGTTAACACAGCAATTGTCGCCGTCATGGGTAGAGCAAGTGACCTGTCGGACCTCCAAAAGGGGATGATCATTGGCTATCGGGCCAAGGAGGGCAGCATTTCAGAAACGGCCACCTTTGTGAACTGCTCTAGGGCTGCCGTTGTGAAGGTGTACCGCGACTGGACGAACCAGACAGTTTCCAGCAACCGAAGAAGTAACTGTGAGGCCCCACGGGCCATCGTTCTTAGAGACAAGCGTCGGTTACGACGCCTGGCCAAGACCAATCAGCGTTCCACTATTGAGCAACTGACACAGCAAATGAACAGTGGGCCTACTGGGCATGTCAGCACCCAAACAGTGCTAAGATCCCTCTTGAGGTTGGGGCTCCGGAGCTGGCGTATGGTAATAGCACCCATGTTAACGCCTGTGCATCGCCAAAAACGCCTCCAATTCGCAAGGGACTATCGCCATTGGACCTCGGCTGAGTGGCAAAGGGTTGCTTTCTCTGACGAGTCGCGGTTTCTGGTGAACAGAGTGGACGGACGATGGAGAATTCGCCGGCAAGCATCTGAGAACAGGCATCCCGACACCATCGTTGGCAGACGACAGGCTGGTGGGGGAGGTGTGACTGTTTGAGGGATGTTTTCGTGGTATGGTCTGAGTCCACTGATACCACTGGAGGGTACGCTGAATGCTGTTCGTTACCGTTACCTGACGATCGTCGCAGACCAGGTACACCCCTTCATGTCGACAGTGTTTCCTCAGGGTGATGGCACCTTTCAACAGGACAATGCTCCCTGCCATACTGCCAAAATTGTCCACGACTGGTTCGAGGAGCATGAGTATGAATTCAAGCTACTCCCATGGCCACCAAACTCCCCGGACCTCAATCCCATTGAACATTTGCGGTACCATCTCGATCGCCATGTCCGCAAGCTGGACCCTCCACCAGGCACGGTGATGGAATTACGGGATGCACTGACGCCGAATGGTCCCAGATACCTGCAACCACCTTCCGAGGACTTATTGGCTCTCTGCCACGTCGACTAGCTGCTGTGCTTGCCGCCAAAGATGGATATTCCGGATACTAGCAAGTGGTCATATTAATGTGACCCGACCGTGTAAATGCGTTGTTTAAGTCACGTGACCGCGCGAGCAGAACTTCCGCTGAAAAAGGTCTATAAATAGCCTGTGCATTGCCAAATGCTGTTTTCCCTTTAAGTTTCTATAGCTAAAGCAGAGAAAAGGCTTGTGAATTAAGTGAAGACACGTGATCGTCTTCCTTGATGGTCAATATCAGTCAGAACTGGTTCAAGGGTATGTGGTTTAGTGGTACAATTATGGTCCACTGGAAACTTTCAATGCTAAGATATGGATATAACATGTCAAACAGATTGAAATAACATGTCATAATTGAATATTAACGTAAAATTAATGAGAGTCGAAATAGGTTCAATGGTATGTGGTTTCATGGAACCAGTATGGTTCAGGGGAAACTTTCAAAGCTCAGATTTGGCATGTAATATATCAAACGACTTGGAATGATGTGCCATGAATGAATATAACGTAAAATTATTAATAGTCGAAATCGGTTCAAAGGCACCTGCTTCTCGTGGGCCCATTATGATTCATTGGAAATTTCAATGCTAAAATATGGCATGTAATGTATCAAACGACTTGGAATGATGTGCCTTGAATGAATATAACGTAAAATTATTGATAGTCGAAATCGTTTCAAAGGTACCTGCTTTTCATTGACCCATTATGGTTCATTGGAACTTTCAATGCTAAAATATGGAATGTAATATATCAAACAACTTGCAATGATGTGTCACGAATGAATATAACGTAAAATTAATGATAATTGAAATTGGTTCCATGATTCGTGTTTTAATGATACCATTATGAAACTATTGGAAACTTTTACTGCTAAGATATGGCATGTAACTACTTACGCCTTATATTATCAATAGTTTGTGTTAGACAAATTATAAATATAGCTAGTAGCTACTCATCCCTTCAATGATGCATGCTTACGTAGAAAAGCGTTGGCAATGGTTTTTGAAGAAAGGAATTAAGGATTAAATAGGAATGCTAACAAATTAAAGGATTCATATATATTCTAATCTATAGAGAAATGCCACTTTCTCCATTTAACTTTTCAGATAGAAGTACGCGTTGCTTAGCAACCAGAGGCTTCCTTAGCAACCTCATTTAATTCATAACAATGAAAGGCTTCTTTAGAAATCAAATGCTTTCCTTTTCGTTCTCGATTTCTTTAAAATCCTATCGGTCCTGAGCATTTCGGTTGCCTGACTTGTTTGGATTTGTATTACTATCCTTTTATCTTTTTTTCTTATCCTCAGGATCCAGTTTCAAACATTGCACAACACCAATTACTATGCCCAAACTCACATCAATGTTCCTTCTCAATATCACATTTGCTCCTATTTTTATCACTTTTGTCTCCTCTAATCCTGCTGTCATGGAAGCGTCGTCTTCATACTTTCTTGTACACACACAGCCCTTTCGAAAGATACTTGGGGCAATCTACAGGATGAGTCACAGGACATACCTGTATTTCGAAAACGGTGTGTAAAATAAACGATGTGATTATCCTAGCAGGGAATAGGATAGGTGCTCTATCTTTTGAGACAGTTTTGGAGTTTGGGCGCCATCTTGAAATCTGCCATTTTGGGCCAAGATTCATTTTCTTAAATGGTTAGGGTGTCACGTGGAATATCAAATAACACCAGTTTTTTCTCAGGAGTTCATTCCTGCAATCCGGTTTCAGTTATCTGTTGTGGTTCACACATATCGAAACTGGGTTGCAGCAGCTAAAGGATATGTTCAATGTGTTGTCCCTGCTGATGGAGAGAGAGCTCAAGGTGCTTTATCCATTCATTATGCACGCGCACAAGAACGCCGTGGGTAATGCTATCACAGGACTGTGGGATGCATTGCTGAAGATCATGTTTGTTTTGGATTTTCACAGCATACACAAGTTGTTTCAAGTGGGCCACAAGTACAAATTAACGGTGTGAGGCTTCGGGAATGTGGTGGCCACTCCACAGGACCCCGCCGGTCAATCCAATGACCAGGTAATTGCCCATCCAGCCATTGACGGATATTAAGTCCGTAGTGTGGTGGTGCACCATCCTGCTGGGAAAAACTTGGGAAACTGCCATCTTCAGTCAACAGTGACGTGAACACAGTGTTCTGTAGCATTCGTGACAATCGACAGTCGAACAGTGAAGTGTACATTTGTTCAGGTGGGACGTAAGCAGTGCTTACAGGAGTCTCATCCTTCCGGAATATATTCTACACTGAAATAGGCAAGAAGCCTGACTAACCCAAAGAGGTCTTCCACATTATGAAAAAAAAATAAGATTGACGATTGTCAGAAGAGTGGGAGAGGGGGAAGAGGAAGAGGAGAGGGTGATATCATATCTTCCAATAATCCGGGAAGGAAACATTGCCAGTGTCTTCGAAGTTGACATCAAGAATATGCCTCGGTTTTCTATACTTTGTATGCCACTTCATTTCCATCAGGTTATTCAGTAATCAATATATTTAGTATTCCAGCCACCAGGTCATTGTTATGGCTCTTCATCGTCTGTATCATGTTGATCAGGAAATCTTGGATACACTTTCCAATGTGAGTCATGTTCAGGTCCGAGTAGATGTAATGATTTTTTACGGTCCTTCTTCCAAGCTGAGCAATGGTCCTCAGGGTAACATTCTGGGACGACTAGAGTTCACTCCATCTGCTTCTACATATAGTCGCCCACGCAGGCATACAATAGAGGAGGAGAGTCTGAATCACTGTCTTGTACAGTAGTACTTTATTATCGATGCTGAGGGCGCTGTTTCTACCCGGGAGAGCTATAAGACTGTACTTAGCCCTCTTCGCTTTGTTCAGAGCGTAAGTTACGTGACGATTCCAGGAGAGTCTTGACTCTATGATAACGCCAAGGTACTTGTAGTTGTCAACCCATTCGAGTTTCTTATTGAATAGAACCAGGGAATTCGGAGGACGCTAACCTCACCATGGGCATAAAAATTTGCCTCGTCAAACGCAATGTTATGTACAAATGAAGGATCCAGTCGATAGTTTTCCAGAGCCCATGTACAGAACTCCTCACGTCTGCCCGAATCATCCTCCTTCTCCTAAGGTTCGACATAGTTTGAACATAAGAAGTTACGAAAAGAAGTCATACAGAGTCGAGTCACATTATTATGGCCACCAGCTAGACGGCGTGGGAGTGAGTCAATAAGATTCTGGTAGGTTTCTACTAGTAGCTGTTGCCATGCAGACTGTAATGCATCCGATAGCTGCTGAAGGGTACGCGGTAGTTGTTCAATAGCACGCATATGACGATCAAGGTGATCCCAAAGCTTCTCGATTGGGTTGAGGTCTGTGGATTTAAGGGGCCAGGGTAGTGCTTGGAACTCTTGGTCGTGTTCCTCAAACCACCCCCGAACAATTGCAGCCGTATGACACGTCGCATTGTCTTGCTGGAACGTGCCATCCCCCTCTGGGAAGACAGTCGCCATGTATGGGTGTACTTGATCTGCAATTATGGATAAATAACCGAATCGGTTGAGAGTGCCTTCCACAGGTATTAGTGGGCCCAGATAATGCCATGAGAACACTCCCCACACAATGACGCTGCCGCCATCAGCCTGGGTTTGTACAACAATGGTTGCAGGATGCTTGTTGTCGGAGGTTTCTCGCCTCACCTGCCAACGACCGTCACTTCAGTGGAGCAGAAATCGTGATTCATCGGAGAAGGCAACCTTTTTCCAGTAGGAAGTGGTCCAGTTTCTGTACTGTTGGGCAAATTGAAGCCGTTTGTGTGACGATGAAACTTCGTCAGCATGGGTGCGGTGACCATCCGTCTGCTGCGGAGGTCCATACGTATCAGGGTCCTCTGTACTGTATTTTTAGAGACATGTCTGGTAGCATCTTCGTTGGTTTGAGCGGTAAGTTGGTCCACTGTAGCTCTTCAGTTGGCCTTCACACACCTTCGCAACTGACGTTCACCTCTGTCATCAATGGTACGTGGTGCTCCACAGTTCCCATACCGTATATTCTGAACGGTCCCATTTTTCCAGTCATGGTACACTTTAACTACAGCAGCACCAGAACAGTTCAGAAACTGCGCGGTTTTTCGTCCCCTTTTCCAGATCTGATAAATCACGTTTCTTACCCATTGCAGCAATGAGTGATATGTTTTTAACATAACGTCACCTAACCAATTCCCAACAGGTGACTTAGTTCCTCGTCTGGACAACCCCGAAGACAAACGTAGGGAGTGGTCATAATAATGTGACTCGACCATGTAGAAATAATGGTTTGAGATATGGTCAATCTCTTCTTTTCAGATAC
>JAHWFO010047224.1:780115-810054 GCA_023313115.1 Rhysida immarginata | reverse complement strand
AAGATAATTACGGAAACACAAGAAAGAAAATTAATTTGGGAAGAATATATTACAAAACTTTTCAGCGATGATAGGCAGGACGTAACTACTGATCACACTGACTAAGAAAACAATGAATTTGTGGAAAGTGAAAGAATAACTGAAGACGAAGTTAAATTTGCAATTCAGAAGTCCAAGAATGGGAAAACGGCAAGACCTGATGAAATACACTCTGAAATTCTAAAAATAACGGAATTGAAGGGGATGGTTTCTCTAACTAAACTATTCAAGTTAGTTTACAACTCCGGAGTAATCCCAGAGGACTGGCTTAAATCGACCTTCATCGCACTTCCAAAGAAGACAAACTCGAAAAAGTGTAGTGACTTTAGAACTATAAGCCTGATGTCAAATGTGCTGAAAGTGTTTTTAAGGATTATACTGAAAAGAATCCAGGGAAAATGTGAGGAATTCATGGGAATAACACAATTTGGTTTTAGAAAAGGTAGGAGTACAAGAGAAGCAATAAGTGGTTTGAACATTCTGGTTGAAAAATGTAGGGTGAAACAACAAGATGTGTTTATCTGTCTAATCGATTTTGAAAAAGCTTTTGACAATGTGATGCATGCCAAGCTTATAGAGATACTAAAAGATATGGAAATAGAAAACAAAATTATTAATTTAATACAGAATTTATATTGGAATCAAAAAGGTGAATGTGAAATTAAAAAGGGGGTAAGGCAAGGATGTGTACTGTCGCCAACTCTATTTAACATATATGCAGAAGCCGTTGTTAAAAATACACTAGACAACTGCAACGATGGGATCAAAATTGAAAATACCATAATAAACAACATCAGATATGCAGATAACACAATAGTATTAGCCAAATCATTAAAAGAACTACAAGATGTGATGACAAGGGTGAACAAAGAAAGTGAACAATTTGGATTAAAAATTAATGCTCAGAAAACAAAAATCCTAATAGTGAGTAAAAATGGTTCGGTTAAAAATGTTTCAATTAAATTTGACGGAAAAGAAGTAAGAAGCACAGAGCAATGTGTAAATACCTAAGAACAATAATTAATGATAAATGGGATAACTCGAGTTAGAATAAAATGTAGAATTGAAATAGCCACCATCAATGTTTCTTCCTAAAAATAAAGTCCTGACAAATAAAAATAGCAAAAAATCCATCTGCCCTCCAATCTGTAGGTACGAAAAAGAAAATAAAGAAAAAGAAAAAAGGAAGACCTCTCCTATGTGATAAAAGGCTGAAGACTAATATCAAGCTAAGAATTCTCAAATGTTATATCTGGCCAACACTCTTATACGGTTGTGAGGCTTGGACTTTGAAGAAAAGAGATATCAAGAAGCTGGAAGCATTTGAAATGTGGGCATATAGAAAACTGCTAAAAATTTCATGGACACAAAAAAATTCAAATCAAGCGGTACTTGACAAACTAGAGAAAGAAACCGAAATAGTGAAAATGATTAAAAGAAGAAAACTTGAATATCTGGGTCACCTTATGAGGCACAAAGAATACGAATTATTACAGAATATTATAGTGGGGGACGTAGAGGGAAGAAGAGGCAGGGGGAGAAGAAGAATAACCTGGATGGACAATTTACTGGAATGGACTGGACTTGGGAAAGAAGAACTGATTAAGTCAACGAAGAACAGAAAGGAGTTTGCAAAAATGATCGCCAACATCGCTCCGCGATAGGCACAATAAGAAGAAGAAACCGAAATTGAAAATATTTTGACATTAATCTGGTTTTAATAAATGCCATGCCTCCAGATTAACAAACGTTTCCAACGAAATTCATATCTCGGAGTTGCTATTGTTTCCCACTCTTAACAATTGGCCAAACAATGTCGTCACCAATTGCATAATAGCCATTCCGTTGCAGGTTAATTGATGTTTGGCAATGATCTTTAACCATTAACACTTTAATTTACTGAATTTTTTAATTTTTTCCTTTCATTGTACCCTAAACACTATCTTTATGCCAAATTTCAAGTTTTTAGGACTGCGGGAAGTACCTCAGATTTTTGATGATCGGTCAGTGAGTCAGTGTCTAAATAAAGAAACTTTGAGTTCTTGTATTTTATGAACTAGAAAAGATAGAAACGTAATATTTGAAAATTCAGTTTCATTTTCAAAGTACTCTACATATAAAAAGTTTCAGGATTCTATGCAACTCTGGCACAAAGATATGTAGCGTCAAAAGTACGCCGAGTTGCTTCCTGAAAAGGATGTTACGGCCGTGCTTGCTCGACTTGACGATTGTTGACGATTTCGGTATACCTCCCATTGCAAACCACGTCCACGAGTCGCTCATCTGTAGAAGTTCCCTCAGGCATCGCAGGCCTCGTCACATCGTGGACGTCAACTTCGACGACATTCAAAAGGCCATTTTTCCTGTGTACTGGATCTCCTAGCACCTCCGTGTCCCTCATCAATCAACAATCTGCTTCACTGTCCTAATAGAAAGGACTCCTCTTTATCCTCTGGATGACTTAACAAGCATACTTATCTCCTAATTCAGAGTACTTCCTTGGGATACTACCTGGCAGTGAAAGCATTGCTTCCGGACCGCTCATTTTGTCTTTTTCCCTGCGCTGTTCGATTGTCGATTGTCTGTTAAATCACTCATTGATGAAGGGAGTGTACCCTCGAAATATACATCTGAGGCATTAAAAATGTTTATTGTGGATTTGTGGTTTCTTCTCATTGGCTATTCTATATAAAAGAATCCTTTTCAATATGAATTTTTACTATATTAATTCTAAGCTTTTTCACGTTTTCACTTTTTCTGTATATTTACATTCAGATATTGGAAAAATTCATCAAAAAAGAGCCCCAGCAACGCTGGGTATATCAGCTAGTTACTTAATAAAATATGCCTGTTTTAGTACCATCTATTTACCATATTCTTTAAATTAAGTTGTGCACTACCCTGAGTGCTCAAATACTCATACAGTAATGACAAATGCAAGAGAGCGCATTTCGATTTGTTTCTTTTTTTAACTATCAAAGTATTTTTCCTCGATTTTATAGCAGATAAAAAAAATGCGGTCATGGGATCATATTATGTGGAATTTTTAATGATGCGATTCGCACAATCGCATTAAACTAGAGGGTCTATTTATAAATTTAAGGCTTATATACAACGTAATATTTATTACTGAACTATCTTCTGTGATTTTTTTTTCTCTGTTCCTGTTCAAATTGGATAAGTACACCATGAGTACGCTAAAGTAGCTGATTTCATTTCATGAGTCGACACTCGCATTTTTTGTAGTCTTGCTACGGTGGTATAACAACTTTAAAAATCACGCCCATCTAATAAACTTAACTTATTTATAACGTTTCACCGTACTTTTTGAGTAAGGGGCGCCCCCCCCCCCCTTCTATTTGCCTCTCCAAGCCGGCAAACGCCGTTTTGAGAAGGGCGCCTTTTTGGTTTGTATCGAGCGGAAGTCTCGCCAAACCTCGCTTCGATCGTTATTTGACAAGTGCGCAGGCGCAATAACGGATCTCGCCATTTTTACCTGCGAACTTCAAATCTCTTTTCATCATTTGCAATTATTTTAAAGACGGGCAGTCTTGGCCTGTCCGGGAAATCGATTAGGCTAGGTTTTATAGCCTTTTAGAATTTTTAAGATGACGCTTAACCCTCAGTATGAAACGATTGGGAAGAGTTTTGTCCAACAGTATTACACGATGTTTGATGACCCCATGCAGAGGCCAAACTTGGCGAATTTGTACAATGTACGGTGTGGCATTAAGCCTAATTTAAAAATATTTATTCTAGTTTATCGCAATATTTCTCATATTTAGTTCTCGTATGCTAAGGAAATAAACGTCCCCGTTAATGGGGAAAAAATGATTGTTAATTTGTATGTACGTTTTTTGGTTCAAATTTTTATTTGTAATTAAACTAATGTGTAGCGTGCTAATTTCGTAAGCCCTTATTAAAATTGTCTGTTATTAAAAGATCTGCTCGTTATCCTATCTCTGACTCTTTATAATCGTATTACTCAATAAGAAAATATAAAGATAAAATTAATGGCAATCTTCATTGTCAAATAGAATCTCGAGTTAGCATCGGGAGAAAACTTGACCTCTAAAATTTGTAGCATATAAAACGAAATGCATGAACATTACTTTCCCAAAAATTTATTCATTTGAAGGGTCTGACAAATATGTTTCTATATAAACAAATTACTTTCAGACAGAACAATCACTAATGACATTTGAAGGACAACAAGCTCAAGGGACCTTGAAGATAATGGAAAAGTTTAATGTAAGTTAGAGATTGGTGATTGGTTATTTTTTAAAATATTATTTTAGAATAAGCTTTAAAAAGACATAATTTAATAAATAATTAAGCCTGGCTATCTTTAGAATAAATTGGTTTTATTAAAAAAAAAAAAAAAAAAGGGAAAAATTATAGGGGAGATGAGAAATTTAAAATGTGCTCCTTATGTGACTATGTAATTTGATATCAGGAACAGTTAAAAATGGAAGAGGAGGGACCATGATATATTAACGGTTAATTCAGATATCCATATAAACTAAGAGCAAATCTGGTTGCAGAATGCAACTATTGATCCTTTTTACGCAGCACTTGGAAACAAATTAAACAACCTTTAAAAAATTTGTTTTAATTTAAACACTATTTGGATGCTTCTGCAGCGGATTAATATTTAAAGTAAATAGTAATAATAAGAATGTTGTTGCTTAATGAAAATCTTGACTCGATATCATTGCATCCTTCTCAATTTGAAAGATAACAATATTCAATTTAAATATTCATTTAAATATCCTTTTGTTTAAACCGAGCATCAATGGCAACAATATAATTATTGTTGGGCGCTATATTGCAGTCCCTTGCAAATAAATAGAAGAGAATTCTATTTCTTAATTCCCTGTCATTTTCTGAAATATAATTGCAGTCGATTTTGTTGCTATATTGTATGAAGATAAAGGTTTCATTTCTGAATGCTTTATGTAATATTATGTGAGGTTATTTTACAAGAGCAGTTTTCATTGCTAAAAGCTCGATCTGAAGCAGATTGCGTAAATTATAGTCTGTCTCAATTTAGAGCTGGGTATTGATCTAAAAATTTCGGATAAAAGCCGGTCTCAAATAAATGCCCGATCTATTGGCAAGATTGTCCCCGGTCTCCAATTGGCAATATGATGATGAAGAACTGAAGATGAAGTAGTTACCTTCAGTGATTCTGAAACAAAAGACATATCTACTAGCAAATTTCTGTAGTTTATGATGTAAAACTTTAAAATTTCGTTTTTAATAATTTTTTTCCCTACCTCACTAAGTTGCATACCTCACAAAATTTTTTGGTATTTTTTGGAATTGCTCTTAACGCCGGGTTTTGAATAGAAGCCTATTTCGATTAATAGTTAGGAGGTCAAGACTGTTTTTATAAATAAAAATCCAGGCCTGAAATCGAACTTTTACGGTAATGCATTAGACATTAATTGTTAATCCTAATGCCTGGATAATTTTAATGTGGTAAAAAATTGCCTTCAGTAATGCAGAGCATGTAGTTTAATCTGGGAAAGCCTAAAATAACTAAAGAAAATACCAGCATCCATGCCCTTATATGTTACTTATAGTCTAATTTATCTTGGCACATTAGCCAATATGTTGCCAACGGGAGAGGATTAACTCGTAGACTCTATTCAAGATAACTTTAATTCATGTTCACCTAAGCAAAGCGTCTTAAGCCAGGCAGGCTTTGACTTCTTATCTGTTTCTGCTTTGACCTGAATGAAATCACTATAAAAAAACAGGTGTTGGCAGTTGGAGAGTAAGGGTGAATGTGATTGGCTGAATTTGAACTATGAAGTTTCTCGCTCAGACAAGCTCATCTGCCTTCCTATAATAGATGAACTGTAAATCCACCAATGTCGACGGCGGAGAGTGTTAAAGCATAAGTCCCCTGAAGTTGATGATCGTCAGGTCACGGATTTGAATCCCGCAGTGGCATGGAATATTTCTGTTCGTCTTTTCTAACCTATGCTAATAGTCACTAATCTGCATTTGCTCAGTGTGGAGGCTTATTTTGGCCAATTTCTCTTCAGTTCAACCATGCTATCGATTGTGTGGAAAAATTTGGAGGCCTCAACCTGCAGTGGATAGATGATGGTTGTAAATAATGACGACTTAAATCTGTCCACGAGTATTTCAAGAGGGGGAAAAAATAAGGATTTGCTCTCATATTTTCCTAAGTCTTGATACAGAAATGAAGTACAACCAACCCTTCTATAACGTGGTATTCTGATAATGCGGTTCCATATAACACGTAAAAAAATTGCGACAGTCCTCCTATAATGATACTCTTATATCATGGTTTCTATGTTATTGTGTACAATTTACATTAATTGTAAGCGATCTCCCTACAGCAGGAGATTAGAATTTTTCTATTTCACTTTTCTGGACGAAATAATGGAGAAATAATCTTTTTTTTTTTTTTTCATGCATGTATTTTGCAATTTTTCATTTTCAGTTACAGAGAATTTTCCTGTAAATTCAAAAACTATGCAGCATTACAACAGATGCCGTGTTGTCTATATTATGAGCAGTCATATGCTCACGTGACTTCATTGGTCCAATGGTGTGCAAAATTGCCTATATAAAGCAGTTTTTCATATAACGCATTACGAATTAATTTGATTTTTTATTTTAAATAATAATTCTGAGATTCTCATAACTGTGTACAAATAAATCCGACTTGTATGTATTAATTTGAAGTTTTTTTATAATTTCCATATAATTTGGTATAAGGAAAATTAAGGAAAATTATTTGGTTTAAGTCGTGTTATGAGAGGGTTGACTCATAATAAATTTAAAGTCAAGGCTTCATTAAATTATTTCAAATATTTTTTACAATTTGTATGAAAAGATGAAAAATTTACTGGAATAGAATTTTGATTTCACATTTGAATGTGTATAAAAACACGTTTTATTAGATTCTTTTCCTGGTTTTAATTAAAAATAAAAAGCTATTTATTTTAAATCTGATTTCATTTTGATTTTTTTATATTAAGTAATGTTGCTTAATTATTTTTGTTCAGAGTTTAACGTTTCAAAAAATTCTACACATCATCACTGCTGTAGACTGCCAACCAATGTTTGATGGGGGTATTTTAATATGTGTCCTCGGTCAATTAAAGGTAAAATTTATTTTTATTGAAGGAGATTCTTATTTTAAGAAAACAATTGTTTATAATTAAGATATTTTGTCCCAGCATGTGAATACCACCTAAACTGCCTAATTCCTACAGAGCTCGAAAAATCTTTTCCTTTACAAGTGAGATAAGTATGGACTTTTTTTTTTTTCCAGTGCTTTCAAGCACTTGAAATAACTGAGGGGAGAATTGCCATCGGTTAAAGAAGTGTTACACTTAAGCTATTTCAAGTTCAGAATTTGATTAGGGAATCTTGGATGTTTGAATTTTGAGGCAATTTCTTATAATGGAAGATTATTCAAAAGAATTAGCATATATTTGCTTTGGAATAATAGATGTTGATCATTTATTAAAATTTTAAATTAAATATTTATTAAAATAGGCAGAAAACTTAGAAATACATACATGTAATACTGTAAACTCCCTCTTATCTAGTCTCCCTTAACTGGTCACATTAAATGAAAATTGTGTATTTATTATCTAAATGCTGTATTACTTATGGTAAACAAATTTTTATATAGGGTGTCTCAAACCTTTGGACTGTAAACTGAGTATTTTGAGATAGGGAACCAATGTTTGGGAATGCATATTTCAGGCAGCACAAGATCTTGAACGGTCATTAGCATGTCTGGTCATCAGCAATGATCCTATATCAACTTTGGGCCAGGTACTGTGCATGATCACCTAATTGGACCTAGTTGAATGGACCACGTTACCGGATGTTCATTCGCGAACTGCTGCTAGAGTTGTTTTGACATTGTACCTCTGGTTGTCCTTCAAAAAATGTGGTCTAAAATGACTGTGCCCCTGTTCACTTTATCTGCAAGCACCTAATCATTTGATTGGAAGGGGAGGCCAATGCAGTTGCCAGATCTCATTTCTCTAGATTTTTAATTAAGTGGCAAATTAAGAGATTGGTGTACAAAACCCCTATAGAATCTGATACAGTACTGATTTCAAGGATCCAAGCTGCCTGTCTCCTTGTATAACAGACACCTTGATGGATATATTTTTGTAGGAGTGCAGCAAAATTTGCATGTGCCGTTGGAATTTAGTATTAAGACTGGTGGTCGTCACTTTGAACTTTTGCTATAGGTATAGATAAATATATTTTTGCTCTGAAAATGAAAGCAGCTTAAAAAACTTTTCTCACACATTTTACTCACGTGGTCCCTGAAATAGCATTTCCGAACATTGGAAATGATTGATGAGCAACTACAATTTAAGCAGAATTTCATTTCATCTAACAAGGTCCATTTCCATCTCTGATTATGTTAATTACCAGAACATGAGGTAGTGGGCAAATAAATTAAGAACATTCCACAAAGATGCTTTGCACGACTACTAGGTAAAGTGCAGTGGTTTGTTTAAGCACAATGGGGCTAGCTTACTTTACTGACGTTATTTGTAAATCATTATCAGCAAATAAAACATTTTTGTGCTCTCAGGTAAATGTTTCATACTTATATTACAAACATATAGGGTGTCCAAAATCATCTTTATACTTTTAGAAAATCATTATAAAAGAAACAAACAAGGATGTGCAGTTTTATTTTTTTGTGTTCAATAAAGAAAGTGTCAAAAGTTTTCTTTGACAATATCTAGAAATTTCAATGTGTGCACCAGTAGTCTATATAGGTGCATGCGACATATTTAGTCAATAAGAGATTTCTAACCAGCTTCTGTGAAACTTGGAAGAATAGGCAGTCTCAATGGTGGCATAATTCGACTATTCACTTCGTCAGTTTGCCCATATTGGGATGCCATCTTTTGTTAACTTCATTTATAAAAAATTCGATATTTTCTTTATTGAATACAAAAAGATTACTAGTGCATATCCATGTTAGTTTCTTTTTAATGATTTTCTAGAAGTGTAGAGAGACTTTTTGGACACCCTGTATACAGTATATGCAAATTCAAATGTCTAATACAGTGATTCCCAAAGTGGGGGCTGCGACCGGTTCACCAGGGACAGTGGCAGCCAACCATAGTTGAGTTTTCCGATGTGGAAAATTTTCTGGAGCATCAGAGGGGCCCCGGCTTAAAAAGTTTGGGAACCACTGGTCTAATACATTCTTGTACTAATGGACCTTGTATGGCAAAAGGCATCAAATTTAACCTTGGATATTTATGATTTAGATGATTATTATGGGTTAGGTAGCAGACATCTTGCTTTGATGTCCAATTTCTTGTCTCATACCAAGCAGTGTCTCTAATATTATTAACGTGACTGAAGTTGGTGATATTTGCTGGTGAGAGCAGTACAAAAAAAAAAAAAGAATCTCAGGACAAAATGTCTGGGGTTGTTGGATCCGGGGAACAAGGTGACCATTCTAATCTAATATTTTAAGAAGTTTGCTTCAGAGCTAATTTTAGGAAATAAAACTAGTGTTTTTCCTGTGCCCTTTTTTAATGGTCCAGATAATGGTTTGTAAAATGTAAAAGTTTATAATATAGAGTGGCATACGTTATTGGTATCATAAAAAAAAAACAAAAAAAAAAAGTCTCTACCTGGTTTGCAACAATGAAAATGGAAACTCTCAAAAGTTTTTAGCTGCTTCCATTAATGTGACTGATCCCATCATGCAACGTGGTATTCCATCATAATCAAACTGGAAAAACAATGTGTGTGGTGGTTATTGGAATTAAAATCTAGGATTAAAGTTCAATGACATTATCGCTCTGAATATGAGGAAGAACCCACCTAATAAAAGATTCTTAAATAGCTAGCTTAAACAATTTCAAGCAGCAGTAAGTTAGTTGCAATTGAAGGGTGTGGAAGACCATCGACCTTGAATAAATTTTGCAAAAATTACAGAAGCATTCATCTGCAGCCCAGCGAAATCGACGCACTGTGCAAATTTGGAATTGAACATTTCCAGGACACTGCCCTAAGGATTTGCAGTCGATAGGACCGTTCTTCACTGAAAAAAAAACTGAACAGCATAAATAAACTGCCCATGCTGGAAAATTGGGATCATGCATGAAATTTTTAAATTATTGTTTACTATACTATTGGTTATCAATATCAAGGAATAGAGATTCATTTTTTCGAAAAAATATATAGTTATTTTTTTTTTTAAATATTAAATTTGACATCGTATGTCATTTTCCTATTCATCACTATCGCCAGCAATGCTTAAAGCTTACAGCCAACAATATGCATATGCTAGAAAGTGATATCGGGTATTGCTTTCGTTGAGAGGCATGGTTGCACATTTCTAACGCTGTTTTTAAGAGAACTGTCCATGCCATATCATCCATCATCCAGAAGCTGTTCAGTAATACTTGGAGAGAGATTGAGTACTGCTTAAATATTTTACAGGGCACACAAAAGGAGCTTATATGAGGTGGACAGATTTGTAGTGATATGAAAACTTTGAGAGTTGGCTGCAAACTGCATAGAAATCTATGAGCCCATATGAGGTGGTCTGTTTTCATTGCTGCAAACTGCATAGAAGTACAGAAGAACTCTATTACAAATTGGCTGGGGGACAACGATTTTTTCATAATAGCAGAGTTTTCTATTAACTAAGAAGAGAAAAAAAAGGAAACTCGTTTTTTTTTTTGCTGATATATTACATTATTTGATTGTATAGTACGTATTTGCAGGAGCCTATTTGATTGTTCAGTATTTGCAGTAGCCTATAGGGAGAAATATCAAAACATAAACATTGAATATCCACCATCTTTTGAGGGCATCGAGACCCATGGCTGCCATGGCTCTGAACTTATCCCATTGTTTTACAATACATCCAAACACACAACAACTCGTTACCATCGTTATACAATAAAAAGTTGGGCAAAAACAGTGCACTTCGATGAGCAGCAGTATAGGATTGCCTTCCTCTTGCCCTCAAAAAATGGCAGCTGTACCCATCATTCAATGCGAAGATATTTTACCCTATTACAGTACAGAGTAATAAATTTTAATCATTTGATGAATATTCTAAAATTGACGTCTGTTTTTTTATGACGTTTAGGGATTTTCCTATTACAGTTATAAAGTCGTTAACTTTGAAATACAAATTAAATTCTTCATCGGTAACTTCACTTTCAGTGAAAAATAAAATTTTTAATTTGCTGGAAAGACAGTTTAACTCTTGTGATGAATGAGCTTCTTGGCCCTGTTCGCCTATCTTGTCATCACTCTCCTCGTATTTGCCATCTTGGTTTTCGCAGATCTGTTCTATAATAGCTTCGTCTGTTAATGGCTTTGCCGTTATTAAATCGCTATCAAAGTGACAAAGCTCACTTGCAAATAAATGATAAGAAACGTTTATCCAAAATCTCACCCACAGTTAAGAAACGAACGTCACGTTTTATCAATAGGGGTAATTAAAATTGTTTCAATAATGGGTGATTATTTCAATAATTGTTCGTTTTTCCGGTGATTTTCAGGTGAATTTTGCATACATTTTTTAGGAATATCTGAGTTTGCAATTAAAAGTTGTTCGTAATATTAGGGGAATTTAACAAGAAAAATAGTAATTTGGGGCCGGGACACGAAAAATTTTTGCATTAAGCAAGTTTTCATATTAAGAGTTTGTAATATCCACGTTTGACTGTAGCTTCTTTAGTTATAATGTTATAAAAGTTTCTTAGGATACCAGTAATTTATGCCTACTTTGTATTGTTCAGAATTTTTTCTAAATAGGTGGTAAAATAATTTTTAGGAGGGGGAAATGAGTAGTTACCGTATTTACCCGATTATAAGACTAGTTTTTTTTCCAAATTTAGAGGGCAAAAAAGGGGATCGTCTTCGAATAGGATGTTTAGCCCCGAGAAGCGATGCGAGTGGCTTCACTGCATAAGACCATTGCTGCTCTTTGTGTAGACTGTTGTGGCTTCACTGCATAAGCCAAGCTAATGGTGGATGGAAAATGAATTGATGACTGACTGGATTAAATATGTCTGGTGTAAACGCCCAAAATCTTTATTAAAAGAAGAGGAATGCTCGTTTTGGATGCCATGAGGAGGCATTTAACTGAAAAAGTAAAACAAGATGTTTTGAATGCTAATTGTGAACTTTTTAATTAGGTATATACAAGGAAGTATGAAATGTCAACATCTAAAATTTAGATTTTGTGATGAAAAAGTAGTTTAAACATCATCTGATCAGACAGGCTGATAATAGGTAATCATTCTCTTAACCCAGTAGGAAAATAAAAGCATTCTGTAAATCTGTTTGGACAGAATCTGTTGGGATACTGTTTCTAAAGAGAGCATCATTAGGGGGTTTAAAATTCGTCAAAATTTTGCTAAAAGCTGAAATTCGTCAGTCATCAATATGGCCAAACAGCACCCAACGTGGAATTTAAAAATTGTACGAAGAAAAGGATATTTACGATGTGCTTGGTTCTAAAATAAAGGTAGCTGTTGACGAATATTGTAAAATATACAGGGCGATTCAAAATTCAATGTACAAACTTTTAGGGGAGGTAGTACGGGTAATTCTAAGCAAAAAAAATTCATATGAACATGGGTCCTCATTTGAATGATAACTGAGATATGAACAGAAATAAACATTTGGCCCCCAAGATCAACATGTTAATAACAGGTTCTGTAACATCTAGGAAGATGAAATTTGAGGAGATAATAGGGTACATAAAACTATGTACACCATTAAACTTCGATCGAATTCCAACGAGTAATTTCCGAATTAAACATTCAACATCGTAATGGTGCTCACATGTGAGTACTAATCATTACTTGTTACAATCTTGACTGCGTAATTTGGAAACTACTCGTTGAAATTCAATCAGGGTTTAATGGTATAAATAATTTTATGTACCCTATTATTCCTCCAAATTTCATCTTCCTAGATGTTACAGAACCTCAGTTATTAACATGTTGATCTTGGGGGCTGCATTTTTATTTCTGTTCATATCTCAGATATCGTTCAAATGAGGACCCATGTTCATATGAACTTTTTTGCTTAGAATCACCCGTACTACCTCACCCAAAAGTTTGTACATTGAATTTTGAATCTCCCTGTATAACAGTGTTGTAGTAACATGTTGGAAATCTGGAAAACTAACTCTCGGTACATGGAATTTTTAAGAAAAGTGAGATAATGTTAATGAGATTGTTTTCCAATTCACATTTTAAAAGTACTGCAAGTTTCTACATAAAACACAACTTTATACGATGTGCAAAATGCTGCGAGAATTGTTTTTAGATTGAATTGTTCCATGTTGCACTATGAATTAATATTAGTGAAAACTGGTTTCAAATTGCAACAATGTTAATTTTATTACTAATATGCGTTTTGGTGTTTAAACCATCGTCAAGATTTAAAATCTGAGCAATTTATATATGGAGGGTGGGCTAGGTTCCACGTCATTTCCCAGTTGGTAAGGAGCTAATTGTGCCCATGTGGGTCTTCTTTCACTCCAGTCAATCTTGGAAGAGAGTAGGAGTAACAACAAGCAATTGGAGGTGGGGGGGAGACTTCGAATACACGATTAAATATACAAACTTATTAAACAATGAATTTAAACAACAAATTGTTTGGCTACAAAATAAAATTTTTGAAGACTAGTTGATAAGTGGATAAATGATTAAAATGGAATAACTTAAAATAATGAATAAAAATATCCTTATTTATACTTTTAAAAAAGAAAATAAAGTGAAGAAGTAATAAAAATAAATAAATAAATAAATAAATAAATAAATAAATAAATAAATAAATAAATAATAGTCTCATAAGTTAGAAAATCACTATCTTAAGTCGTTAGAAAAGATCTACCGTAAGTATTCTACTATAACGCCATATCTTGTATAATACGATCCCATTTTCAAAGCACAAAAAAAAAAAAAAAAAAAAAAAAAATCAGTAAAAATTTTACCCTCTTGTAAAATATGATCCCCATTTTTTGATTCGTCGCTAACTTATGAGAAATGAAATACGAAAAATGAATGTACCTGGATCTATACAATTAAAAAACTTCAAAACCTGATTCATTATCACCTGTTTCTTCAAAAAGTTCCTTAATACTGAAAGATAATGGTTAAGTAAAAAATAATAGATATTTAATTTTGAAAAAAAAAAATGATACAGTTATGGTAGATTACATGTACTTTTATTGTATGTTCATTTTTGGAAATTATTAAAATACACATTATGTATTCGTGTATTAAGTACAGCAATAAATATTAATTTGAATTAAATAATAAATGATATTATAACTGGAGATAAGCCTACCAAGCATCAGGTAAAGATTTTTCTATCGAAAAATGGAAGGAAAAATTCTGCAACCTGGGTTCAAACCAGGAAACTCTGCTGTCATGGCCGATGCCTCTACCAGTTGGGCTGTCGCAGAATTTTTCACCAAGAATTTCATATTTATATGCTAGTTTCATTTGAAATCGCCTCCTTCCCCCTCCAAGTGATGGAAAAGTGGTTGGGAAATTGAGGGGAAAAAAAAAAAGCAAACTTACGTAATGTATATTGCGTAAACTGTATGATGTACTGTAATGTACCAGTATATTAAATATTTTATGCTAGTTTTCGTTTAAAAAAAAAAAAATCATCAGATCGAAGTTCGTTTTACCCCACCTCCCCATTAGATTTTGGTGGCAAAAGTGGATGTGAAATCGAGATAAAAAGCGAATTAATGTACTGTAATAATTCACTCTAATATACCAATATATCCAATGTTATACACAATTTTCATTTGAAGTTCGTTGGGGGGGGGCCCCCCCCCCCCCTGCCCCAGCTGTTGTAGCGGAAAATTTTTCCCTTTTGTATAATGCGATCCCACAAATTTAGGTGGTTTTTTTAGGTCAAAATTTTTCGAATTATAGTAGAATACCTATGGTAATGTGAGTAATGAAGTCGAAAAATATTAATAACTGATATGTAGAAAATTACGGTACTTTTAAAGCATGAATCGGAAAACAATCTCATTAACATATCTCATTTTTCTTAAAAATTGCATGTACAGAGAGTTAGTTTTCCAGATTTCCAACATGTTACTACAACATTGTTATATCTTTTACAGTATTCGTCGACAGCCACCTTTATTTTAAGACCAAACTTTTCTATGGATAAGGATATTTTAAATTCCACGTTTGGTGCTGCTTGGCCATATTGACGACTTTGATTTCAACTGGTACTACATTGGAAGGTCTCCTTGTGAGATAAAAGCATTGTTCATTTTAAAAAAATCTTTGTGCAATTATGTTATTAATTTGTATGTAAGAATTACCTGTGTTTATTATTAGACCTGTTAGTAGAATTTCCATATTGTTGAAATGCATATAATTCATTTTCTGACTTGAATTTTTTTCTTGAAATGTTTGCAAATTTTGGGTGGTCATATAATCTTGTAAATACGGTAAATGAGTTGTGAAGAAGCTGACCTCATCGTTCTTTGACAATGGCTTATGCCAAAAATTATAATTTTAATGGTTCTTAATATTTATTACATCACCTTATTTACATTTGAGAGAATAATTTATTAACATTAACAGAAAATTGCAGTAAATGTTTCTCTGCATTTGAAGCAGTATTTTAGCTTTTAGTAAGTTTATTGGAGAAGACTTTAAATAACCTGAATCGACAGAGGACAAGGAAAAATTGCATACATGTCTGACTCTATTGTCTTTTCACAGGCAATTCTTATTGACAGACATTTGATTTGCTGACCTTGCTTGCAACAAATTATTAGACTTCTTAAATTTAAGGTCACCAGCATATGTATTGGCAAGTCCGGTAGAAGTGGGTGACATCTGGGGGCAACGGCAAAAAAAACCCTACAATTGTGGCCGAGAAAGATACAAGTAATGCTTGTGTGGGTGAAGGCAGTGGTCAGATGATAGGTGTTAATCATTTAAGGAAGAATTATAAATACTGCATAACTGGATGTAAATCAAAATTTGATTCTGAAAAACATAAGTCTCATACATTTCCGAAGAATAAATCTTAAGAAAAGAATGGGAAGTAAGACTGAAGTTCTGAAAACGTGTATCGAAAACATATTTCATGTATGCTTACAGCTTGCATTTCCATCCAGGTTTTGCCGGTTTGATTGTGAGTTTATGCTAGCATCTCACAACCTATATTTATGTTTTGAATGTGATTTTGGTAGAAATTTTGCAGTTCAGGATTTAAGTTTGTAGAATAATCATATTCATTGATGTTGCTCATCACAGCATTACTATCACACTTTGCTTATAACAACAATCTTACATCTTCATGAAAAGGCAAACAACAGAAATTGTAAGGAATAGCTTTGCTGGCTAAAAGTTTTATAAGCACTATGTACAGCCTACCTTGGATGGGGACACTTACTGTTGCCTTCCATTATCTGTTTGCACTTATCTAAAAATCAGGTTTCTGATACCGGCTTAAGTCAATTTGGTAATTGAGCATGGCTACTCTTTAATATAATTCTTTGTTTTTGTGATAAAAATTAAAGGATTCAAAAATTGTACTTTGATAAAATGATAAAACCCTTTTTATTTTTTGATGGGCATTCACTACAAATTCATACTTACAGGTGTATGGAAAAATTAAATTAGTTTATAGGAGTTGAAACAACATTTCTTACTGTTATCCCCCACTTTATTTATGCACTTAACTCCAACATTTTGCCAGTTCCTGAATACTACGAAGAGATATCGGAAAGTAACGCCATTTATTTATATCAAAGAAAATTACAAATCGTACAGGTAAACAACTAAGTACACCTTGACGATTTAGGCATTTATCCCACTGATTCACCAGCTTTAGAATACCCCACTCATAGAACTCCATCGGCTGTGAATACAGCCAATGGCACATGACAGATTCGAGTTCTCCGTCGGTCTCAAACCTTTGACCACCCAGAAATCTCTTCTTGGGACCAAAGAGGTGGTAGTCCGAGGGCGTTAAGTCTGGACTGTAGGCTGGGTGGTCCAGAACTTTCCAACCGAAACTGTATCCAAGCTTCTCATGCACCATAACTCAAGCAGATCAACAGATATGTGAAACGTTTCACTCACTTCTTTCAAGGAAATGCAATGGTGTTCTCTGGTTGTGTTGAATTTTTTGCTAACAAGAGCATATGGATGTTTCCACACCATGCTTATAATTTTGGGCTTGTGAAACGCAAGCCCAGGACCCATCTCCTATGACGATCCCATTCAGAAATGCAGTTTCCTCCTGATTGTACTGCTGCAGATGTTGTGACTGCACGCCATTCTATTGCTGTCTGCTCTGGTGTCAGACTTTTTAGAATCCAAAACGAACAGACTTTGCGATATCAAAGCTTCTCATCACCATATCCCATGCAGATAGATAGGAAATGTGATGGTTTTCTCTGATTGCATTCTCCCCAGAAAATTTTATCAGGTGGGTGGAAAGATAAAACAGCCGGGCGGACAAAAATTAAAAACAAATAGAATATTATGCAGTGGTGTGCAGTTTTTCATATATTCAGCCAGGCGGTCACCAAAGTCAGCCAGGCAGCGCACCCGTTCAAAAGCGCCTGGGGAGAATCCTGGCATTGTTAATGCCTTCGATAAAGGCAGGTGTTGTCGTTGACACAGGCCGCCCAGAATGCTATTTATCATCAAGGCTAACATTTCTTTCCAGAAACATTTTACATCATATGCACACATTAAAATAGTTCAGACAGCTGGCACCGTAAACTTCTATCATTTCCACATGAATTTCAGCAGGGTTCCTACCTTTTGCGAAAAGAAACCTTATAATGCTCCCTGTTCTTCCACTGTAGATGATGTGATAGCAGCAGCCATTTGTAAAACGACTGGTAGTACTTAGCTCCCTGTTCTTCTGTACACTACATGATCAAAGGAGTTGGGACACCTGTTGCTCTACCGTAAAGCCGCAAAAAGCTTCAATCAGTTGTGTGTAGGACCACCCTGAGCTGCTATCACTGCCTCCACCTTACATGGCATACTGTCCACAAGTTTACGGTATGTGTCCACAGATATTGACCTCCATTCCTCAAGGAGTGTCGTGGTCAGTTCTAGGGCAGATGTAGGGCGAACTATCCTGGATCTCACATGTCGTTCCAATTCGTCCCAAAGACGTTCGATGGGGTTGAGATCAGGACTCTGGGCGGGCCAATCCAGTTCTTCAACCTGCATCTCGTCAAACCAGTCGGATATGGATCTTGCTTTGTGGCAAGGTGCATTGTCATGCTGGAAGAGGAATAGCCCATCACCGAAGTGTTCCCACAGCGCTGGAAGTGCCCCTTTATCCAGAATGGTCCTGTAGCCATCAGCATTGAGGTTTCCGTCCACCTTGATGAGCCGGCTCACTCCAGTCCAGGAGAAACACCCCACGTGTTCACAGGGGTGTCCCAACTCCTTTCATCATGTAGTGTATTCCATATACTTACCACACTGATACGTTCAAACAATTTGCCAGACAGCAGTCCCACTTTCACTTGGGTGATCCTTATACTTGTTCCTTCTTATGCATACAAAATAAGAAAAAAGAAATTTGTTTTGTCTTAGCATTCTTCCTAAGGAAAGAGAAACTGATAAAAGGTAACATGGTATGTATAAAACCAGTTGATAATGTGTGGTACTGCATTACCATAATTTTAAATTAAAAGCATCTTGACTGTATTCATGAAGTTGGTCATTCAGTAGCAGATTTTGCTGGTTTTTTAAACTTCAGATTCGGATAGAGCATCAAAACTTAAGTAAAAGTTATTAATGAGAACATGTCCTATCTATTCGGGAACATGGCCAAAATGGTGGTTAAAATTAATCATTTTTGGCTGGCACTAAGGACCAAATGTTTCTTTGCTAATTCATACTTATTGAGGTATGCCTAGATTACACAAATATTTAATGTATTATTGTGGAGCATTGTTTTCTGTATTCTCTCTGAAGATAATTGCAGAGCTGATATGTCTTTTTCAATGGTTTTTTTTTTTTGTTTTTTTTTAAATAGCTGACGGGTCTCGAAAATGTTCTGTTGGTTTGTTTTTAAACTATGCACCTAAGTAAAAATGATCAAAATCAAATTGACTTTTGTTTGTTTTTGGTTTTTAATTCTGAAACTTTGGAAAAGGGTAAGATGGCAAGGAATCAACCGTCATTAATGTTTTAATCAACATCCAGATAGGTTTCTATGGATATTGATGAAGGTCCTTCAATATTTTAATATGGATGTCCTTCTGCCCAGACACATGTAGGAGCTAGATTCATCAGCAGACATTCAGGAAAGAGTAGAGTTAAACGAGCCTTTTGAATAAATAACTGAAACGGACACTGCACTATCGGATACTGACTATCAAAATTATCACAAACAGATTCAATTTCCTGTTTTGGTAGATTAAGATCTTATATGACAAATAATCACAGTGAATCTGCAATCGACAAGTTTTACAGACTGAAACAATCGGAAAACTGAAGCAGAAAGACAGCAGATTTTTTTTATCTCATAATGTTAAAGAAATAAAGAACATTCTTAAAAAGAATTAATCCTGGAGTTAATCATAAAGAAATTTTGGATGCCTGCCAAAATTGGATTAAAATTTATTGGGCCTGGATGTCCGCCAGGTTCCACTGTATGATTGCATCAGTGGTTTATTGAATACCAGCTGATATACCCGGCCTTGCTCGGGCTCTTTTTTGATAAAATTTTGCAAAATCTGTATGTGAAGGTACAGAAAAATGAACTCGTGAAAAAAGCTTAGAATTAATATAGTAAAAATTCATATTGAAGAATTGAAACTAATTCTTTTAAAATGATCCTAATGGATGGCCTCTCCAACTACGGCCCTTTAGCAGTTCGGCTCTACTTCGCTCGTGTTGGAATGTTGTATATAGCTGAGTGAGTTTGACACAGTGCCGAAGGAAAAAGGTGGAGAATAATGTTCATTTTTTCTGTATATTCACATAAGAAATTGCAAAATTTCATCCAAAAAGAGCCGAGCAACGCTGAGTATATCGGCTAGTTCATAATAAATCGAAAAATAGGCCTATATACTTAAAATAAATTTTAAATCAAAGAACAAAATCCATATTTTATGACCGATGTAAAAACTCTCAACATGCGAGTTTGTATGTTAATTTATGAAAACCAACAAAAAATCTGGTAAAAATCCGGAAAACATAAAATACCGAAAATTGGATCCAAATAATAAAAAAATAAACTAAGCAGACTGTTGATCTCATTAATTGCCATCACCATACCAAATTTCATTAATCTAGACATATTTTTACTCGCAACATACTGGAAAACCTGCGAGAAATCTCATATTTTTACGGAAGGCCATAGGGAGGCAAAGGGGTAAAATATGAAAAAAAAGCAGAAATTGGTTTTATGCAAATTATATAAATATTCTTGGTTCAAATATCTAAGTCTTACGTGAATCTGCCACAGAGCGGGGTTGATCAGACGCAAATGTCAAAGTTAGGCCTATTTTGGGTTCTTTGGATTTCTGCCCCCCTAAAAATCAATTTTCAAAAGTCAACGAATGCTCCCTTTTTATATACATCTTTTACATCTTCGTGTGCAATTTTGAAGCTCTCTGCATTACCGCATTGGAGTTAGGTGGCAAAAACACAAAAGGGGAGGGGTGGCAATCATTGGGGCTTCCTGACCCACCTCACAAGACGAAAATAGAAAAAAACAGAAATTGGTTTTTTGGAAATATCCCCGAGAAGCTTCCCTCAGAGTTGCGTTGCTTTATCTTTATTCCCGTGAAGTTGCATCAAATTTTCAGAAAATTTTGTGAAACTCCCCCGAAAATCGATTTCTTTCAGTTTTCGCACCCTTAAAATTCAAATATCGAAAATCGGGGAAACTATTTTTTTGGCACGGTAGCTATAACCTTCCTGCAAAATTTCGAAGAGATGCGTTTATTGGAGGCGGAGCCAGGCAACTGAATGTGCAACTCCTTTCGGCCTCCCGGGGAGGCAGGGATCCGAATTTTGAAAAACCCCGTCTTAGCACGCCCCTACGCTATCAGTTCTATAACCCCACCGAGTTTCGAGTTGGTGGCCCCAGTAGATTTTGCTGTACGATGATGTGTCAGTCAGTGGATGTCCTCTTTTATATATACAGGGTATCTCAAAAAAATGTACTAACACTTTTTTTTCAGGTGTAACTAATGTAACAGAATGACAGGAGATCAACTTAGCTTTGGATAGAGAATGTTTGTCCTTAAATGTACTTTCAGCAAGATGGAGCACCTCCCCACTACCATCACGATGTAAGGGCTCACCTCGATGCAGGTTATCCAAACACATGGATTGGACGAAGGGGTAGCATTGAAGACCCTGCGCGTTCCCCAGACCTCACGCCAATGGACTTCTTTTTATGGGGATACCTCAAGGACAGAGTTTATCACACAAAACTAAGAACAATTGATGCATTGAAATTGGAAATTTAAAGACAATGTCGCGATATTCCAAATGAACTGCTTCGTGACGTTTGCGAATCCATTGGTGCACGTTATCAGCTTTGTCTGGACAATGACTGCCATCAATTTGAACATTTGCAAACATGATTCTTTAATTACATTTGTCTTCTGTAATTCAAACCTTTAAGCTTGTCTCTTATGTTCATAAATAATAGTCGCGTTCACAACCTCTTAACTTTTCTCACTTACCGTAAATACTGTATTTAGCGCCGGACCTGAAATACCGGCCCGGGAGCTTATTTTAGTTCATTTCGTGGATATATCTTCTCTTGCTGCTTTCTCACTGGAATGTTTGCTCTCCCAAATGCCACTGCTAAACCGGAAATTAGATACCAGCACGATTGTCTTCTAATTTCTTGCTTTTAATTTTGGATTCAGTCAAGCAACATAGCTGATGAAAAATGAAAACTTCACAGTTATAGCATCAATTTTAATCTCGCCATTCTAATTTTCAGTTGTGCAGAATTTTATAAGCGCCGGACCTGTAATACCAGCCCGCCTGCATTAAGCGCCTGGGAGTCCGCTGAATTTTTGCAAATAAGCGCCCCGGCGCTTAATACAGTATTTACCGTACCTTGTTTAAGTCACTTTCAGTGATGTCATTTTGAGGAAAACAAAGTCTCAAAAATGACTTTTCTGAAAGCGAGCCAGTACCCACTTTCTCCTCTGCTTTTCTTACTTTTCTGGCTTTACAGCCACTAACTTCTGGTTTAGTGGTAGCCATATTGAATCGCCACTTCGCTTGTTTTGATGATTGTCCACCGATAAAACTTGTACATGTAATTTAAAGGCGTAAGTAACGTATTTAAAGTTGTAAATTTTTTTGGTTATAAATTAAGGAATAATAAAACCATGGAGAACAATAAAAAAAAACATTTTTCACAATCAGTAAATCACTTACTATTTTTCAAACAATTTCAGTATGTTCATGCTATGTATGGCTGATGCAGTTTTAGATGCAAAAGTAACAAAAGCAGCAAAAGTGATCTTTTCACTTCCGGTTTCATTCACAACGAAAACCTATTTTCTTTGCTTTTCAAAAGCAAAAACAAAGTCTCTTTCCCTTAAGTGAAAGGTATTGAATGCGACTAATGTTTTTATAGTCATTCAAAGTGTTAGTACATTTTTTTGAGATATATTCTATACAGGGTGTTTCATAATTGGTGTCCCGTCTTTAGGTCCAAGTAACGACTCAAGGGGAACAGATTGGGGGAAAATGAATATTGATTATTTGGTTTTAATGTCCCCTAATTCAGAATAAAAACATTTTGCGTCCCTGGGGGTGAAGGGGTAAATTTTGAAAATTTTAATTTTGTAGGGGTAGGGGTTAGACCCCATGTGTTATTTAGAAAGTTGTAGAGCATCACGTAAAATGTGGGTTTAGCAAAAAACCCGGCGAAAAAATCTCATGCCCTGCCCCCTTTATCGAGTGGGTAAAGTGAAAGGTATGGCTAGCCGATGTGGACAAACACCATACTTATTAGAAAACAGTAGGGCCTACATTTGGAAAATTAATGAGAATGAATGAGTCGTTACCCTGAAAAGCTAATAAACTCGTCGCAAAACTCAAATTGTACGCAAATTTTGCTTCAAGACATCGAAAGAAGAAAGAAAATTGCAACAACATCAAGTGTACATCTAAAGTAAGATTACGTGAGTAAAAAATATTTAGACTAGAAGGCATCCTTGGAGAGGTCCATCCATTGTGAGCCTTTAAAAATTTTTTTTCGGTAAATCAAGTCCCGGTATATCACCTAGAATGGATTTTTTCAATGAAGAGGTAAATTCCTGTCTTTCGGATTTTTCTTAGAATGGATAGTCCCTTCGCTCTATATTGTAGTGATTGAGTTATTATTTAACCAATTTGGAGGTTTAATTTAGGTTTTTGAGGTTCTGTTTACCTACAAGCATAATTATCCCGGGCAACGCCGGGTCCTCTGCTAGTCCTGGGGCGGTTTCCACTACATTTCGAGTTCAAGATACGGTGTGACGTCATGCGCGCACGACTCTTGCGCATTTCGAATGACTTTCGACATCGCTTTCGAAGAGATGTACTGGAAAGCCCATTTTAGCCTTTCGCGACTCCTTGTTCTCGCGAGAGCTGTGGGGTCTCGTTAGTGCTTCTTTTACTTTCTTCATTCGCTGAATTTCACTCACTGATTTTATTTCACCTTCAATTCTTGAAGATAAACAGAATTTTTTTTTTGGACATTTCATTGAATACTTTTTAAGATGAGTCTATTCAAGAACAGTTGAAGGGGTGAGGGTTCTTGGTGTGTTTCATATTTTAGTACGGTAATTTATTTTGGTAGAATTTTTGTTTTGTTTAATGTTTAGAATTTAAATTTAGTAAAATATTAATCTCATATGTAAAACCAATCTAGTTTAATTATGAGTGAAAAACAACAAGATTATCTATCACAAGCCATTGAGGAGCACCCGATTTGGCTAATAATCAGAATTTGTTGCGTGGGGGGACCCACAATGATCGACGGGCGAAATGGGATGACATTACTGCAACATTAAATTCCATGGACGTTATATAAAAAGGAAGAAGAAAATGCGTGTACATTTGGAAGGATTGGAGGAACCGCGTCAAAAGGAAGGCTAGGGATGTTGCGATAGAAAATATGGAAACAGGCAACAAAAAGAATATGTTGGAGTTGACAGATCGCGATTGTCGGGTCCTTTGTATCTGCAGCATTGATTCCATATCGGGGATGGGCGCTCCAGTATGGGATCCGATCGAGAGAGTGTTTAGTGATTATATTACTAAATCGCGTTTCAGTTTTTAAACAATCTTCAGTTACGTTACAGAATTTATATATGAAGGGTGAGTAATTACTTCACCTCATCACTTCTCTGTTGGTAGCGGTGCTAATTGTTCCCATATGGGCCTTCTTTCACCCCAGTGGGACTAGGAGAGTAAATTGGAGGGAAAAACAAAGTTCTTTAACAACAAGCAATTGGAGAAAAAACAAAACTTCGAATAAATATATCACTGAGAATTACAAACACAATTAAATATACATTACTTATTTATTTATTTATTTATTTATTTATTTATTTATTTATTTATTTATTTATTTATTTATTTATTTATTTATTATCATTTTTATTTTCTTCACTTATATATATATGTATTACAGGGTGGTCCATAAGTATGTTCCCCCTTTTATTTTTTGAACCGAAGCAGATATGTCAATTTTGATGAATCCAATGAATAGGAAGTTGTGGGTGTCCTATCCCATGGTGCACTTTTCATCATCCCAAATATGCAAATTAGGACACATTCAAAGTTTATCTCAAAAACCGTAAGGGATAGAGGAAAAAACCCAATTGCAAACTTGTTCAGCATAAAAAAACAAACAAAACAAAAAAAAATCATCCAAATCGGACCAACGATTCCCAAAAAAAGTTAAAAAAAGTAAATAACCATCTCAAACTAAAAAAAGCCAACTGGGCCAAACCAAAGCGAATCATGTTGGTAACACTCTAAAGGGTATGTTCCACATGATGCCCTTCAGCACCAATGCACAACTGAGCACGTAGTTTCAAAGATGCCATCACTCTTGTTACCATGTCAGATGTAATGGATTGGCAGGCAGTCTGAATTCTCTGTTGCAAATCCAGCATAGAAGTTGGCTGAGTGGCATAAACATTGTCCTTAAGGTAACCCCACAAAAAGAAGTCATTAGGGGAAAGATCTGGTGAGCGTGCAGGCCAATGAATTGGGCCACCCCGGCCGATCCACTGACCTGGAAACATTGCATCGAGATGATCACAAGTAGCTGCCGCTGAATGGGCTGGAGCCCCTTTATGTTGATACCATACCCTTCGAAGTGATGCAAATTCTGCCACTACAACATTTATTATCATGTCTCTGTATCGTGCAGCTGTCAACGTCCCTTCGTAGAACAATGGATCAACCAATCCACCATTGATGATTCCACACCAGACATTCACTCTCCAATTCACCTGGTGCACAGCTTCTCGTAACCATCTAGGGTTTTCTGTTGCCCAATAATGGAGATTGTGTTTATTAACCAGACCATCTCGAGAGAAGCTGGCTTCGTCTGACCACAAGACCCAATTGAGAAAGCCTGGGTCATCGTCGATGCGATTTAGCAGCCAATTGCAGAACTCAAGACGAAAATCGTAGTCTGTTGGCTTCAATCCTTGGTGGCAGTGGACATGATAAGGGTGGAATCCATGCATATGAAGTAATCTTAATGCTGATTGATGACTGCAGCCAGCTTCTTCAGCAACTGATCGAGTACTACAATGAGGATTAGCATAAACAGCAGCTAAAATGGCTGTGCTGGAGTCCTCTGATGTGACAGTTGTTAGTCTACCTTGCAGAACTTTTTTTGGGAACCGTTGGTCTGATTCGGATGATTTTTTTTTTGTTTTGTTTTTTTATGCTGAACAAGTTTGCTATTGGGTTTTTTTCTCTATCCCTTACGGTTTTTGAGATAAATTTTGAATGTGTCCTAATTTGCATATTTGGGATGATGAATAGGCCACCCACAACTTCCTATTCATTGGATTCATCAAAATTGACATATCTGCTTCGGTTCAAAAAATAAAAGGGGGGAACAGACTTATGGACCACCCTGTATATATATAATGATAATTTTGCTCATTAAATATGTTATTTCATTTTAATCATTTATCCGCGTATCAACTCATCTAAAAAATATCTTATTTTGTAGCCAAACAATGTGTTGCTTAAATTCATTTGGTTAATGCAGATACACTTTTGAATCTTAAGTTGGCATGTCATTAGTCCTTGATAAATAATAATTATAAAATTCATCTCTTAAGGAACCTGCCCATCATTAAGTTCTTTATCGGCATAAATACTTTATTAACATGGCAATTTAGTTCCGAATAAAATCATCCTCGTAGAGAAGGGATCTCCTCTTCCTTATAAGTTTTTTTTTAAATCTTCGGCTTCAACAGCCCCTTCGTCAAGGATGCAAAAAGAGCGCGTTGTTGTTTACAATAACACATCCCGCCATTGTGAAAATTCAATATGAGCAACTGCGCTCGCGAGATTGTCTCGCTGACTCGCTGCCCGACTGCGAGAGCTAGATTCGTGCACCGAAAGTCTCACTGCGACTCCCCCACTCCTCTCGCATACGGTAGTGGAATGCTGTCTTAAGCCGATCGCCCCAACTCGATAACGTGGACAGCAAAAACCTCTCTCTCCGCCTCGTCACTATTCCGGTTTTCGTGTAGTGGAAACCGCCCCTGTATATATTCTGTAGAGGTTGTTAAAGGTTATTTTCAGAAAATCATTTACAGTGTAATTAAAAATAAGTGAACCAATTGGTTTATAGTTCCTTATCCTTTAAAGTACAGCAGTCTCCAACATATACAAAATTGAGAGGTTGTCAGATAGCACTGATGATCCACAAAAAATGTTACAAGTACAGTAATTACCTTGTGCTTGGAGCATTAATTCCAGATTTCATTTATTAATTTCTTTTGGAACAGTTGTTGAAGTTATGAGTAAGATTATTAGTTATAAAAATTGTGCGTCCAGCTTGAGTTGATAAATGGAAAGTATAATTATTCTAAAGTAATGATATGATATTTTCCACATAATAAAATGCACAGATGAATGTACTCAAGTTTGATGAAAGTAAATTTGACCATTCAAAATTCGTGATAATTTCTTGTAGATCTAAACGTTGGAGGCTTTTCTAGAAGAAATTCTATGCAGATGTTGCGATTTGACTATCCACAAGCACATTATTAATATTTAGTCATTACGTTAAATTTTATTTTGCATTTCTTTTTCATTGTTATCATTTTCATCGTCTGCATTCATACACAATTAAGAACTAACATTGTTCCATTTAATTTATAATTTACCATCACATCCGACTGCGAGATTGTTTACCATCTGTGAAGAGACTCCAATGTTTGGCACCTATTAAGCAGTCATCTTACCACCCTTTTCAACTAAGACTGTTATCATTGAAAGTCAACATCTGTGTAGAATTTCTTCTAGAAAAGCCTCCCACGCTTGGATTTACAAGAACTCAACATGAGTTTTGAGTGATCAAATTTACTTTTTTTGTGTGTCCAACTGTTGTATCACATTAAACTTCTTTTCCCTGGAAACAATCACACTTTAGACCACATATTTTGCAGTCACCAAGAATGTTAATAATCATAGAACAATAAACTTCTGAGCCAATTAGAGTAGAAATTTTTGAAAGAAATTGCACTAATTTGATTAATGCAATTACCAAAAGTAGTGAATCTAATCTGACTCTTGTTTTAATTGAATGAATTCTTCTGGGCAGCTTTTCAGTGTTAAATAACCAAAAATCACATAATGCTGACTGTATTAATAAAATTTTTTGGGCAACATTGTCCTTTATATTATTGTTTTTATGATTCATCACGATATTTTAAATTATTTATAAAGCAACATTAGCCGTTTGTTTCTTGCCCTACTAGGAAAGCTCACGGAGTGATGATAAAATTAAGAACCGAAACTAAATTGGATAACTCCTATATTAGTGATTTTTCTAGGCGTTTTTAGCCTGGCGCTGCACCCGGCCATTTTTCGTTGCGCCCGGCATTTTTTTATTACGCCCGGCCATTTTTCGTTGCGCCCAGCATTTTTTAAAACAGTAGTCAGTAATAGATACTAATCTGTACAAACAAATTTCTTTACTTAAACGCCTCCCTCCTCTAGAGCCGTGCGCAACGATCACGTGTTTCCTGTCGTTCGCAGCCACGTGATTAATACTTCCGGTACAGAGCATTGAAAAGCTGTTACCCTATGGTTCCGTGTCCAACAAAATGTTGAATGTACTTTCATATGTTCTCTTTGTATTTTTATCCAGGTTCTGTATTAAATTTCAAGCATTACCTGGCAAAATCTACTTCCGGTATTTTGGCAAGTCTCGCTGTTGGGACTACTTCCGGTATTTTGGGAGGTCCCATTTTTAGGGCTACTTCCGGTGTTTCCACCGGAGCACCCGGTTATACATATTTTCTAAAAAAATCACTATATATCCAATAAAATAGCAATTATAAAAATATTTAATGAATTCATGTAAGGAGGGAGGGGGATGATGGGAATGCATTTACTAATTATTGTGTTTAATTTTATTCTATTTTCCATTGTGGCAAGTATTAATTGGGAGTGATTTCGTGCGTTTGCTGTCGTACATGTGAATATTATAACATGCATAAAAGTATGGTGCCCTGTACATGATATCCACCCTGTTTTAAGAGTTTTATGCAAAGAATGGATTTCTACTGAATTGGTTGTACTCCAGAAGTTTTTTTCCTATTTTTAATGGCTCAAACGCAAGTTTCATAACTTCTCTGCCTTAAAGTAGGGACTCTCCGAATACTTTCATTCAACCAGACACTGGCACTATAGATAGACCTGATTTTTATGACTCTAGCACCTTTTGTTCTAAAATTATTTAGGTTTTTCGGGAATTTCCTTAAATGGAAGGACAATAATTATACAGGGTGTCTAAAAAGTCTAGTAACATGGCAGATAGCTTAAAGCTGCCAGGTAGGGGAGATCTGATGAGTGTGGTTTATATGTAATATGGGGTGGGGAATTCATTGCCGCACTTAAATTTAACCCCCAAATTTAAGGTCATCCATTTGCTACTTGAAAACTGTTAAAGATGGAGAAAAATTTCCAGTTGCTACCTTGTAGAGCAACACCAGGGCAATTCAAATGTGTTAGAAACCTCAGCCCAACCTGACCTGGAGTGACTCTTTTTCGCCCATTTTCTCAAAATCTTTCAAGGGAAAGGGTGTGATTAAAAATTGTTTTTAGACTAATGTGGTGTTGCTCTACAGGGTAGCAATTGGAAATTTTTCTCTATCTTTAATAGTTTTCGAGTTAGCAAATGGATGACCTTAAATTTGGGGGTCAAGGTCAAATTTGAGTGCGGCAATTTATTTCCCACCCTCCTATTAAACCACACTCATCAGATCTTGCCTACCTGGCAACTTTGAGATATCTGCCACATTACCAGACTTTTTGGACACCCTGTATAGTGCAATTCCATGCCTCAATCGAAGCAAAAAGTTCCGTATCGAAAGTTGTTCAAATGTGGTTGTTTTCCTTCACCGCTCACATATAAGTCTATCTCTCCCTATCACTGACACATCATAATGAACTGCGCTATTCCACGAGAAAACAGCAGCAATTGTTGAGATTAAATGATATATTCTGCCAGCTTTTTGGCAAACTTCATATGATGTTTAAACCCCTTAAAATTTGAGTTTTGAACATTTTCAATAAGGATCAAGCTATACTATTTTTTTTTTTCCTCCCCCCCCCCCC
>JAHWFO010047224.1:731914-775235 GCA_023313115.1 Rhysida immarginata | reverse complement strand
AGCAAATTGGGAAGCTCCAATGACTTATATTAAAGATAGACTCCGAATTCTATTGTTAACAGCAGCAAAAAGTGAAGCAGGAGTGAGCCTTGAACTAATTAGCTGTCTGGCTGCTTTGTTTTTGAAAGTTTTGGGCCCGAGGAATAATTAATTCAAAATCATTCCTCAAAGTTGTTCTGCGTACAACTGTTCAAACAGACACGAAAAAGAATCAGGAATCATTTTCCACAAGCATAAATCAAAAATACGTAACTAAAATGAAAATGCATAACTGAAAGACGATCGAAACGAAATTGAAACCATGATCGAAAAATTGTTTATAAATATAATAAAATTCTCCAAATACAAAGTAAACGAAAAGATAAACTTATCAGTCCGTGATCGGCGTGTGAAAGATTTATTAATCAGCTACTCTCATGTTTAGCCATGTATTTTGCGTCATCTTCACTCACTTTCGGCCATGACAGTTCTGGGCATGGGGCTTCCCAATTTGCTTCAAATTACAACAATTGCTTCAGAGTCTATCTTTAATATAAGTCATTGGGATGAACGCTCATGCTCTTGTTCTTACTCAAACCACTGTTGAGAACGAATTCAACAATATGAAATTTGGATTCAACAATGGTCCTGAGTAAGAGCAAGAGCGCTCATTCTGAATACAGGCCTAAACCGTAACCACCGAGAGAGACAGTGGTTACGCCTAAACATGCCTTCCAGAAAACTGTCAAATCTTTCTAAAGACTCAAGAGACGCTAAGAGAATGAGACAAATACGCTCGCAGGAAACAAATGAAGAACGTGAAGCTCGGCTGGCGGAGAACCAGGTACAGTGTTCATTTCGATTAAATGAAGAACAGTGCTCATCCGTGTCTGCAGAGCGCTCAATGATCAGCTTCCATGAACTAATAAGGTGCGGAGTGGATTTAACTACATTTCTAACATTAATTATGCCGAATTGGTGGAATGATCAAGAACTGTACTCATTGCAAGGCCTTAAAATGGAGTAAGGAGTCAAACGGGCTGCGTTGTTCTGGCGGAAAAATTCAACTAGACATTTTTCAAGAACCCCCATAGCCTTTAAAAGCACTTTTGAGCGGGACACATCCACATTCCAAACAATTTTTGGATTGTGTCCGTTCTTATAATTCTGCATTCCAGATGACTTCATTTGGTGCAAAGCAAATTGTGGAAAAAACATTTATGCCTACCTTTAAAATTCAAGGCCAAGCATATCATTTGATAGGTTATCTTTTGCCTGTGGATGTACCAAAATTCCTTCAAATATACTTTGTATCAGACTATTGTGAACAAGCTAACATAAGAAATTGCAATTATCAAAATCTTAACCCAATTGTGACTGCTGAGCTGCAAAATATGTTGCATCAAATAAACCAAAACATCAACCACTTCAATGCTGCACTAAACTCTATTCCGCAAGGACAAGAAAACGATTATAAATTTGTAATCAGTGCTGATCGCCGTCCGATAGCGGAACGTCGTGGCCGATACAACGCCCCTACCACGAATGAAGTTGCTGTTGTACTGGTGGACCAGGAGTGCGACAAGCGTGACATTGTATTGCGCACCTGTGATGAACGTTTGCAACGGATTAGCGAAATTCATCGGGCTTATGACGCCCTTCAGTACCCTCTGATTTATTGTCGCGGCGAGGATGATTATAATTTTGGTTTTCACCATGTTAATCCCCTGACTGGTGCGCCCAATTCCAACAAAAAAGTTTCAGCGATGCAGTTTTATTCGTACGTGCTACAATTAAGACGGGACCGTTTTCCTCATTTGCATCATTTTCGCGCACTATTTAGTCAGTACATAGTGGACATGTACGCGAAAATTGAGACTGAACGTTTAGTCTTCATTCGCACAAATCAAAGGAAATTATGTACTGAAAATTATATTGATCTTCAGGATGCCATGCAACAAGACACCGATACTGAAAACTTGGGACGTCTGGTCATTCTACCATCGAGCTTCACATGCGGGCCACGCTATATGCATGAGCGCACACAAGATGCCTTTTGTTACGTTAAAAAGTATGGGCGACCAGACCTTTTTATTACGTTCACTATGAACCCAAAGTGGACTGAAATAACTCAAAGAGCTCTTCGAAGGGCAAGCTTCCTACGACAGGCACGACATAATAGCAAGGGTTTTTAAATTAAAGCCAAAGCTTATGATCGACCTGCTTACTAAGGAAAATGTTTTTGGCACATCTTTGTGTTTTCTTTATAGTGTCGAGTGGCAAAAACGTGGTTTGCCTCATGCACACATTCTTCTGTGGCTGCAGGAAAAACTACGCCCCAACGATATCGACAACATAATCAGCACGAAATTCCCTGACCCTAATGAGGATCCCATATTGCACAGCATTGTAAAGACGCATATGGTGCATGGTCCTTGCGGTGCACTTAACGTGAACTCACCTTGCATGCGAGATGGCCGATACACAAAAAGGTACCCAAGAGCGCAGGTTAATCAAACAAAAACAGACGGAGATGGATATCCATTATATCGACGACGACTACCTCAATACGGTGGATTCACAGCTGAAATATGGCTACGTGGCCAGCGAATTGTTGTCGACAATAGATGGGTCGTACCTTACTCGCCTGTACTGTCAAAGACTTTTCGGACTCATATAAACGTGGAAATGTGTACCAGCGTACAGTCCATTAAGTACATATGCAAATATGTGAACAAAGGTCGAGATCAAGCAACGATTGCACTGCGAAACAATGAACGCGATGAGATAACGCGTTTTCAATCAGGCCGATACATCAGTTCGTCTGAGGCTGTGTGGCGTATTTTCGGCTTTGCGATCCATGAGAGACATCCACCCGTTGTGCATCTTGATGTGCATTTAGAAAATGAGCAACGCATATATTTTGAACCAGACAACGTTAGAGAATGGTTAGAGAGCCCCAGGCAAACAACTTTACTCGCCTTTTTCAGATTATGTGAGACTGACAACTTCACAAAAACGCTGTACTATGAAGAGGTTCCATCGTACTTATACATACAATAAGCAACGCGGCCTTTTTATTCGACATAAAAGAGGCACGATTGTAGACGGTGTAACAGGCATATTCAAGGAGCATGTAATGGGTAGGGTTTATACAGTGCATCCAAATAACGCGGAGTGCTATTATCTGCGCTTACTTTTATATACTATACGTGGCCCGACTTCTTTTGCTGCGCTACGAATGTTTGAGAACATTGAATACCTGACGTATCAAGCTGCTTGCCGGGCACGCCACTTGCTAGATGATGACCAGCACTGGGACTATACTCTGGCTGAAGCATGCGTCAGTGATAGACCATGTCGCTTGCGCCATTTGTTCTCTATGATGTTGGTGTTTTGTGGACTGTCTGATGCCGCACAACTGTGGCAAAAATATGAACATCATTTGTCAGAGGATTTTTTACGAAGAAATGTGACAGGCTGTTGAAGGGTGCGAACTGAATGACGAGATTCGGGAAACTCTTATGAATCGGTGTTTAAGAGATATTCAAGATATCGTATTGTCTATTGGTGGTAATCCTCTGCAAAAATATGGTTTGCCTGCACCAAGTTCAGATGAAGGGCGTGGCAACAGAGAGTACATAACCGAAACCAACCATAACCCAACTGAAATTGCGGAAACTCTTCGAGACGGTATACCTGCACTAACAGCAGAGCAGCGGAGGATTTACGACTGTATTTGTGAGAGCACCACCAACTCTAGAGGGGATCTGTTTTTCTTAGATGCACCAGGTGGCACTGGCAAAACATTCTTAACTAAAATTAACCTGGATCAGGTATGAAGGTCGCACTAGCTGTAGCCTCCTCAGGGATAGCGGCCACTTTACTGCCCGTAACAGTGATAAAGCGAGAGTTTTGCATGACTGTTACCTGATTGTGTGGGATGAATGCACGATGGCACACCGCAAGGCAGTGGAAGCTGTGAACAGGACATTGCAAGATATCAGGCAAAATGACAGGCCGATGGGAGGCGTCACAGTGCTGTTTTGTGGAGACTTTAGACAGACGCTGCCAGTAATTACACGAGGCACTAGAGCTGATCTGATAAACGCTTGCCTAAAGAGCTCCACTCTCTGGACTAGGATCACACGTTTGCACTTGACAGCTAACATGCGGGCGCAAAGAGGCGGAAATCCAAACGCACAAGAGTTCTCCGAATTGTTACTAAAAATTGGTGAAGGGATGTGCCCAAATGAAGACGGAAAAATAAGTTTACCACAAAATTTGTGCCAAACAGTTTCTTCTTCAGGAGAACTTATTTCATCAGTTTACGGCGATATAGAGCAAAATTTAGCAACAATACGTGAAAAATCTTGCAGGTTAACGCTAGGACAAAAAATCTACGAGTCAAATTGACTCCCAAGCCTGAAAACTGCGAGTGAAATTTCAGAAAATGCGAGTCAAATTTTAGATGCTTTTTAAATTCTATATTTTTACTTGCATTCACGATCTCTATAGTTGCTGCTATAGTTAATTAAAAAATTTAAACAAAATCGCTTATGACAAAATGAAGTGCGGCTAAAACATGTTGAGAAGGATATGGGTCGATGATATTCAAAAATTAACAAGTCAATTTTGACTCGCGGATCAAAAATTCACGAGTCAATTTTTAGCAAAAATGCCCATTTGACGCGTAAATTGCGAGTAAGCGCGAACCCTGATCTTGGCTATGTGAACGAGCTATTCTGACGCCGTGGAACGACCAAGCTGCAGCAATCAATGACATTATATTGGCACACGTAGCGGGCGAAAATGTTGAATACACTTCCATCAACCAAGTAATGGAGCAAGATGAGGCCACAAGCTACCCAGTCGAATTTTTGAATTCTTTGTGTGCACCTGGGCTTCCATCTCATAAAATAATTTTAAAAGCGGGTGTGCCTATAATGCTTTTGAGGAACTTGAGCCCACCCAAGTTATGTAACGGCACCCGCCTGAGAGTACTTGCTCTGCAAAGAAACGTGATAGAGGCTGAAGTGCTGACGGGATGCGGTGCGGGTGACCAAGTTTTTGACCAAGTGCTTTCTCGGGTCAGTGATGTGAAAAATTTGTTTGTACACGCTCCAGGTAATATTACCGAAAACGTTGTTTACAGAGAGGCTTTTTGTACACAATAAAGATTGTTTATTATATTTTCTCTTTCTTCATTTATTAAATTATCTCTTTCATCAAGGGATAATACATGATACTTTTTATCCCAGTGTTAATATTTTTAATTGAGATTATATTATGCTTTAATAATATTTGTTTTGAAAATTGATATTACGTATTATATTATTAAAAATTTACAGTATTTTAGCTTATCTTAACGTATCTTTAAACTGTTAAAGTATTGAAAAGAAAAAATCGCAAATGAACTACTCGAATTTAGGTAAGTTAGGTTAGGGAACTAAACGCAAAAACTACTGGACGGATTTTGATGAAGGTTAGAATGGTAATAGTTTATAGTCTGAGTCAACATGTAGGGTACTTTTTTCTGCGTGAAAATGTCTTAATCCCACTGGAAGAAAACAATGGCTCAGTGGATCGGTAGTTAAACTTGCCAACAGATATCGCCAAATAGAAGATAGGCCTTCTAAATATGCCTTTTAGAAAGAGATCAAATCTTTCCCAGATGCTTCTCAAACGGTCAATTGTATGTAGCTCTTTCTCGCACCAGTGATGCCACCAAATGTTTGAACGTAAAAATGATGCCACGTAAAATTACCCATAAAACAGTTTACATTTAAATTTATTATATTTTCTCTTTCTCTTTATTAAATTATCTCTTTCATCAAGGGATAACACATGAAACTTTTTATCTCAGTATCCTCCCCCCCTCCCTCCCGAAGCGTATTTCGAGTTCTACGTGAGCGGAGCCGCGGGCACATCTAGTTTATAAATAATTACTAAGGAAACATTAAATCTGTTCAAAAGAGTTTATCTGCTTCAGCATTTAATTTTTCAATATCAATTTTTGTTTCATCTCATTAATTTCTTCTTCACATTTTCTCTTTATGCTAGCTTTGTTTACTATTTCTTTTAATTTCTTATTTTCTTCTAAATATTATAATATAATAAAATATATGATAAAATTTGGCATCTAATTAAGCAGTTGCTGTTACTTTCTCATGGTGAGGCAACAGTAGAAAGAGGGCTTTCAATTAACAAGAACACTGCAGTAGAGAATATGACAGAAAAAACTTGAGTAGCACAAAGAGTGATTACTAATCATATTGATTTCATTGGAGGACTTGATTATATTGATATATATTTTTGTCTTCCACTTGCAGTAGCATTCAATAATTTTTTGTGTGATGTTGGAAATCCTCAAATTTATCATGGAAGTTAAGGATTCTGGACAATGTTCAAACTGTTCTGTTTGCATCAATCATAATTTGTAAAATCTTCATTTATTTTTTTTTTTTCCATTTCCAATGGATTTAGGCAAGTCAAATAATATGCAAGTGGATACATTATAGGTCTTTTATCTAGTACATTAATTTAATAACTAGAAAAATTCTTTAATAGTTGAAGGTGTAGATGATAATTGAAGCATATTACTCATATGTTTTTGGCCCTTCATGTAGTTCGCAAAACAGCTTCACCCATTTTCCAATATCAAAAGTTTTACCGCATAATTTGCAATATGCACAATGGACATTAGCATCTTTTTGAATCCATGCCAAGAAATTGACATTTTCTAACCATAAGTTATTAAATGAACATATACCAGGCATTATAAATAATTTAAAAATCAGTATAAGAAAGAAACATAGAAATAATAACAGCCCTGAAAGTGTGCAAAATACGTGGGGATCAGGATCGTTGTGCAGATAAAGAAAGCATAACTGGAAAGAGTTATAACTCATAAGCTACAGTGTTCCGTCATTGGCTAGTTTGTATAATCTTCCAAAAAAAAAAAAAAATTTTTTTTATGAAAAGTGGTTTATTTGTGATCTTTGGAAATTTTTTCCAAAACTTTTCCAATACTAAATTCAAAAATCAGTGATTTTCCAAAACTTTCCAGGCCTGGAATTTTTTTTTTCAATTTTCCATGACCCGTACGAACCCTGAGAAAAGATTGAAAGTGATAGCAATAATTTATTTCTTCGGAATTACAGTCGATGACTACAAAATAAAAATAATAATAATAAAAGCACTCTTTCTAGAGTATTGTAAATGTTGATAAGGAAGCCAAAGAAATTTATCTGGAAGTCAATACCTTTTGGCCAGGAGGAGGAAGCAATTGAACAAATTTGCTAATTTCCCCTTCCATTTATATTTCGACTGTGCCTCTTAGTCAATAGAAAAATCACATCTGTAAAAAATCTACAGTATCTAACATGGTCGATTATTGATATTTCATCAATGGTATGTCGCGATATTCGAAACGTTAGAATAAGTCTTCGTGTTCAAAAACCTTTTGTAGGAACGCTATAACATCAGCTCAGAGTTAACGTTTTCATTTACAGTAGATTTTGTGAATAGCAATAAACGTTGTTAGATGTGATAGCAACGAAATGTTATCATTAAAGTGGCTAACGATGCTTTTGTGAATCTGGCCTTAGTTTTTTTGTTTTTTTTAAATAGATTATTAAAATTAGTTAATTGCCTTCCAGTAAAAAAAATCTGTATAGTAATTAATAACCATTTCCTTCATTTATTATTTTATTTTATTAATTAATTCGGTAATCTTCGTAAATTTTACGGGGCTGGCATCATGCATTCACGAGTGAAACGAAGACAAGGTTATCGAGTGATACACTGTGTTGATGAGGGTATGTATTGTGTTGCTTTATAATTTTAAATAAAGATAGTATTCATGGGTGCTTACCTCATCTTATAAATTATTTTGAGGCGAATAATTGTACAGCAAAATTTGGTTTTGTGCTTAACACTGCTCTATCTGCAATTCTTTGGCTACCGCAGTTAACAATTTTGCTTCCAGCTTGCTGGCATGTTTTATTTAGTCCTTGCTTCCATTACTGCCACTGCTTCCAAGGTATGCTTGCATGAAACAAACAGTTCTAAGATACAGGTTCGTGAACTTCCCTTGTTAGAATCTGATACCGAACCAATGTCTTGGATTCTAACTTTGGTTAAAGGTGATGAGACTTTTGAATTGCCAGAATGAGTTTTAAAAAGTAAAGGTACTGAATAGGCAAGATATTAAAAGTAAAGAAAAGGTGAGTGGAAAACGGGATTAAAAAAAATTCTTACAGTTTCAGCAATATATTAAATATGATTGAAAAAAACAAACAAACTGGATATTTCTGGGTAACAATGTAGTCGTGAAATAACACCCAGGTTTCTAGCAACTTAATGGTTTAATACCTGTTGTTCATGATAGATCAGAGGTGATACAAAGACCTACATATTTATATGATGTTGTGTCAATCTATAGCTGAATAAATGGGTTAGTTTCACCATTCTTTTGGACAAAATATTATACAGCAACTTTTTTGTGTGGTGAATGAGAATTTATTCTTAACTGACCATAGACAGACATTATGAAATGCAGAATTTATAGCCACATTTAATGTAGAGCCATGGTCCAAAAATAAAAGCATAAATGAAGTAAAAGTATACAGAGTTGAGTCACAATATTATGACCACCAGCTAATATCCCGTATAACCGCCTTTAGCGGCACTAACAGCAACTAGATGGCGTGGGAGTGAGTCAATAAGATTCTGGTAAGTTTCTACTGGTAGCTGTTGCTATGCAGACTGTAAAGCACCCAATAGCTGCTGAAGGGTACACGTAGTGGTTGTTCCATAGCACGCATATGATGATCAAGGTGATCCCAAAGGTTCTCGATTGGGTTGAGGTCTGGGGAATTAGGGGGCCAGGGTAGTACTTGGAACTCTTGGTCGTGTTCCTCAAACCACCCCCAAACAATTGCAGCCGTATGACACATTGCATTGTCATACTGGAACGTGCCATCCTCCTCTGTGAAGATAGTCGCCATGTATGGATGTACTTGATCTGCAATTATGGATAAATAACCAAATCAGTTGAGAGTGCCTTCCACAGGTATCAGTGGGCCCAGATAATGCCATGAGAACACTCCCCACACTATGACGCTGCTGCCACCAGCCTGGATTCGTCCAACAATGGTTGCAGAATGCTTGTTCGCGGAGGTTTCTCGCCTCACCTGCCAACGGCCATCACGTCTGTGGAGCAGAAATCATGACTAATTGGAGAAGGAAACCTTTTTCAGTCAGAAATGGTCCAGTTTCTGTACTGTTGGGCAAATGGAAGCCGTTTTTGGCGATGAACCTTCGTCAGCATGGGTGCGGTGACCATCCGTCTGATGTGGAGGCCCATACATAGCAGGGTCCTCTATACTGTTGTTTTAGAGACGTGTCTGGTTTGAGCGGTAAGTTGGTCCATGTGTAGCTCTTCGATTGGCCTTCACACACCTTTGCAGCCGACATTTACCTCTCTCATCAATGGCACATGGTACTCCACAGTTCCCATACCGTTTATTCTGAACGGTCCCATTTTCTCAGTCATGGTACACTTTAACTACAGCAGCACGAGAACAGTTCATAAACTGCGCGGATTCCGAAATACTGCCACTCTTGGCCCGAAAGCCGATTATCATTCCCTTTTCCAGATCTGATAAATCACTTTGCTTAGCCATTGCAGCAATGAGTGATATGTTTTTAACATAGTGGAAACCTAACTTATATAGTCACCTAACCAATTTCCAACACATGACGTAGTTCCTCGGCTGAGCAACCCCGAAGACAAATGTAGGGGGTGGTCATAATAATGTGACTCGACCCTGCACTATCTATCGTCCGGACATGGACCTTGCTACTTTTGCAAAAATTTTTGAAAAATTTTTTCTCACGTTTGTAACAATATTTCCATGACTCTGACCTTATTTACTCTTGCCAGCATGGATTCATCTAGAGAAATACTTGACGAAATCTCATATACAGGGTGAGGTACTTATCTTTAGACAACTGAATATCTCAGAAACTAAGCATTGTACGAAAAAATGTCCAAAATCAAAAGCAAATTATTTCGCGGGGGAAATTCATTAGTTAAAGAATTACCCCCCCCCCCCCCCTGTGAGGGGGGCTGGGGGTAACTTTGAAATCTTGAATAGGAACCCCTATTTTTAATGGTATATTCAGATTGTACACAATATTCGAGAAATGTTTTATTCTTGGTGTTTTTTGAATTGATCCAACCGTTTAGGAGATAGAGTGTGAAGTGGTTAAGCAAAAGTGGTACATTTGTCAAATACGTTCGCTAAAATGATACATTTTATCCCCCACCCCTCTCCAGAGGCAGTGTGAAGTGGTTAAGCAAAATTAGCATTGCAAGCGGGCGCATTGTAAGATAGGGTGCCAACTAAGGGAGAGGGCACATATTTTAGAGGGACGTCGAAGAATCTACCACTGCCTCTGCCCCCTCTCTCCCTTGTAACATACTCAACTCTCCCTGCAAAACAAGCGTATGTAATACAAGTATATTCAAATATCCTCCTCCTTAAAAGAGAACCTTCCACAATAATAATATAATAATAAAAAGACAAGGAAGTTTTAAAACATTTTATAACACATTTACTTGCATTTTTTGATTTTCTATAGTAGATATAAATTAAATGGATACGTGCTATTTGGAGGATCATTTCCTAAGGACTAAATAAGACAAAAATGTTCTTGGAAGTTCTTTAATAGACTGCATACGTTTTGAGAAAAATACTTTGAAATATGATGTTAAGTTTTGTTCGCAATAACTGGTTCTATGCTAGCAGAATATATCTTCACAAATATTGGAAGCCTTATGCGGAGTTAAATTGGAACGATTAATCGTTCTAATTTATGTATGTACGTCCGTTAGTTTCAGACACAGGACGTCCAAAAATTTAGTTTATATCTGCCAATGGCTAGGTCGCAACTGATGGGCCCACATGCGCATAAATTTGAACGATCAATGGGCTATTTACTCCCCGTAAGCTGTCCAATTTTCGTGGAGATAGATTGCACAGAAGCCAAGTTGTTAATCCATGTGTTGCAAACAAAACTTGCATCTCATGGCAACATCACATTTCAAAGTCATTTTTCTCAAAACTTATGCCATCTATTAAAAAAACTCCCAAGAACATTTTCACCTTATTTTGTCCTTAGAAAATGATCATCATAGTAGCATCCAACATTTAATTTACGCTCTGCATACTCAGTATTACCTATAACCTGCCATTTTCTATATACAAAGGCAAATCACTAAGTCAGTTCCACAATTTTTTTCACAGCAATTTATTGGTCAAACAAGATGACATTAAGTGCACAGGAGTAGCAGTTCTACTTATTTTTCAATAAACATACCACCGATGGCAATGCATTTTTCCCACCATGACACCAATTTGGATATGCCAGCTGCATAAAATGTCGTCGGCTGCTGGTGTAACCACCGCCACACAGCATGTGGAACAATCAACGCAATATCCTACACTGCCACGTTCGTGCCGTGCCTTGCGTGATAAGTGACAGAGTGACCACGTTCGCCTCCTTCACGATAACGCAAGACCACACGTTGCCATGGCGGTCAAGGAAAAAAATTGCTAGGTATGGCTGGGAAATCATGGACCATCATCCTAGAGATATACCCTCCTGTTGGACGGTCTCCAGTGACGTATCTCACAAGCTAACAACTCATAATGATGGGCACAATGTAGATAAACAGCACGGCACTGGGTTATTGCTTTACATTTCTTAGAAAAAGTGCTTTATTAAAAATCAATTTTAAACACTTGGTTTAAAAAATAAGCACTTTTTAAGGGTTTCAAAAATGAGCAATTATTTTGACCACACTGTGGTCGAAATTTACATTCAAATAGTTTATAAATTCTTATTATGTGGACAAGAGGTTGTTTGCATCCTTTCATTGCAATATATCCCCAGTTTCCTGGTTGTTATACCAAATGCTTGTTTGTGTGAACATACTTTTGGTACTGCTTATTTGTTAACAACTCTTTTTTTAGTGTAATTATACAAGCACGAAATTTCTATCAGGTGATTGTCACTTCAAAATACACGGATTGGATTAAAATTATTTAATTATCATAAATTGATTGTAAGATACTGTCACTTAAATGATTTTTCTCTTGTTAACTTACTTTTTTTGGCCCTCACTGTATCTGATTAATTCTACAATGACGCTGAAGTTAATTTTGGGAATTTTTTTTTTTAAAATTGCAAGGCTTGGCTGTTAAATTTTGCAGCATGGGAATGAAAAGAGATATTGGAATAAGATAAAAACTGAATTAAAGTACAATTCTTTAGGACGAGTTGGGTCCCTGGATGGACCTGGATTGACAAATACTGTATGATGGTTATTGATCTAAGGAGTTTAAATGATTAATTTTAAATTTAAATGTGGATAGTCTTCTTTTAATGGGGAAAAACGTAAAATTAAAATTTAATTTAATGTTTTATCCTACTGATGTGAGAAATATTCTCGAAAACGTTTTATAAATTTTATCCCAAATATTTGGATCATCCTCTTCAAAATTTCATCTGTATTTCAAAACCAACACTTCCTTCAAGATTATCGTTTTCTACTGTCAACATTATCTTCACAAGACTTCATCTACATCCTCAATAGACTAAGTTTATTTCTACTATCAACAACATCTTCAATAGACTACATCGTTTAAGTTTTCTTCCATCTCACAAGTTTCTTCATCGTTTTTCAAGATTGGTGACTTTATTTATTTTTTTGTTTTTATTAAATTTTAATTTTACGATTTTCCCCATTAAAAGGAGACTACCCACATTTAAATTTAAAACTGTATGATGGTCGCAGCAGCCAGGAGGGGGGGGGGTGAAGAATCGTGTTTCACTGATGGTCGCCCATCCAGTGACTAGCCGTGTCTGGTGTTGCTTAATTTCACAAAATTAGTGTGTTCAGTGGAAGCCCACCAGCTATAAAATACAATATATATTTTTCAATATAATCCCTGTTTACACTAATAACTTTTCCCAATGTGCAATAAATTTTTGCGTTCCATCACTGAAGAATTCTGGCGGCCTTTCATCATTGGTGGTGCAATGATTACCTTTGAGAGCCTTCTTGAGATAAGGGAAGTCGCATGGAGCCAAATCCGGATAGTATGGCGGATGCAGAAGAGGCTCAAACTTCAGCTTACAAAGAGCCTCTATGGTGGCGTGTGATATGTGAGGTCGTACTGTGTTGACATACTGGCCGCACTCGGCTCCATTTTAACAGCTACTGAACACAAACCAGTGAACCAACTTCAACGTATTTTCGCAGGTTTTTAGAAGGGGATTATAGCTATCATGAACCACCACGCCTAACTCAATAGTACCTTTTGTTTCCGTGTAGCGCGCTAGTGTGCAAAATTTATCAGCCGAACTTTGTATCTTTAAATTATGAAAATATTGCCTTCATCTCAACTCATCTTTACAAAACATTACCTTCATTGGCTGCCCACGTCGCATAATGGCTATTTCTAAGTTCTTTCCTCCAGATTGTACAACTTCTAAGAGTGCTCGAATTGCCAATTTTATTGTTGCTTCATCAGATTCTGCTACCTGGGGTTGGTAATTTTTTTCCAAGTATTCTCGAACAGTTTTTGCACTTCGCCCTGTTGCATTAGCCTAAGAAGAAAAGATGTGAATATTAATTCAAATCAAATTATGGTATTGAAAACAAAATTTAATAATAAAGCAAAGAACAAAGACTCTGGCAAATATTCTCTTAAGAAAATGTTTAATATTATACGTGAATCATGACTGGATAATCAAAAGGGGGGGGGGGGAGCTTATTCAGTAAATATTATATAAACTATATTTATGTTCGAGGGTATTATAAAAAAAAGGGGGGGGGGGGTCTCCCCCCATTTTTATGCAGGTGAAAAGGTAAAAATAGGTCAAGATAAAGAACACTTCACTTTATTTCGGCATAATCACCAAAGTTATTCAAGCAATTCAATCCACACGAATTAAAGGGCCCAAATTATGCCAGGAAAACATCCCCCAAACCATAACACTGCCCCCACCTGCTTGAAGGATTGTACTCATCCATGTGGGGTCCATGCTTTCATGCAGTTTCCACCAAATTCTCACTCTGCCATCTGCATGATGCAACTGGAAACATGATTCATCGGACCACATGACTTTTTTTCAATGCTCGACTGTCCAATCTTTGTGTTCCTATGCGAAGTGGAGACAAATTATCTTGTTAACTGCAGCCAGCAAAGGTGTTCAAGACAGGCCTTCGGCTTACATATTCCATACGATGCTGTGTACGGCAAACAATGCTTTCAGAGATCATTTGATACACTGATTAAGATCCAGGGCCGTAGCCAGGACGTTATCTTGAGGGGGTCGATTTTCAAAAATTCCACTGAGTCGGACCTTTTTCCATAATGGGTTGGTCGTCGACACCTCCCCCCCCTGGCTACGGGCCTGAGATCTGTAATAATTTGATACACTGTTGCCCCTCTGTTATCTTGTACCAGTCTTGCCACTCTCCATTTGGCCCGAACATTGACTAGTGGGCGACGGCCAGAACTCGCATGTTCAGACCCAGTTTTTGGGCTGGCAATCCAGTCTTTAAACACTATAACAACAGCTGCTTTTGAACATTTAATGAATGCTGATACTCACTCCACGGCTCGAGCACCAACAATCATCCCAGGTTCAAAGGCTGTTAAATCACGTCATTTACCCATATCGTCAGAAACAAATCACTTCTACTACCGTGGTAAACAACCTGCTTCCCTATTTATAATGGTCTGGCCCTCTAGCAACTTCAGCGCGAAATCGTAGCTAATTTGCCTACAAACGTCAGATAGTCATAATCTGGTCACTCTGTGTATATTTATTTTGAATAAAATAGATGGTCTTGAAATTCTCCAGAAAAAAAGCAATGACTCTTTGAACAAGCCAATATTATTAGTCTTTTTTCATGCACTTAAGTATAAACAGAATGTTTAAATAACAAGGTAACTTATTATTATGAAAATCAAATTAATATTTCATTCAACTTAAGATACAAATATTTGCCATTTCCTTAAAATATTCTCAGTCAATACCTTCCATTCGTGGTATGTTCCAGACGGATCGGTCTGATATAAATGTGGTGTACCATCATAATCAAAACCAGCTATTAAACATGATATTCCAAAAGGCCGACGACCATTACTCTGCGTATATCTCTGAAAAATTTAATAGTATTTCATAAGCACATGAAATAGCCTATTACAGCAGCTTTTAAACATTGATTACTAGAAAAGATTATCACCTGTTTTAAACTGGCTATAAATCTCGTTATATACTCTAAGGTTACTGGGTCTTCAACAGTTAATTTATGACTCTGGCATTCTATCCTAGCACGATTCACCAGAATCCTTGCATCTGCTGTTAGACCTGAAGGATAAACATAAGTGACAATTTTCAAATTAGGCACAATTTAAAAGCATGGGTTGTTTATTTCAAAGTACATATTTAAAGATTTTCAAAATGCTTTTGATTCGTGATACAGTGAAACTTATTTAAGCTATGCTAACATGATTAAAGGTAAACTCTATGGTCACATAACTTTGTTTAAAACAAAAGATGAAGGTGTCAATAATCACTTAGCATATACGAGGGGTGGTCATAAAGTCATTACAATAAACATGAACGATCTTTTGAAAATGTGTGGTGCCACTGAGAAGCGAATTCCTCGGGGGTTGGAGGATACAAAATGGCGTTTGGTGCAGAATCGCTCAGTACTGCCAGAGTGTCGACAGCAACATGGCGCAGCCCGTTGGAAAATTGGAGGTGCAAGCTCTGATAAGGTTCCTGCATTTGAAGGGGAGCAACACCAAACAAATCCATTGGAAGTTAGTGACCGTTTATGATGACAATGCTCCATCGTATGGGATAGTTGCCATGTGGCGTTGACGTTTCCAGTGTTGCCAGACAAGCCTGGAAGATGAGCCTCGAAGCGGACGCCCCTCCATCTGTGATGAACCACAAAATTGCCCTGGAAAGGCCAAACAATCACGGGAGGCAAGGTGTCCAAAGGGGTCAGACTTCTGAATGAGATCATGCACGTTGTGGTGGAGCTGGGGTTCAAAATACTGCCTCATCAGTATTACTGTTGAGGCTTACTGTTGGGGTTCAAAATACAGTATTCACCTGACCTGGCTCCAAGCAACTTCTTCCTCTTTCCTCACTTGAAGAACCCACTTTGTGGATGGCATTTCCAAAACGACAATGAGGTCTTCAAGGTGAAGCATTCCTCAACAGCCAAATGGAGGGCTTCTATAAAAGTGGCATCCAGGAAGTGTCATCGTTGGGAAAAATGTGTGGCCCAGGGAGGTGTATATGTAGAGAAGGACTGACGCTACCACTGTGCAGCGTCGCCCCATATCTCAGTCTTCTAGCTAATTGTAATGACTTTATGACTGCCCTTTGTATAATAAAATTTTTTAATTCAAACTATAAATTAATAAAATAGATGAAAAACTTTCATCTTCCCACTGGAATCGAGATAGATACCATATTTCTGGTCTTCATGACATTGGAAAGTAACGAGGAGTGCAATGGAGTTTGGGAAATTGCAACATCACATTTTGCAACAAGCCTTATTGAAAGCTATCAATGCCTCCTATAACTATGTAATTAAATGCTGCTGTAACTTCTGCAATGCACTCCTATGCATTTAAGTCGTTAAACTGGATCACCCAGAGTTTGTGAAGGATTTCCCCTGACATGTGCAGATCCGTTATGATAGTAGATAGTCTTCCTCATTCCATAGCAATGTCCGTTGCGGTTATTGTTCTTGAAGAACATCAGAATTAGACCAGTTTAAGAGTTAGAACAGAACCTAGTTTTGATGAATTTTTTTTAATTGACAATGACTTTAAAATAGCAGAACATATAAAGAGCATGACTCTTTAAAATTAGCTGAGCATACTGGGTTACCAGTTCTCTAGCAGACAAAAGCTAATTCGCTGCTTTTTAATCAATTCCGATTCTGGAAATCTATAAAACTTGACGTTTCTATTGGATTTTCTATTTACAGAAATGAGAAAAGAACAATTTAAAAGCATTCCAATGGAAAATAGATTAGCAAAATCTTGTGATACGTAAAATACACAAAAGTCAAATTTTTCTGTGGAGTTTACCTTTAATCTTTTAAAATTAATTTTTTTTTTTTAATATATCTTTCATATAATTTTCAGTGAATCACTGTGATCAATTGCTCTGAAGAGGCATTAGATCTTTAAAATATCTTACATAGACAAATTCTGATATTTTTTCAGGTATCTGATAAAATTACTAAACTTCCTAGGGAATTCATGGTATTAAAATTTGATATTAACACCTACCTGATATTAAAATGTCTTAAAATTTCAAGGCTATATACAGTGCATATTACAGTAGCATGTTCATAGCCTGATGTTTTCCTAGGATTATTATGAGTACAGTATGGACCTGATCAAACAGTCTGCTACAAAGCGAAATTGGCTCCAACGTGATTTTGGCCTGGCTCCTGAATTCTACTTACGATTTAGCAACCAGAATCTTTTTTGTGATTTTTCAGCATCTATTTTACACTTCATTACATTCATGATATTTGTATACATGTATGTTCGAAACTTTACAGAAAATTCTTTTTTTTTTCTTGAATTTCCGTCGCCAAAGGAAGCCAGCGCGAAAATGAAGTTAAAAAGCAAAATGGAGACAACCAACTGAAAGTGTATGGCAACTTCTAAGAATTATTACGATCGTTCACTTTTTTCAATGTTGACTCTGCCTCAAAAGAAGATAACAGTCATTTACTTCTTTTAAAAAGTCCCCTACCTAGTGGCTATTTCTTTGAATAAAGGCAAACAACAAAATCGCTTTTTAAGTCTGGTGTTTGCATTCAGTTTCTATCTGATCAACTGCCAGCAACCATGAAAGATGGTTGCAATGTTTTCTTCTTCATGGATATAAAATTAAAGTTGAAAACTGAATTAAGAAGCTGGTTTTAATGTGCCTGTACTCTATTCTTTTGATTTACTACCTAAGTGAATCGAACCCAGAACAGCCTGACCTACACTCATTGAGAATCACCCTATGCATCCTTAGTGATTATAAATAAGCGTATAAATAACCAGCTGAAGCACTCAGTGTCGCTCGGAGAAAAGTATAGTTTTTTATATTGATGTATACACATATAGGAGAGGCCGTGGCCTGGTGGGCCTTCACTAGACACACAATTTCTGTAAAGTTAAGGAACATCAGGCACGGCTAGTCACTGGATGGGTGACCATGCCCCTCTGGCCATACGGGCCCTGGATGGACGTATTGGATCCCAATAATATAAATAAAAAAAATATAGAAAATAAAAGATACCCTCCATTCCCATGCGAAAGTGTATCTTAGATTGTTGATCCTGCTTCATAGAATAATCGCAAAAGACCTCATTAAACAAAGAAAACGATGCCACAATTTGCTTAAATCTGACTAAAATCTCAGTCAGCTCCAGCTAAATTGAATTTTAAAAATAAAATAAATGGAAAGAAAGAAAGTAGAATAAAAATCCTTTTTTATTTTATTTTATTTTATTTTATTTTTTTTTTTACTACGTTCACATTGCGCCTTGATAACGGTTAAATAACCCCGATGTGTTCAAGAGAACTGTGTGGTCTCTTTCGGTTACCTAACCGCATTTTCACCTTGGTTAAGAGTCGGTTAAGTAACCGGGTTTATGAAACCCAGTTAATGACTTCATATGTCAGTTAGCACAAAGATACAGAAAAATAAAACATGGTGGCTAAACGAAACCGCAGCAGCAAATTGTCTGATGATGAAGCCAAAACTCTATATACGAGGGACGTTCATAAAGTTTGTACTATCACCGAAACCAAGAGGGAGAGAGAGACAGTTATTGCGTCGGAACAAATACAAGTTCATGTAATTCCATACAACCAATTGACGCATGTTAGGCCAAACTTGGGGTTGATCGCAGTTTAATTTCTAGTTTGTAGGCTTCATAGTTTTGGAGATTTTGTGATGAATGAATGAATGAATGATTTAAACAAAGCTGAAATATATATGTTATATTTTATATTTTAGGTATATGCATATTTTCATACTAATTCAGGATTTGTTAATACCTACGGAAAGTAAAGATGAAACTTAACGAAATGTTAACGCACTAGCAGCATTTATTTTCAGTATAATTTCTTAAGCAAATTCAGAGTTATCCGTTGCTAAAAAGTTGGTTATCCGGACCGCTACACTGAAATCCGACATCTTAAGTCCAAGTCTTAAGCGTCCCACACACTTACAGTTTAACTGAAGATATTAATCTGTCAGTTTATAGCGACTGAACACACACATACAGTCCATCTTAAAATCGTTGACTGCAGGCAGGACGGAACTGTTGATGTGAGAGTGGCTGAGACGATGAACTCTATGTGATCAGTTCAGAGTCTACAATCTCACCGTTTTTGGTCTTAAGGCCAAAGCAACCATACACTTTCAGTTTGACTGCAGTCACTGTGCTTGAAAGGCTTATTTTTATACATCCGCTGGCAGGCGAAAAACTTTTAAACAAGCGTAAATTATTTTGGACTGTTGAGATGCATGACAAGCCAGCATTCGTTTCTTCTTTCATAAAACTATATAATTGTCTATGGAAGATAAAAGATGACTCATATTCCAATAAAGAAATGAAAACCAAGGCCTATGACAAATTATTGGAACTTTATAAAACAATGATTCCAACAACCACAATAGAAATAGTATTAAAAAAAAAAAAAAAAAAATTAATAATTTGAGATGTGCGTTTCGGAAAGAATTAAAAAAAGTGAAAGCAGCAAAATCTGGTTTACCTGCTGATGATGTATACACGCCATCTCTGTGGTATAATAATTTATTATTTTGTAAATAATAGTTATTAAATAAAAATGAAAAATAAAATAATAATTAACAATTAACAAAATAATTAATAAATAATAAGTAAAATCAAAATAAAACTAGAAATATAAAATCAAATAAAAAGCTGACGTTTCGGATAGAGACTATCCTTTATCAAAGCAAAAAGGATAATTCTCTAAAGGCAATTAGAATATTAGAGAATTATCCTGAAGTTATGAAAAAAGTACTAAAGGACGCCTTTATATATAGTTGGCATAGGGAACAGTAAGACTGTATTGGCTGAAAAAGCAGAAGAGGAATTTGAAGACGTGTTGGGATAGGCCAGGAAGGAGGACAAATAGGAAGTAATAAGAGGGCGATGAAAAATAATGCAATAGGATAACACATACAAAATTAAAATAATAAAAAAGTTCAGGAATGATAGGGTGTCTAGCAAAACTGTTTCGTAAAATTCCCTGAAAAAAAAAAATTATTCCTGAAAAAATTCCTGACTGTTCCCGGTTACACAATTTTTTTGACAAAGCCCGGTCGCTAGTCACCCTGTAAAATAGCATAACATAATAAAAAGTCACTAAAATAAAAGAGTACAGAGAGCCTATGAAAAAAAGTACAGAATGATATGACACAAAATGAACATAGAAGTAGAAAGATATGACACAAAATGAACATAGAAGTAGAAAGATATGACAGAACATTAAAACTGAGACAAGATAAAGAAAAAAAAAGAAAAAAGGCCCAGAGAGCCTGCGACAAATTAGGGAATAGCTGAAGTTGAAGAGGAATATGGGAAAGGTAATGAGGGAATGGTGCCTTTGCTAAGGTTAATGCCATTAGGGGTGAGGGAATTAAATTTTCAAATAAGAAAAAACTCGAATTGCTTTCTTTCTTTTTTGTTATGGAAGTTACTACGAAGAATATAAAGGCTGATGGCCTGTAAAGAGTGACCAGGGGAATTAAAGTGTTTAGCGACAGGGGTGTCAGCATTACTAAGAATATCGAACTTATGCCTGGCAAATCTGGAGCGTATGTTATTGCCTGTCTCTCCAACGTACTGTTTCTGGCATACTTTGCAATGTAACAGGTAAATTAAGTTGTGAGAAGTACAGGTCAGGTTCTGGTTAATCTTGAAAGTAAAGGAGGAAGCACTGCTGGAAATAGAGGTAGCAGGTTTAAGAAAATGGCAAACGCCACAACGCTTTGCATTGCAAGGAGAACATCCCTTAGTGGAAGTGCGTGGTTTGGTAATAGCAGCATGGACTAGAATATCCTTAAAATTAAAATTAAATGTCCGTTTAAAAGAAACTTTTGGTGGTTCTGGTAGAATGGAGTGGAGAAGAGGAGAGTTGTCATACTATGTTGATGTTTCCTTAGGACATTTTTAATACTATTGAGGGTTGGATGATAAGGAAGAACTAATGTAGGTGTTGTCATGGCTGGAGAAGGTTTGGGGTTGTTGTTAGAACGAGAATTGCGATATTTATAGATAGAGGCGCGTATGACAGATTTAGGGTAGCCTCTTGCTTTTAGGGAGTGGGTAAGGGCATTAGCATGGAAGTCCTTGTCAGACTGATTAGTGCATATTCTATGGATGCGAGTTAACTGACCTAATGGGATGTTATCCTTGCAATGGCGCAGATGGCAGCTGTCATAGTGTAAGTACTGGTGTTGGTCAGTGGGCTTCTTATAGAGATTAGTAGATAATTTATTGTTAGTGATAGAGATAGAGACATCCAAAAAAGAAACTGTCCTGATAGAGTAATTGTGAGAAAACTTGATGGAGGGGTGGATGGAGTTGGAATGGGTGATAAAAGATAAGAGTGAGTCTTCGTTGCGTGGCCAGATCAGGAAAATATCATCAATATATCGCAGCCAGACCAACGGCTTCAAGGGAGACGTGGAAAGTAGTTTGGTTTCCACCTCCTCCATAAAAATGTTAGCATAGTTGGGAGCCATTTTGGAGCCCATAGCAGTGCCACTGGTCTGGATGTAATACTCATTGTTAAAAGTGAAGAAATTGGAGGAGAGGATGGTCCGAAGAAGAAGGCAGATAGTGCCAGTAAGAAGGAACTTGGAAAGGTTTGTTAGCCTTGAGACCGTTGTCGAAACCGTTTTGCAAACCGTTATTTTACGAAACCGTTTTGCTAGACACCCTATCATTCCTAAACTTTTTTATAATTTTAATTTTGTATGTGTTATCCTATTGCATTATTTTTCGTCGCCCTCTTATTGCCTTCTATTTGTCCTCCTTCCTGGCCTATCCCAACACGTTTTATTTCATATGAATAGACACAGTGACTGACAATAATAATAATAACAATATAAATAACAATGGTGAGTGAAGCAGTATTTATGTGCAATATAAAAAAATGCAATCTAAATAATTATAACTAATTATTATTATCAACAAAATTATCTTCCCAAACACCTTCATTAACGAAGTAATTTTTATACTGTTCACGATTATTTTTTGCATTTTCACAAACATTTTTACTAATTCCATGTTGTAAACCTGTCAAATGATCATCTCCAATGCATCTGAATTTTATTCGGAGAGCTCTGGGTTGAACCGAACAACTCGCACTGTTCACGAGACAGTTCTTCAGTTCTAATCAGTGCGGGGCCCATTACAGTGTAGCGTGCTTAAGATGTCAGCTTTCAGTGTGATAACCAATTTTTAGCGATGGATAACTCTGAATTTGCATTAAGAAATTATACCGAAAGTATATGCTGCTAGTGCGTTAACATTTTGTTAAGTTTCATCTTTATTTTCCATAAATATTAACGAATCCTGAATTAGTATAAGCCTTGGTGGTTAATGTTAACTATCTGCACAATCGCAAACGCAAGTCCCACTCTCGGCCCTGCGGGCCTCGCTGGTCGCTGTTTTCCATTACTCGAACGCCTTTGGCGTTCTTCTACGATGTCCCCCTCTGGGGGCAAATAACTGATATATACCCCAACCTATTTGGTTACAGGGGGCAGTTGGTTTCCCCTCGGCCGGTTACAGGAATCGCGACAATTCAGTTTACGGTTTCAGTCATCGCGCGATTGTGCAGATAGTTAACATTAACCGCCTTGGTATACTAAAGTACACATATACCCAAAAATCTTGCCCATAATTTTTTTTTACACTGATTACTAAGGACGATTTATTGTTTAATTTAAAAAAAAAAAAAAAAATTGCTTAGTCTTGTTGAATACTCACCTGCAAATGCCATTACCACATGGTCATCGAGAAGACAAATTTTACGGACCGTGCGTTCTTCTTGGAGCTTGGCAACAGACTTTTTTTCCACTCCAAGGACCACTATGTTGTTACCTCGGACACCCACCTGCAACAGGAGTCACAATATTAGGATCAGCATTTGTTATTTCGTGATTATGAAAATGAGGGGAGGAAGAGAATGATTGGTAATCAAATATTATTTATGTGTGTGGCTTCGTCGTTAATTTTTTTCATAGTGATCATCAAGTTAGAGCACTCTCTGATCGAGTGAGTGATTTAGCAGATTTTGAGCTCATGCTATTGTTGTTAGGCTTAGGCTAGGACATCGGCAAAAGCGACCGACGCGTTTATAGTGCTTTTAGAAATTGAAAGTGTGAAATAAATCTTACAGCGGTGGAGCCTTTCTTGACGGCTTCTTGAGCATATTCAACTTGAAATAAATGCCCATCAGGTGAAAATACAGTGATAGCACGGTCGTAACGCGAGGTACCCATTGTTTACCGGAACTTCAAATGACTCGGATTTTGTGCAGCGCTTGCGCGTTGGAGCAATGACGCATGGCTCGCCATCTGACGACGGAATCGTGCGACGCTCCGCCGGTTCTTCTTCTCATGCTCGTTCTTTTCGGAACATCAACAAAAGGCACGGTCCCCCCCTCCCCGCGCGATGTGCCGTTCGTGCTTTTTAGTAAAAGCTATTCCTCGAAGAGGAATTTAGTCATTTTTGAGGCCATCCTGCTTTCGGCCATCCTTGGCCAGTGGGCCTTTGTCTTTTTTTTTTTAATTTTCGATTGATAGTAATTGATTTTCATGAGAAGAAAAAATTTTTTGAATGCTTATCGATTGTTCTTTTACTAAATTTTCTTGAGAAATATAACGAAGGATAGAAAAATTGTTATAAATTTTCTGCTAATAAGTTTTCATAATGGAAGACGAAGAGGTAAACAGGCGTAAATAATAAGACTAATTTAAAAATAATAATAATAATAACAATAACAAAGGAACAAAACATGAAATCTTTAATTGTTTTCACTTAATTCCATCAAAGCGGGTGTGATTGTTTTAATTTTTATTAGGATTTTTTGCCTTCGATAATTTTAGAATTAATTTTTAAATTTTTCCCCCAAATTTCTAAGCCTTATAAACCCTATTGATGAAAAAAATTGTTTTGAAAAATCTATATCTTTAGATTAAGACGAGGCTAATTTTGTTTTTTTTTTTTGAAATTTAAATATTTAAATTAAACTCATTGATTTGTTCGTATAACTTAATTTCTAAAAAGAAAAAAAAAAAAAAAAAAAAAAAAAAATAAAAAAAAAAAAAAAAAGTTTTATTTTTATTAAGCGCATAAAAAAGAATATAACGAAGTTAATCGATTTTTCTTCGTTTGTAAACTGGCAGAAAATAGCGAATTGTGTCGAATAACAGAAAAAAATTGTTAATTTGTTCTCTGCACATTCGCGCAATGACGGTTACGCGACCAAGGGAAGTGAAATTACAAGTTAACCATTACTTCTGGACCTTTTACTGTATATTATAAAGGGGGTATATATGGGATGAGGTTTTGAAAAATTAATTTTACTTCTCTTGGTGTAGCCAATGCAGGCGAATCTTTTTATAATGAAAGTCACCAATGCAAGTACCGATCAAACTGGATGATGAAGAAATGACGAAACTGGATGAAACTCTAGATGAACTTGGGAGAATGAAGACGCATTGCAAAAAGTTGATAAGAAAGATGACAGGGCGTTAGAGAGAGTAGATACGGTGATACGGTTTTGTAGGAGAAGTGTTCGAAATTTTTTGAATGAATATCCAAATGTAGATTTAAAAAAAAAAAACGTTTTCGAGAGTTTGGTCTCATCAGTTTTGAATTTGATATTAAAAGTTTAAAATGAAAGCTTTTAATTTCAAACTAAAACCTATGAGAGTAAACTCTCGAAAACGTTTTTTTTAATCTACATTTGGACATTTCATTCAAAAAATGTCGAACACTTCTCCTACAATACCTTATCACCGTATCTACTCTCCACCGTCCTGTCATCTTTGTCAACTTCATGCACGGTCCTCATTCCTCCTACAACTCCGTCTTCAAGTTCATCCAGTTTCATTTCATCATCCAGTTTTATCGGCACTTACATTGGTGATTTTTATTTTATTATTTTGATTATTTTATTTGTCATTTAAAAAAATTAAGAGATTCACCTACTAGGAGCGTTCAAATTTGATCTGGAATTTATTTTTTGTAAATTTCATAGTTGTAAAAAAAAAAATCTAAACTTTCATTGTTGGGATGGCAACTACCGCCTGTCATGCAAATGCAGCACTACTCATCCGGTTGCCATGACAACTGATTTTGTTTAAACAAAATATGGAGGACAGCGATGTGTCGACCAAAGTGGAATAACGAATAATCAAGTTTCTCCACAACGAAACTGAAAGCATCTGAAATTCATCAGACTTCAAAGACAGTTCAGAGTCATGTTTATCTCGATCATCCGTCTTTGCTTGGTGCCAAATGTTTGAAGGAGGGCAAGAATCCACCGGCAATGAACTTTGTAAGACAAGGCCCACACAACTGCTGTCAGTGATGCATCGTCGCACGAACAAATGAGCTGATAAGGGACAATAGGCGGATTCATGTCCGAGAATTGGCTTCAATACTGAACATCAGCACTGGCAGTGTGGAGAGGAGACCATCATCCACGATACGCTGAAATTCAACAAGATCTGTGCCTGATGGGCCCCTAAGCAACTCTCCGAGGACCACCGTGACATGGATTCATCACCATACTCCTGAAAGCAAGCGTGCGAGTATGGAGTGGCGACACACTGACTCACCACGACCCAAGAAATTCAAGATGACACCGTCGGCAACGAAAGCGATGGCGACTGTATTTTGGGACATTAACGGTATCAGTTATGTCGATTTTCTGGAAGAACGTTGAACCACAAATGCACCCTACTACTGTGACAATTTGAGGAGTTCCTGAAGCCGGCACTAGGGAAAAAGCGACCAGGACTCCTTACCAGTGGTATATTTCTGCAAGACAGTGCCAAACTGACTATGGACACACTGACGGAACTCAAATGGGATATCTTACCATATCATCCTTACAGCCGGGATCTCTCCCCTTGCGACTATCACCTTTTTTGTACCATTGAAAGATTCTTTGGGAGGGCAGAGGTTCGGCTCCAATGAGGAAGTGAAAAAGGCTGTCCTGATGTGGTTTCAACATCAGCTTCAAGAACCGATATCCAGATACTCCCAGAACGCTGGAAAAAATGTGTAGAGAAGCAAGCAGAGTTCTTTAACAAATAAACTGGTGTGTGGTTTTTGTTTTTTTTAAAATATATATAGGTAATATATAGTTTCCGGATTTTATAAAAAATAAAATCCAGGTCAAATTTTGAACGCCCCTCTGTTACAAACCACTCCTTATCTTTTAAATGTTTGACCATTATTAATTATTCAATGAATTTGTAATTACGACGTTGCGATTAATTTTTTTGCTGCATCGCTATTATTTTTACAGTAATGCAAGTGGGTTTTATAATTTTTCGTCGCATTTTATATACAAGAATAATTTAAGAAATCGTAACTCTTCTTATACAGTCAAACCTTCTATAATGGATACTCTCAATAGTGGACACCTCTAAACTGTGGAGAGAAATTTTGTAACCAAAATAAATCCTACTTACACAATGGTTTAATTATCCTCTGAATAATGGACATGGGCAGTTATTTTCAAAGCCATTCCACAGTAGCAAGAGCTCTCAGTGGAGAGACAAATACATTAGTCTTATCCATGTAAATACAGGGTGTTTCAAAAGATATAATCCAAACTTCACACACAGGTAGGAGGCAAGAAGGTGAACAGATTAATACATGAGGGGTCGGAACTCAACCATTGCCAAGCTAACAGAGGGAGGAGCAGTAATCAGTGCACAATGAGTAAGTATGCACTGTGCACACGTTTATTATGGAACTGCGAATCCACTAAAACTTTACAAAAGATGTTCAAAATGTAAGCCAGCCAAGGCCTCACATGCATGGTATCGGCACAACATGGATTCTCGTATGCGGCCAAAGATTCCGGTCATTTCTCTGATGTCGTCTGAAACAACTGCAGATGCGAGCTGCCAGATCTTCAATGCTTGTCACAGCTGTGTAGGGCATAACTGATTTCATGTGGCCCCAAAAAAAGGAATCCTTGCCAAAGAACTGCAACCTGTTTGTGTTGTGCCATCATTTGCATGCTTTATCACTTGTCATTTGCTTCCCATTAACTTGACAATGGTTGAGTTCCGACCCCTCGTGTATTAACAGAATCTGTTCACCTTTCTGCCTCCTAGCTGTGTGTGAAGCTTGGATTATACCTTTTGAAACTCCCTGTATATTAGCTTTTTCCAAAAAGGTCAATTAGAACCGTATTAGCTTTATTACTTTAATCTAACGAGCACAGACATGACCGCCATCTACTTTACTGTTTTTTTCTTTCAATACTACTGATTCATTTACAATATTCAAGTAAAGATTATAGAGTTCATTCTAACTCGAATGTTTATTATAGACTTACGGCACTCGATTCGTAATTATAGTTTGTTCGTAAGTCGGACGTTCTTAATCCAAATTACCCCCTTATAAAGCTTACGCTTCGGAATTCTAAAATCAATTTAAAATTATCCCCCTAAATTACCCCCGGTGGGGGGGGGGGGGTAATTTAAGCTTTGAATTTATCTCGCGAACTTCATAAGTTCATTAAACAGTCTGTTCAAGCTAACTTAAAATATTTAATATATAATTTTCTAATGCCTCATTTTGTTTCAATAATGTTAGTTTTTCAGTATTTGTGCTAATGTTGCAGAGCATATGGACACGAATAAAATGGACCAGCTTGGAACAAGAGCACAGAAGTTAGATTTTTCCTTTGGCAACAATTCTTCATAATCGGTTTTGTGTACAGTCAATATGAAGATGGCGAAAAAATGGCTATAAGCCACTAAAGGCTGATATCAAAGACATTTATGATGACAGAAGTTTGTCATACCATTTCGAGCCTGCCATTTGCTAACATTTTATGTCTAAAGGCGTTTCCATAATGTCCGAGCGATGCGAGTTCTGGGGAACGTGGTGGCCACTCTACAGGACCCCGCTGGCCAATCCAATGACCAGATAATTGCCCATCCGTCCGTAGTGTTGTCGTGCACCATCCTGCTGGAAAAAAACTGGGAAACTGTCATTCAAGAGCGTTTGCGAAATTCCTGTCTAATGGCGACAGCATCGCGCATTCCAACAGGTCATGTCGTTTGGTTGGAACAGTTCCCATTATTCATAACTCAACATTAGAAGTAGATGTCTATTATAAAATTTTATGAAAAATTATTTTTCGAAGTTAATTTCAACAGACTGTTTAATGAACTTAGCACATTATAAAACAGAAGCACAGGGTAACCACTATTTCACAAAAAATATTTATTTGCACGGATGCGCATTTCGGCGGCCATGCCGCTTTCGTCAGCGTATTACAGATCAGATCAGAAGCCCGTTTCTGATGTAGAAGCAGGTTAACAATTGGTTTATATAGTAAAAAATTATACAGATCAACCAATGCGAAAACTTTATACAAAAAGCAATCGGGGAAATTGTCCTTAACAATCCAGTTTTTATTGGTAAATACAGCTTAACCAATAACAAACTTTTTTAAAACGCAGACTAATCGGGGATAAATGTCCTCCAGTCCTTAAAGTAGCCGCTGGATAACATTTGCTGGCCAGGTGTTTCAGGTGTAGTTAATCCGTAATTTGAAGCGTGGCTCCATCTGTGTTTAACAACTTGGTGTGATCCTCATTGGCTATCTCAAAAGACTCCAGAAAATTAAGTAGTCTAGGATCGTTCATGCTGTGTACCATTTTGAAGTCGTTCATCTTGAAGGTATGTCTTTGATCCAGCACATAGTCCGCAAACCTGACAACTGCGAGCTTGCCATTTGTCACAAGCTATGTGTTCACCTAATCGCGTTTTGATGTCACTCTTCGTCTGGCCATAAGTAGATCCCAGGTCGATCTATGTTAATCGTATCTTTAGGACCAGTCTCTTTATGGTATTAAGACTTTGTGCGTTACTGCTAGTCCATATTCTTGGCGATTTTTTAATCCTCTGTTTAATTGAGTGTTGTATGGAAGGATCATGTAGGCTATTTGATCTTTTCCCTTTTGTAGCGTGGTAATCTCTATCTTCAGTTGCTGCCTCACGCGTCTAGATAATTTGTCAATGATTTCATCACCATAGCCATTTATTTTGGCTAACGCTTTGATGGTGTCAATCTTTCTTCCTGCTTTCCTCTGTCAATGGATTTTATGTGCTCTTCTGACCATATGTAGCTCTTCAAACCATAGCCGCCAGTTTTTTGGTTGGCTATGGTTTGAGTCCTCTCTGATGAAGTTGGGGTGAAGTTTCTTTTTCGGTATACAGGGCGATTCAAAATTCATCGTACAAACTTTTAGGGAAGTTAGTATGGGGGATTCTAAACAAAAACGTTCATATGAATATGGGTCCGAATTTTGAACGATAACATATGAACAGAAATAAAAATGCTACCACCAAGATCAACAAGTTAATAATTCAGGTTCTCTAACGCCTCGGGTAATGAAATTTGGGGAAATAATAGGGTACATACAATTGTGTGTACCGTTAAAATTTGATCGAATTCCAACGCGTAGTTTCCGAGTTACGTATTCAACATCGTAACACGAGGTGGTTAGTACTCGCATGTGAGCACGTGTTAGATGTTGAGTGCGCAACTCGTAAACTACTCCTTGGAATTCTTCAAATCTTTACGATATACGCAGTTTATGTACCCTACGTACAGAAGCCATACTCTTTAAAAAACTTCAGTTATTTAAAGCCTGATTCTCTAATTTTCTAACAAATTGGCTATAAAAAGACTAATGCTACTTCCCGTAGGGGTACCATTAGTCATTTTATACCATTTACCATTAAATGAGAACACCAGTTAAATTTAGTTGGACATGACTTCACCATAAAAAATAGCAATGAATTTTGCCATAAACTTCCGGGGATTAAAATATCAAAGGAAAAGGGATACTGTATCGTTTGATATTGAATCATTTTACCCCAGTATGCTACTCAAAGATGCCTTGGTAGTATTGGAGGATACTTTACACGAGAATGATTATCCGGTAGTAAGTGAAATGATTTCAGTCATCAATCTGGTAGTCTACAATAATGTGTTCACATTTAATAACGTTAATGTTCAGGACGATGTCTTCTCGATATTTGACACAAACGGGCATGATGTAGAAACCTTCATAGATGAACTAAATAATCTTTGTCCTAACATCAAGTTCACGCATGAAATGGAGAACGAAAACAGACTGCCGTTCCTAGACGTAATATTGACAAGGAATAAGGAAAAACTGCTTTTTGACATATACCGAAAAAGAAACTTCACCCTTAATTCATCAGAGAGGACTGAAACCATAGTCAACCCCAAAAACTGGCGTCATTGCTACATATGGCTAGAAGAGCACATAAAATCCCATTGACGGAGGAACGCAGGAAGAAAAACTGACACTATCAAAGAGCCAAAATAAATGTCTACAGAGATGAAATCATTGAGAAATATCTAAACGCTTTAGGCAGCAACTGAAGACGAGATTACCACGCTGCAAAAGGGAAAAGCTCAAATAGCCTACATGATCCTTCCATACAACACTCAATTAAATAGAGGATTAAAAGAGATCGCCAAAGAATATGGGATGGCAGTAGCACACAAAAGTCTTAATACCATAAAGAGACTAGTAGGTGATCCTAAAGACACGATTAACATAGAAGATCGACCTGGGATCTACAAATTGGCCTGCGGATCATGTGAGAAATTGTAGTATGGCCAGACGAAGGGGAACATCAAAACGCGAGTAGGCGAGCACATAGTTTGTTAGAAATGGAAAGCTCGCAGTTTTCAGGTTTGCAGACTACGTGCTGGATCAAAGACATACCTTCAAGATGAACGACTTCAAAGTACTACACAGCACCAACGATCCTAGACTACTTAATTTCCTGGAGTCTTTTGAGATAGCCAATGAGGATGACGCCAAGTTATTAAACACGGATGGAGGCCCACTTTAAGTTTATCCAGCGGCTAACACCCGGCCAGCAATTGTTATCCAGCGGCTACTCTAAAGGACACTTAGATAAGGTCACTGTGGAGGACATTTTTCCCTGATTAGTCCGAGTTTTAAAAAAAGTTTGCTATTGGTTAAGCTGTATTTACTATATACAGGGTGATTACAAAAGAACTTCACACTTTTAAAAATTTATTACATCAAAGCTATTCAGAATATAGACACACCACATACGGATTCCTAAAGAAAAACTCTTGAAGTTTATTGTGACAGTTAAAGATGTTCAATATGCCCCTCTGTAGTCGAATTCTTCCCAAACTCGCATTAACATGTCTCCGTCAATCGCAGGTATCGCTACCGTAATGCGTTCTTTCAGCTCGTCTAGGTCACGGGGAAGGGGTAGGGTGAAGACCTTGTCCTTTACACCCCCATAAAAAGAAATCACAGCGGTGGATTGGTCGAGCAAACAATAACCTGGAACTTGCAAAGTGGCCACCTCGGAGCCCCGACCTCAGAATTTTTCTTTAAGAATCCGTATGTTGTGTGTTTATATTCTGAATAGCTTGGATGTAATAAATTTTTAAAAGTGTGAAATTCTTTTGTAATCACCCTGTACAAAAAAACCTGGATTGTTAAGGACAATTTCCCTGATTGATTTTTGCATAAAGTTGTCCCATTGGTTGGTCTGTATAATTTTTACTATATAAACCGATTGTTAGTCTGCTTCTACATCAGAAACAGGCTTCTGATCTGATCATCTGTAATATGCTGACGAAGGCGGCATGGCCGCCGAAATGCGCATTCGTGCAAATAAAAATATTCTTTGTGGAATAGTGGTTACCTTGTGCTTCTGTTCAATTATTGTTCAGTGTCTGGCACTGCTACTGTTTGTTTAGTACATTATATTAATTTCGACGGATAACTTCAAAGTTTAAAATTACCTCCGGGAGTAATTTAGGGGGGTAATTTTAAAACTATTTTAGATCACCATGGAGTAACTTTATAATGGGATAATTTGAAATCTTTACATGGAGTTAAGAATGTCAGAATTACGAACATCCTATAGTACGAATCTACTACCATAAGTCTATATTAAATATACGAGTTAGAAGTGGTTCCTAATAACGAAGTACGGCCAATAATTTGCGAGGCGTATCAAAATATTTCGCTTCTTCACTGAACCAAGATAGTCTCCAATGTCATATCACTACTTCAGACAATGGACCAGTGAATCGTAGCTTATTTACACAAGACCTTCTCACAAGTAGTCAGTTACCAACTTTGACATAATGAAGTATCCATAGGAGAAATTTATGCCATCAAAAGCTTTGCAAATAAGACCAGGAACAAATTGCGCTAACAATTTGCACCGGCTTTCTGGGCTTAGAGGGTGGGCAGGAATGAAGATGAACGATTTTGAAGAGTTTTGGCAGGAGCGCCGTACTATCTCAAAGTGGCTTGTATACAAATTTCTATACACACGCTTCCTATGATGTGTTCTGAACTTAAGATTGTTGAAAAGAAAGTGCCTTTCCTCAAAATTAGACCCCATAATACACAGTTCAACAGCTTGTACAAATGAAATGGTCAACTTCACAAATAATTTAACTAAAACGTTCAAATCGGACGGTGAACGCAGGAATAATATCCAAGCTGAGAAAACCACGCCAAGCTGGACGTCATATTGAGGTGAGTGCTTTCTAAGTTTAAAACTCTTCAGGAACGTGCTAAAATCTGCAAACCAAGTCGAAGAAGTATGGCCAGACTGCTAAACCTTCCTATGTCAACAAGCGCGTATCTTATTTCGAATACATTCAATTTGGTAATGAGAAAACAAAATCAAATTTATGGTACCTCAGCAGCCTAAATTGAGAAGAGACGCCAGAGATTGCCATTATCTACAGGTTTCTTCTGAAAATTTGAAAAACTTTTTTACCACGGACGAAGCATGGATTTTATTTAATGGCTGCAGGGGACAGATAAGATTTTTTAGTTCACGTGGAAAACCAAAGCCTCGAACGACTGTTAACAAAAAACACCGTCACATTGCCAAGTCATTGTGTGGGGAAAGGATTTCGTATAATGGCAAAACGCGTTTGCGAATTATCAAGCTTGGAGCTAAATACAGCTTATATCAACAAGGTTATCAAACCGTTTTTGGACACGATGCGCAAAAGTTATCAGCAAGGCGATCATTCTCCATGAAGATTCTGCCCCTTCTCATACAGACTTCTTGGAAAAAAGAAAAGTGAAGTACATTCACCCCAATTCCTTAATGGAAACTATTTTGCTTAGAGTAACTTAAATAGTTACTGCCTTAATTATTTCCAAACGCGTCCTTATGGACTATGTTGCTTAGAGTAACTTAAAACCGAAACTGGGGTCACAAAGTGAAAATTCTAAATCGGCTTTGAAAGGCTTTTCGATGAGTAGAAGAAAATGCCTCGGAAACTTAGTAATAAAGCTCTGCAAGAAAAACAAAACAAAAACAAAACAAAAAAAAAAAAACGTTTTCGTAAATCTATAGGGACCAGGGAAAACCAACTGAGTAGTGTTATTGCTGTGCCTTGTGCCAATAAATTACAAATTTACAAAATCGCTCATCTTTATTCCTGTCCACCCTCTGTAGAGCTGATTGGGTTATGGTTGCGACCGGTCGGACTTAGTGGAAACGCTTTAAGTTGATTCTATTGGTAACAAAATAAGTAAATTCTGAAGATAAAGCTCTAACATAAGACAAACGTGTTAAGATGAAAAGCGAAAGGTAAAAACTCCACGACCTGGATTTGAATAGAAACTGAGTATCTAGCTCGCCGCCTCTACCCAGTGTGCTACTAGAATTTATTACTTTGAGTTTTCATGCTTCAAGAAAGGAGAAATTCCCGACCTGCGAGCTGAGTGCCTCTCCTCTGGGCTTCCGCTTTGATTATTGGTATCATTTAGGTCAATTTTGGAGACAGCCTTCTGACCTTGTATGCGTGCCCCAATTGGTAGAGGCGACGAGCTAGATACTAGAGATGCCTGGTTCGAATCCAGGTAGCAGTTTTTCCATTCGTTCTTCATCTTAACATATTCTTTGTATTGATTGAGTTTCATTCAGTAAATGAGTCTTAAGCATAAGTTGTTTCAAGTGTGGTAATTTACAATTTCAGCTAAATAAAGATGAACATGGGGGAAGGTAAATTCAATTCAATTTAAAATTACTCCGGAGTAATCCGAAGAATATTTCGCATTCCGGGTTTAGAGGGGGTAATTTGAAATCTTTACACCGGAGACTGCCTGTAAAGTAGTAACTAAATTAACGAGGATTTTTTTGTACGTGAATAATTTGCGCGTCTTCATCCACTTTAAAATAAATTTTTAACTTGGTTCTTCAAATTTTTGAAATTATGGATTTAGCATTTAGCATAATCGTGGCCAACTAACTGCATGCCGGAAATTGTAATCGGTCTCCTCGATGCAAAAAACACTCTACACGCACAGAACACCTAAAGCCAGCGTAGGCGGAACTACATAGATTATCAAATTCAACGCTTGATAAGTTAAGGCCTCTAAATATTAAGTAGACCCACCTAGTAGTGCGATGTACCTCCTGTCGCTTTCCAAACTGCCTGAATTCATAGAAGCATGGATTCAACAAGGTGGTGAAAGCTTTCCCGAGGTATTGTGTACCTTGCAGATAAGAGTGCATCTCGAGCTCTCGAACATTTGACGGGGATTCAGGCTGGAGCGAATATTCCTTTTCAGCTTATCCCACATGTTTAGATTGAGATCCAGCGACTGGAACCATTCCATGCTGATGCGGGCTTTGTGCACATGCGCATATCCTTGTGGATAAACTTTCAACATGTTTACGTACATACGATGACAACCAGACGCGAGTCCGAGAGTATCAATGGACCCAACATGTTCCAGGTAAACGCTCCCCCTCCCCACCCCAGAGATGATGGGTCTATGGATCCATGTCGTTTGCGCCATGTTCTGTGTCAGCCTTTAACAAGATGAAACAGGAACTGGCTTGTCGGACCAAGCGATCTTATTCCAGTCGTCGATGGTCCAGTATTGGTGTACCCTATCCGCAACAGCATGTGCCTAGAGATGTGTTCTGAGATGGTTGTCTGAGCAGCAAGGTTAAATTCGGACATCAATTGGGCAACAATGGCCTGTTTGTTGGCTTGCATAAATCTAGCCAGCCTCCGCTGACCTCTCCAGCGAGATTTTCCTTCCACTGAAGTGACGCTGACTCGACGAAAAGAGATCTTTGCCCCGTTAGATCTTTACCCTTTCCCATTTTCTAAACTGCCGACGGAAAGGTTGGCTAGCTGCATCTATACTCAAAATAGGTCATGTGCTGTGCATTGGAATGGACCTAATTAAACTCCTTGACAAACAATTAGCATAACGGTATTTTACGTTTTGAAGTTAAATTTGAGTGGAGTAATAAAGCAATTACACGTTTACTTTTTTTCTGGATGATGTACCTGTTCCTTAGTCGACCTCAAAAGGAGCATTCATTTATTCAAAAATTAAAATTTACACTAAACAAATTGAAGGTAATAAAAATAAGAATAATGACAAGATCGAGACAAAAATTGAAATAATGACTAAAATAAAGATACACAAATCAGTTTAATTGTAAACGGTTCATCAATTTAAGCGTCCGCCTTTGATTTTAATTACAACGCTTAGCCTATCTGGCATGCTGTTCACGAACTTAGCACATTCTTCACGACTCGTATAGACCAAATATTTCATTGCCGAAATCGATTATTAATTTGTGGAGGTATTTGCTGAAGTCTAGCCTTCATCAACTTCCATAAATTTTCAATTGGGTTAATATCTGATGAATTACTAAGCTATGGTAACATATTTCGTCGTTGAAACCATTCTTCGTGGATTGACTAGACGCACTCTCCTGCTAGAACAAAAATCTTTAGACGATGGGATCATGAAGTTGTCAAATATTTCTTGACAAGACTGCTTCATTTACTGCACCGTTTAGGCAACGCCACCTAGAGAGAAGGCCTGCTCACGGAAACGTCATATATTGTTACATCATAAAAAGTCATTTTTAATCTTATTTTTTCCAAAAAAAACCAAAATTATTACTACGAATAATGTTTCCATGCGAATACATTTCTGTAGGTGGTGTTGGTTTAGGATGCACCCCCATATTATGCACCCCCATATGATGGCAGCAGAAAATTTCACTGATCTGAGGCAGCAGTTCTTGCTGCAGGGTTCTTGTCTGTCTCCACACGTGACTTTTGTTCACTAAAAGATATGGAGAACAGATTCGTCACTAAATAGAACGGTGCTCCAGTTATCTTTTTCCCAAGTAACTTTCCTTGCACCATTTTTACGTGGGCTTGGCTTTGCTTCAAAGTCATCAGGGGCTGAATTTTGGGAACTTTGGACCGAAACGATTTTCATAGATTTTTTAAACACTCATTAAAAGAATAATTAAAATAGGTAGAATCGCATTTTATATTTAGTTTTATCAACTTATTTCGGAGTTTTATTTTTGCAGAATTATCAGACTTTCATTTGTATATATTTAGCCTTCCAAATTGATGTAGTCGTCAGGTCTGCTCCACACTTTTCCATTCGTAATGAATATATTGAACATTTTCTTCACAATGTTTTTCAGTTGCCTGTATTGCTTTACTATGTAGTCTTGCGTTTTCGTTCATATCTCATCCGATATCCTGTAAAAGTTTAACACCTTTAATATCTCTTCATTATTTCGCAACTTCTGCCTGGGTTTCTCCAGTTCCATAAAGAATAGTGTTCGCTTTGTGACATGATGTACGTCCGATTTCCTACCCCTGCTGTTCAGCCTGAGCTACGAAATGCTTTAATGCCTTTTATACTGAACATTAAAAAGATATGGAAATCACTTGCAACATTGCTGCTCCCTAATAGAAGAGTTCTGGAAACTATTCTATTTTTTTGTCTCTATCTTGGAATTGTTACCTTTATTTTGTTTAGTGTAAATTTTAATTTTTGAATGCATCTATATTCCTTTTGAAGTCGACTAGAGGAATAAGTACGTCATCCAGAAAAAAAGTCTAAACGAGTAAAGTTCATTGATTATTCTCCACTCAAATTTAACTTCACAACGTAAAATACCAATTTTTCTAATTTTTTGGTAGGGAGCTAGCCAACAGTGTAGATTTGCCACTGAAGCCAGGAATATGTAAAGCGGGAACTACATGTAGGAAAAATTTTTCACGTGTGGGTTTCATTACGGGGGTTGGACTAAAGAATAGAATACCCGTGTTAATCAAATCAAATTAATGTTAATGAATTTGATTCCCCCGGAATGATATAGTGTGTATCAGATTCGTTGGTCATAAAGTACCTAGCGTGATCCTTTGCATGATTATGAATTTAAAGTTCCTTATGCAAAATGTTCAAAACTCAAATGTTAAGGGTCTAAACATCACGCGAAGTTTGCTGAAAACCTGTTGAAAACGTCATTTAATCTCAGCAATTGCCGCCGGTTTAAATGTAATCGCCCCTTTGAATTTAATAACTGCTGGTGCGGAAAGTTCATAAATGACGTAACGACGCAATTTAAATTTTGAGTTTTCGACATTCTCGATAAGGAACTTTAAGTTTGTAATCATGCAAAGGATCACGCTAGGTACTTATGACCATCGAACCTGATACACCCTGTATAGCACCATCTGCTCTTATGTAGCGAGTACCTTGGTCACCTATTAGCAGATATTAATGGATCCGTGGATATCGTGCTGTTGTAATTACGCATTATCGTGCTAGGTGTATCGAGAGTTTACAAATGACAGCATCTGATAAATAGAGTTGTGGACGGAATGTAGGCTGAAAGACAGAACGCAGGGTATTAAAGAAGACTGTGCCATCTAAGAAGATAACTGTTACGAAAATGTCTGCAAAGCTCAGTTTTTATCTTCATAACCGGATTTGCAATCGCCAAGCCACTGATATACAACATGAGAAAACAGTAGTCGTCCTTAAACTATTTCCCCACAACTGGACAGGTTAGAACGCCTGAAGCTTAAACGATTTGGTCTGTCAGATTCGTACGAAGAAGCATGGTTATTTGGACAGCCATATCGTGTCTTTATCGCAGATCCAAAAATCGCCTTGAAAGGCCGAGTTAATAGCAAGGCTTAGAAACTTTTAAGCAAAAAAGTCCAACTCGTCGCGTTATTAAAATTTTTCCTCAATTTTCACGAAGTCTTTCTATTATTTAATCCAACCCCTATTATTGCAAAGGTACCTCCTTCTGTTGTAGATTCAGTCTTTATAGCATTTTAGCCTCCTTTACGAATGCGTTCGCTGAATGTGTTTAGTTTCCTTTAAATTAAAAATATAAATTTTAATCTGAAGTGCACTTTTTAACTGATTTTGCTAGGCTACCGCAGCGGACGAGACGGGAGAAGCAGCAGCAACAGAAGAAGAGCCCAAGAAGAAGGGACCTAAATCCCTGGATGACCCGAAGACTCCTCCACCCAAGTGTTCTGGCGGGGAGAAGCGGTCGCAGGCGCTGATACGATGTATGGGTCCGTGTCGGACGCCTGGCACAGCTAGACCCACCGCCATATTCAAATGCATGCAAGGTAAGCGCGCCGATTACTCTACTCACCCGCAATCCGTACCGCCGGAACAGCAGAATGCGCTGGCCAATGTGGACACTCGCGGATCCGATCATTACCCACCGCAGGGCGGCCTGCTGACTAAGACGTGCGGTGTCAAGGCTCAGTTTGTGGGCGAGATCATCATCAAAAAGGAGATACCACCGCGCAAACCGGACTGTGGTGCAAAAGTGTGTCCGAACGAGCCTGGTCCTCATCCGCCAGATCCTTGCGCTCCGCCTTCACCTCCGGCGCTACCCCAACAGCGATCGGTGTCACCGACTCACCATCATCAGGCGCCAATCTGCGCTATCCCGCCTGCTCCTATTCAACCGGAGATTAGCGACGAATGTCGACGGGTACTCAACAAGATGGGTCCCGATTCTTCACGGTACCATCCTGACTGCGGGAAATGTCCTCCGCCCGAAGATGGAGGCTGCGAACCATGCTACCAGCCATGTTATCCGTGTTACACTCCGTGTTATACGCCATGCTATACTGCGTGCGAACCGTACACACCGTGCGAAGCTTACTCGCCGTGCGAATCGTACACGCCATGTGATCCGTGCTCGCCGTGTTCGCCGTGCGCACCGTGTTCGCCATGCGCACCGTGTTCGCCATGTGTAGCACCGTGTTCACCATGCCCGTGTCCTTGCAGTCCTGAACGCCATCTGTCTGCGGGAGAAGAGGAGAAATATGAGACAATTCGAACGCGAGAGGAAATCCTTCTCGACCCGTGCCAGCAGCAGTTGAATCCGATGTTGCAGCATGTGGCTGAAGATCAGTGTGCCAAGTACGTGAAAATCGAGGACACGTTTCGTCGTACACGCTGCCTCAATCCTAGTCCAGATTGCCCTCCGCCGCCTATTATAAGGTGCACGAGTGTTGGACCTTGCGTGCCCTGTTTGGAAAGCCCACCGCGTTGCTACGTACCTTGTACGCAGCCGTGTGAGCCTTGTCCTCCGTGCACTCCATGCTACACGCCTGACCCGTGCCCCCCGTGCACTCCGTGCTACACCCCTGACCCGTGCACTCCTTGCTCTCCATATTATCCATGCGAACCATGCGCCCCTTGCCAGCCGTGTTATGCACCGTGTTCGCCGCCTTGCACCCCGTGCTATAGCCCAACGCCTTGTCCGCCGCCGTGCCCGCAGCCACCGTGCAATCCGCCGACCCGTTGCAGCGAGAGCCCGCCCATATGTAGCAATCGCTACGTGGACCCGCAGTGCTACGACGCGGCCTGCCCACCAGAATGGGCTAAACAGGCTATGTACGATCCGTGCAGGGACGGCTACGAACCCTATAAAATGAAGCCTCCTTGCATCAACGAACCGTTCGAGCCGTCGGTGGAACCAGAGGAGTTCAGGCAATACCAACCGAACGTGGAGGTGCCTGCGTGCAAGAACTGACCGCGGAACCTTCCAGTCGTCATGTAGGACTTTGTATTTTGTTGAATTTCTTAGATCTTCGTAAGGTTTGTATACGAAGTATTTCTGCGAGTAGTTGGTGTGCACTTTGTATATGACGGTCGCAGAAATGGTTTGTATATAAAAAGGTAAAAAAAAAAAAATTGTTATCGTCTGTCGTGTTCTGTTCTTCATTTTGTGTAGATGATTGGCGTGAACTCCTATTTCGAAACGGTTCAATTAATGAAAACTTTAATTCTTTTTGCAGAAACAGAGCAAATTGGTAATCTCAACTCTTATTTCTAGAACAGTTTTATCATCTTTTAAAAAATATTAAAATTACCCCCAAAAAATATATATTCTAGAAATAATGAGGGACGAGATAAAAGGAACCAAAAATGTACGATTTTTTAAATATCGATCAATTGTCAATGGATGGCCAGCAGGTTAACTATAATGAGAATTTGTTTTATTGTTATTAACGTTAAGTTTTTATTTTCTTGAAGACAAAGGCTTGGATGAAATTTTATATAAAAAACTAAAACATGAAAAAAATTATTGTTGTTTTAGATAAGTTCTTCTTATTCTCCAGCCATATGCAAATGCCAATTTTCGATTTGCTGAACTGAAATTGTTAATTTTGGATTGAATATCCGGATGCATTATTCCATGTAGATTTATTTTTAAGCTTCAAAATTTTAGATATGAAATAAACGCAAACCATAAAAATTAACTCCATAAAAATGAGTGTGCATTGTTTTCTGTCTCTTTAAGCTTTTTTTTTTATACACCTAACTCGGAAACTTCTTTCCGTTTCGTTCAAATCTTGCAATCAATTTTTCACCCATTTTGCGTTGTTCAAACGACTCCAAATTTGGCACTGGTTCATATTCGTCGATGACAATACGTACAATCCAGTATAAAAATTTTCAAAATTTGAATTCTCAAAGGATTAAAACTCAAATTTTATTTAACTTTTATTCCAGAGATGGGAGGGGGTCACCTACTTACCCAGGTTTGCTTCATTTTTACACATTAAAAGCATGGTTTAAAAATTGACTGCAAATCCAAGACTAAAAAAAAAAATTAAAAATAAAAACTACAAAAAAAAATAAGCGTACACTTTTGATGAAAATAGGAAAGAAAATTCCACAGCCTCGATTCGAAGTAGGAACTGATTAAAATCATCGCGCTGACCAATGGGGAATTTAGACATCAGGGGGTCTAGGCTGAGCTCATCGGCAAGCAGTCGACTGTCGACAAGTGTCGATGGTCACGTGGTTAATGACGCATTTGTCGATTCGAGCTAGCATGAACACGACTTGTCTACAGAGTCTAGTGTACAGACTCTACACCGTCGATTTTCTAGTGTAGACTTTGACTATCGACAACTGCCTTATTCTTGTCTACAATTCACGAGCAGTCGACTATGCACTTGGCGATCGTTATTTCAGAATTTAGCAACAGATTTCCTATTAAAATCTTTTTTCCTTCGTTTCCGGCCTGCAGGCTAAATACACATAGCTCAAGAATACACATTTTCTAAAAATATTAACAAAAACTTGTTTAAAAATATTTACATACATGAAGTACTCTCTTGTGTTACGAAACTTGAACTGTGAAAATAATATAGTGTATACATGGATAAATGTGTAAAATTATGTAAACTTGTGTATATCAGAGTATATCATCTAGCCATACGTGTGTACATTTGTATATAAATGTGTAATATGCCACTTATCGACGGTTAGATTTTGTCGAAATCGACAGCTTGTCAATGAGTTCAGCCTAGACCCCCAGAAGACACAAGATGGCGCACTGTACTAGGGATCCTAAAGCAGCCATTTTTAATGTTGACCTATGGGGAAAACTGTAGAATTTAATTGATTTTTTTTTTTTAAATTACGAGGGGAATAAATTCGGTTTTTAAAGAATTAAAGAAATTCAATACCAAATAAATGTTAAAAAAAAAAAAAAAAAATTAAGTGCCGGATGGATTTTCTTAGGAAAATTCACCTAAGAAATGCGGCTAATTTTTGAACATCAATTTGCTCAGTTACATAATTCAATAATTCCATACGAATGTTTAGCCTGTCTATTTTAATTTTAGAAAGCAATAGGTTTTTTTTAAGTTAAATTTGTACTTGTTAAATTTTTTATTACTGACTACGAAGGTTGTTGAAGAATTTTTGCCTCCTGGTCCGTAACTTTATTTTTTAACCGATTTTCAAAATTCTTTTTGTATCTGATACTTAACATTTGTCCTCTATGTAATGCACTATTCACTTTTTTACGTAGTCCCCATCCCTTTCCATGCATTGCGTCAACGCGTAATAGTCGGGCGAACCCGTCGGAGAAGAATCCGGGGTGGTTGTCGACACGAGGATTGAATGGCAGCTTTCACCTCGTCAGAACCCAACTCCTGTCCCTTAAGGTGCTCTTTCTTCTTTGGGAAGTGGTGAAGGTCTTTAATTTTTGAACTGCAGTTTTTCATCTTTGAACTGTAGGCGCTGCAACGCCTCTGCGAAAATTGAGTATTCGAACAGCGAGCAAAAAACATAGTTATGCCACCGAAAATTGACAGATATTGGGACTGCTACATCACAGGCCTTTCCGACGTCAAACTCAACTGTTGGCGACTTCAGCCATATGCCTCCTATAGATAAGTCCTGAGCGCGAAAACGTCATACATTGTTACATCATCCGAAGCATTACTACCAATAATAAGCCCTGAAATGCGATTAAACGTATCTTCGGATGATGTAACAACGTCTGACGTTTTCGCGCTCAGGCCTTATCTTTAGGAGGCGTTGCTTCAGCCAACGCCACCTAAAAAACAAAGCCTGATGACTGCGTCATCAAACCAGGGCTGACAATCCAATCTTCATTGTTTAAAACAAAGGAAAACACACATGTAATCACTGTTTCTTCGTTTGTTGAAACAATGAAAGTTGGATTGTCAGCCCTCGTTTGATGACGCAGTCAGCAAGC
>JAHWFO010047224.1:682471-701914 GCA_023313115.1 Rhysida immarginata | reverse complement strand
TTGACCCACGAGGCAGGAACTTTGCGAGTAGGACGACTTGCAATCTCAAAAAACTGTAAGCAGAATCTTCCGAGCTGAAGAAGAAACTTTGATTTTTTTGCCAACCGGAGAATATGGATGTTTCCACGCCATGCTTACAGTTTTAGGTTCATGTGCGAAGTGCAAGACCCAGGACTCATTTCCTGTGACAAATCGCATTTTCCTCCTGGTTGTACCGCTGCAGACGTTGCAAACTGCACGCCATTCTGTTGCAGGTCTATTCTGATGTCAGACTTTTTAAAATCCAATGAGAACAGACTTAGCGGTATCCAAGGTTCTCATGCACCATATCCCATGCAGATCCATAGGATATGTGAAACGTTTCACTCGCTTCATTCAAGGAAAAGCAACGGTTTTCTCCGATCGTGTTATGTCCTCGATAATGCCTGATGCTGCCGCTGATTGCCCATAAAGCTGTTTACCGGCAAGGCTATCTCTTCTTTCTCGAAACATTTTACATCATTTGCATACTTTGGAATAATCGAAACAGTCGGCACCGTAAACTTCTACCATTCAGAATTAGCGGGATTTTTACCTTTTGCGTAAAGAAACCTTATAACAGCTCGCTGTTCTTCCACTGTGTTGGCGGCTTGCGCGGGAACAATTCTTGTTATGCTGTGTCTGTGCATATACTCGACTTCTTTTTGGCTATATTAACTTTTACACAGCAACTATATTTCCTCCGTTAAAAAACAAATGGCGTTACTTTGATATCCCCTCGTATATTTCTATAATCAAGGGGCTTTTTGAAGTTAAAACCTCTTTAGGCGCACCGCGCACAAACTTTCTTCTGGGCAGTGGATGTGTCTCATGAGTCACGCCGGAAGTGCTACTTCTATAATACTATTTCAGGGGGGAGTCGGATTTAGCCGCGCGAGCGAATCAGACAGCTGTGATGGAAAGAGGGCATTCCGCCTGTAGACACAATTCTAACAATGCATTGCGTTGCCATGTGGAGAGAGGGCATAGTGAATTGTTGAAAGAGACGAATCATCTTCGCATTGGGGAAAACGCGTGCTGTGCATTTCGTTTCGGCTCCGCGCATGATCTTTACATTGTTGGATGATGCGCGTGCAGGATGCACGTGATAGACAATTATTAGGATTTCTTTATTACTAGGGAGCTTATTATTTAGTACGATAAATTGAAAACGAATTAACCTTTTCACAGCCAATTTTGGCCAATCGATATATATGGGACAGAGCACGAACAAAGTTCTAAGGTGAGATATCCGGAATAAGTACAATAGCACGTGCACTAATGGTATCATTATGATACCTCCTTAAAATATTCAGTACTAACATATGGCATATAATGTATCAAACATTTCGTCACGGCGTGTCATGAATGAATATAACGAGTAGTTAATGATACTCGATATTGGTTTAGTAGCACGTGTTCTATGGTACCATTGGAAACTTTCAATGCAAAGATATGGCATGTAATATATCAAACAACTCGTAACGAAGTGTCATGCATGAATATAAAGTGTAATTAAAGATATTGTAAACTAGTTTAGTAACACGTATTATTCTATGATACCGTTGGAAACTTTCAATGCAAAGACAAGAGATGAAATATGACCCAATTGACGGAGATTTTTTTTAGAAATTTAGAGAGCTTTGAATAAAAACTATTTATCTCGTATTTTAGTTATCACAAATCCACTGTTTCTTTCTTAGATTTTAATAATATTGATGAAGACATTGATTTAAAAAAGAGTGGACGGACGATGGAGAATTCGCCGGCAAGCATCTGAGAACAGGCATCCCGACACCATCGTTGGCAGACGACAGGCTGGTGGGAGAGGTGTGACTGTTTGGGGGATGTTTTCGTGGTATGGTCTGAGTCCACTGAATACCGCTGGAGGGTACACTGAATGCTGTTCTTTACCTGACGATCGTCGCAGACCAGGTACACCCCTTCATGTCGACAGTGTTTCCTCAGGGTGATGGCACCTTTCAACAGGACAATGCTCCCTGCCATTACTGTCAAAATTGTCCACGACTGGTTCGAGGGGCATGAGGATGAATTCAAGCTACTCCCATGGCCACCAAACTCTCCGGACCTCAACCCCATTGAACATTTGTGGGACCATCTCGATCGCCATGTCCGCAAGCTGGACCCTCCACCACGCACGGTGATGGAATTACGGGATGCACTGATCGCCGAATGGTCTCAGATACCTGCAACCACCTTTCGAGGACTTACTGACTCTCTGCCACGTCGACTAGCTGCTGTGCTTGCCGCCAAAGGTGGACATTCCGGATACGAGCAAATGGTCATATTAATGTGTCCCGATCCTGTATATGTTACATAGAATCTATTGCAATCGCCATAGAAGTTTTTGCTTCGATCGTGCGGTCTTAAGCGCACACCCGTTTTTTTATTGTTTTGTCTGTGTGCACTCTTTTTTATTCGCAAATATCCTTTCTTTACATTTTCCGTATTTGCAAAAACAATATAAGCTGCATAATTTGATTTACATTGTAATTTGAGTTTTGTATTAAATTCGTTTATAATTTCCTTTTCCAGCGTTTGCGTGTTTGAAAAATACTCAGCATTCATGACCTTTCAAAATATCCTAGCAACTATTTAATATCCGTGCTAGTAATTTTTCTGTTTCAGTCAATAAACCTTATTCTGCGATTTCCCTGTTAATTCAAAGTTTATCGAATTTATTTGAAAAATATGATACTGTGTCTGTATATTTGCGAATGAACCAAATTCAATGTTATCGTAATGAATGGTGCATGATAAAATGTCAAAATGGTATTGACGTTGTTTTAAAAAGTTTTGATGGAGCTTTCAAGTTTTCATTAGTGTGGGATTTTTTTGTTTTTATAGCAAATCAGAGCTCGGCTTCTAAATATTTATCGATCAGGTTTAATTCCGGCGCAGTTATATATATATATATATCGATTACCAGAGATTACTCTTATCTTGGTAAGGCTATTTCCATGTGATTGACATTGCCATTATCATAATTACTGGCAGGAAGACTACAGAGTGGTTCGAAATCTCATTAAATGGAAAACTTTGTTGGCAACTCAAATTAAATGATTAAATCAACTTCCTTAATTAGCTTATCAATCGTAGAAGTAAATTCGCTATTTGATTGTCAGTCCTCCTTTTCTACTGTGCATACACTTGAAAAATATTTGTTAAAAATTGGTTGAATTAAAAAGAAAAAATGATGTTGCTTTCAACAAAGTTCTTTTATGTTAAAACCCAAAGTAAATAGGAAGGGCAATTGGACAAAAATTCTTCGAGTTTTCTTTATTTCTCTTGAATAGTTATTAAATAAGGAGTGATTCAAACTAAAGCATCAGTGTTATTCAGGGTAGATCGAAGAGATATATAGTTGCTCAGTCGATCACCAAGGCGAAATGTGGCGCTGCCAACAACGCCCTCATTTGCATAACGGTAAAAAAAAGTTGGTGATCGCAGCAGAGGATTTGATAAGGATAATGGTGTTGACATTACTAGAACCTGTACAGTGGCAGCAGCTCGATATCGGAATGCTACAGCCTTACGCCATCCTACAAATTCATCAAGAGGATGCCTTAACACAATCTCTTTCAACAAGACGGTGCAAGCCCCAGGCATTGGATGCGATGTTTAACATTTTTCTGCAACTACATTTCTCCGAGGGTAGAGAATCATTAGCCGTGCATTCCCAACAACGTGGCCACTCCGTTCATCCAATTTAACTTCCTGCAAATTTTTGCTTTGGGGCTATCTCAAAAGAGCTGTTTATCCTAGAGGCATTCATTAACTGGCAGAGTTGAAGGATAGCATCGTCTTCCATGCATGAAACATCTCTTCCAGTCAACTGTGTGTTGCTGTGGGACATGCATTCATGTAACTCGTTATGAGGTGTTGGCCCTAGAGGACGGTGGCCGCAACGAACACTCCTCCGATTGTCCTTGCAGCGTCCAGTATGGTCCACATCCTCCATTAACCGATAACTGGCAAGTGTAATGGACCTCCTTTTTATGAATAACAATTTGTCTAACACTTTGGCTAACTGGTGCAAAACTGTTGTTGTCTACGCCATATTGCGCCCTGGCATCGGTTGGGGAACGACATGTTATTATCAATATCTCTTCTCCATGCACTGAATAACATACCATCCAACTTGGAAGCCATTCGACCCACCGGTCCCCTCACTACAGTGCTCGGAAAAGAAATACTTTAATTTGAATCGACCTGTACTGTAGACGAGATTATATAGGGTGAGTCAAAAGTCATTGGACATATCTGTAGTTCGGAAATGGGGTTTAAAATGAACGGTGTGACCATGCTAGCAGGGAATAGGATAGGTGCTCTATCTTTTTAAACAGTTATGGAGTTTGGCTCGATTATTGAAATGTTTCTTTCATTTTTTAAGAAATTTTAGCAAATTTAAAATTCATACATAGACTCTATAATGGACTACACCACTATTTATTTAATGTAAAGTTGTTTGTAGAACAATAAATAATTTTACCTTACAGTAAGGAGAGGAAAAATCTGCTGTCCACAAAGATTTAATTCATACGCGAATATATATTTCGGCAGCCACGCTGCCTTCGTCAGCATGTGAGAGTGTACAGATACATGAAAAGCACAGAATCATATACTTACATGCAAAAGTCATGGGATAGCAGTGAACTATTTTTCAAGTGGCAGTATCATCATGTGCAAACAGTATAAATATGCAAATCAGTGTCAGTAGGTTTAGTTACACTGTCATGAGTAAGGGATGAGGTGTTCAGTGTGACTATGGCTACACGACGAGAGCTATCAGAGTTCGAACGTGGCCTGGTATGTGAAGCACGACGTATGGATCATTCGATATCGGAGGTTGCTCAAGAATTCAACATTCCACGGTCCACAGTTTCAAGAGTACCAATTTGACGGCAATACCTCCCACCATGGACAACGCAGTGATCGACCACACTTTCTCAATGAACGGGACCAACGGCGTCTGAGTAGAATGGTCACCGCTAACAGGTAACTGACACTACATCAGATGACTTCAGATTTTAACCAGGGTGATACAAGCGCTGTATCGATGGGAACTGTGCAACGAAATCTGGTGTCCATGGGATATGGAAACAAAAGACCCACGAGGGTACCCTTGCTAACAACAAGATATCGTCAGCAACATCGCTCCTAGGCCCATGAACACATCGACTAGACACTTGACAACTGGAAACGTGTGACCTGGTCTGATGAGTCTCTATTACAGCTGATGGTAGGGCTCGAGTGTGGCGCAGATCCCATGAAGACCATGCAACGTGCAAGCCGGTGGGGGCTCCGTAATGGGCAATTGTGGGAAGCTCTCCAGTCGAAATGGTTGGCAATGTCTTCCACCGACTTGTGGAATCAATGCCACGTCGCACAGTGGCACTTCGCTGGGTTAGAGGAGGCCCCACACGTTATTAGGTGCTATGCCATGACTTTTGGCATGTGAGTGTACAGGGTGATTCTAACCAAAAACACTTCATCATAGGCATAACCAAAATAATTCGCTATTTTGGCCTCAACGTTCCTACAAAGCAAAAGGAATTTGAAAAGTTTTCTAGGATCAACCAAGGACAAATTCCAATTTTAGAAAGATTAAGAATTTACGATTTGAGTTGTGGGACGTATGGGACGAATTGAGCTATGGTCAAAGAAACAGCATTAAGACCAGAATCGAGGAACTCTTTGCTTGTATTCGTAATTAAGCCCGAAGCGCCATTAAGCCTTCTTCAACACCGTTAAAGTTCTTCATTGCTGCAATAACCCTTAAAACTTAAATTTGATATCTTCTATTTTATTTCGTTTCAATTGCTTCTGGATGAGTAGATTGATGGCTTCTTTTTTATAGCCATTCTGCTTGGCGTATAGTCTGATTACGTCGAATTCTTCTTTTTCTTGATCCATAGGAACAATGCGCGATAAATCATTTGCTGACATGCAGCTAGTTTGTGGGCTATGCAGTGTTTGGAACTTTTCATGGAGATAGGAAGGAAATAAATTCTGTTTTCTATAGATCCCGAATGAGAAGGATTTCTTCTTAACAACGAGGAGGCCAAGAAAAGGTAGTTTGTCAGATTCTACTCCATTTTTTGTTAATTTATTGGTGGTATCCTTTATTGTTGATTTCTATTTACTATTATTCTGATTGGCTGTCCTTCTGTATATAATTCTGTGCTCTTCCTATTATGCTTTCTGCATTTCACTTTGAACTTCCTTGGATGGACGACCTTTCGCAAGAAAGAAACGAATTACAGCTCTTTGTTCTTCCAGCATGGACGATGTGATCAACGACGCCACCCTGCCGTTGCGATTGCAGGCCTCCACTAGGTGTTAGCATTTTCACGGTGCTTTTAAACGACAGGGGAAGAAAAGTTCAAGAAGTATATCCACTTTTCCCACCACTTACTACAATGTTTTCGTAAAAAATAAATGTTACTTATATATATATAATGAAATTTAAATCAGGGCATCGAACCAGAACCAAACCGATATTTTTTCCGTAGGGTGCCCGACACTTGAGGCATGCCATTTCAGGGGGGGTGTTCAGGAATTCGTCATTCCGCTATCCTTATGTGTAAAAGGAATACCTTCGCTAAGGCATGGCCACCCACCATGAACAACACTGTGGCCAACCACGAATAATCTTCAATCATGACCACCGGACTCTGGCTAGAATCTCCAACCATGCCACAGTAAATGAAATCACTGTTACATTCGATGTAGGCTCTTCCAGGTCCATATCCAGCAGGCTGGCATGGCATCCTTTAACATCCACGTGCTATGGTAGTAGAAGAACCACTTCTAAGGCACAGCGCATCACCTATGCCCGTGAACATGTTACGTGGATCTTGGGAAACTGGAGACGGGTTGTGAGGTCCGACGATTCACGTTTTCATTTATATCAGACTGATAGAAGAGTCCGATATAGCACAGGCCCCTATGCTGGTCTCTACAAGTCGTCAACAAGGCAAAATTCAAGCTGCCAGTGGTCCTATACTGGTGAAGCGCTTTTGCGTGGCTTGCTTTTGGATTCCATGGTCCTCTTAGACACATCATTCTGAACGGTTCTCGCTACGTTGAGCTGCTTGGTGACAATTTGCACCTCTACATAAACTTGTGTACCCCATAATGATGAGGTCTTCTAGCAGGATTATGTTCCACGTCATCGAGCCCGAGTTGTCAAGAACTGGTTTGATGAGCATTCAGGAGAGTTCCAACAAATGATGTGGCCAGCTCCCGCACATGAACCCTATTGATCAACACGAGTTGGGTCCCTGGATGGACCTGGATTAACGACTGCTGTATGATGAATCGCAGCCGGAGGGGGGGGGGGGGCGAAGTTCGTGAGTCACTGATGAGTCGCCATCCAGTGCCTGATGTTGCTTAACTTCACAGAAGTTGTTTCAGTGAAAGCCCACCAGGCCACGGCCTCCCCCACTTTATGGGACGTGTTGGAGAAGTCCTTGCACATTCAAGATGAATCACTTACCAATACTGGGGATATGTGGGTAGCAATCCAGACAGCATTGGTCAGAGGTCAGCTAGCCTCTTGTGGAGTCGAGTTAAGCCTGGTTCCCACATGCGTAAAAACAACGACAGAAACCACAAAGCAGAAAAAAGTTTCACGTCACTTCCTGTTTTCGTCTTTCTGCACGACAGTAAGCTGTTTTTTTCGAGATGGGTTAGTCATGGCCTACAAAGATAAGTCTTTGTCGGGCAGAAAGACGAAAGCAGGAAGTAACATTATAAACTTTTTCTGCTTTGTGGTTTCTGCCGTTGTTTTACTGCACGTGGATTTTTGCCCATCGAGGTAGCCATGTTCTCGTCTTGTCATCAACATTGTGGAGAAGGAAGCAGAGACACTATGGAGGATGCTAGGCTTTTCCTCACTCGGGTATCCAATCTCGATTTTCCGTGGCCCATAGCAGGCGAGCGCTCTTTATTTATTTCTGAGAGCAAAGGTATCCTGGATTGTCTCCTGCTCTTATAACTATTCGGGGATAAAGATCATGTTGTGCTTTCAGATAGGATATTTTGTGCATCTATTTTCTGCTGAGCTTTTGCTGCAGATGGCAGCAGGCCGTCGCCTATTAACTTTCCTCAACTGCCACTCTCTGAGATACTTACTGTTGGGCGAGAAAATCCTAAAAGAGTCGTCGTTTCAGAGATGCTGGCACCAGCTCTTCTTGCACCAACGATCATCCCTCTTTTAAATTCAAATCTTTCGTCTCACCCATTTTGACATTAACTTCCATGATAATTACGTCGTCCGAAGCTGAGCGTTCCTTATTTTTGTTACGTCACTCCACGTCAATTTCAGAATGGCATATTTTCACATAAGGGGTGTTTCTAATTTTTTGGCTACTCTTTATAGACAAACTATCAAAATACGCCTTTATTGGCACTGAACAGGTTTTTGAAAATGAAACTAAGAACTGCGACATTAAGTAAAGGACGTTCTTAACAGATAAGCACAAAAGCAGAAATGCCATTGAGCTACTTGTTGCAGCAAGAAAGGTTAGAATGGCAATTTGAATTACACTTAATTTTCTTTTTCACACAAAAGCACTTAATGATGTTTAGCACTTGGTCTTGTACATGTATCTCGTGAATCCTCCTTGACCACGCCTGTGGCCTGATAGGCAGCACTAAATCAGAGCTTTCATGGTCATGGATGTCTTCAATTCAAATAAGTCCTTATTGGGACACAGTGAATCGTGATCTTGCATACAGTTGGTTCAAAATTCCTTCTGCAGTTCCAAGTCAGTAAAAACAATCTTTTGGCGCTATAATGGGCTGGGCTAGACCACTTTACCTTTTCATTTTTTCTGGCTTTGCTCACAAAGGTCGGTGCACGAGTAATAGCGCTGACGTCCAGATCAGCCTCATGAAGTACGTCAAATTATTCATAGTACGTGACATAAATATGAATAGCGCTGACCCTTTTTTATCCGGATAAATGTTATTTTTGTCCTCATTTTAGCGTTTCAGCAGCCAATAGTACTGTGGTTCCTTCTTAGTAATCGTCTTAGCCTTTTTTCACATCGTCCAGTAATTTTTGGTAATTATTGGTGAGTAATGGGAGTATTCTAAACTGTGATCGCTGGCCATTTTATAAAATGCCTAGGAAATTTGTGAAATATAAACCCTTTCATACTTTGCCTACAAACATCAGTCATTCGATATATTCCTTAGGCATTTTATCGGTTATTGTGATTTACTATGAACTCATCCAAGTTAGAATGAATGGTGTCTAATAAAATAGCAACTCAATGTATGATTTTATGCAATTCTAAGGCAGCACTAATTAAGAACTAGGAAGCGAGGTAGAATAAAAGAGGGTTAGCTTTTTTTCATCCAAACGATGTATTTATGAAAAAGCTTTTCTTACCCCTAAAGACCTAATGTCACGGAGAAAAATGGTTGCTCAGTGGAAGTTGCTCTTAAGGGTATGGAAAAGAGGACACAGTTTATACTTACTGGAAAATCTTTTTTATTTCTAAGAGTTAAACTAGAAAGGAATATTATCCTTTAATACGAGGATAATAGGAGTGCGTAGACCCAACTTTAATACAAGAACTTTAAGCTAATGTAACAATGTAATAAAGGAAACTATATCATTAAACTAAGCTATTGGAGTCTTTGTTAAGCGTAGACTCGATACTTAACAATACCAACTTTGCTTGCCCGTTATTCTCATTAATAAGGGCCGTAATTAACGGCCGTAATAAACAGTTAATTTTCACCCAGGCGGAGACTACACTTCGTACAGTTATTTGGGACACTTAACTGAGTACCCATACTTGGATTGTCTCTTGCTTAAAAATAATTGTTTAGACCTTAAAGTTTCTTTAATTCACAAATCCACCAATGTTGACTGGCGTGTCTACAATATGCTTTTAGGCATGTACACAAAAAATTCCACCGTAAAGAAAACTGCGACGCATTGCGTTTGATATGAGTGCTGAAGGTAGCAACTGGAACATAAAAAAAAGAATACTGAATTTAAGCCCCGCCAATTAGCGCTAATAAATACCATTTAGATTCAACTACATGCTGTGGTAGTCGAGCAACTGGGCATATGGTTTTAAAGAGAAAATGGCATAAAGAGAGAGAATTATGGACTCGCCTGTTATAATGTCCTACGTAGCCCAATCCTTCAATCATGAGGGCGCTCAAATTCCATGGAGCTATGACAAGGCTGCACTTCTCACTGGAGCAAATTGGGCCTGTCTCTCCGGCTTCGAAGATGCGGTGTACTTTGTGCGTGAGTCCGTAAACCACAGTCAATGAATACGCTGGCGACGGGACGAAATTTTCTTGCAGGGCCAATGGCGAAGTTAGCACAGGCGTGGCTACCTGCTGGAGCAAAGCAGTCGTCTCTCGTTCATAAATCCCTACGACGCACAAAGGAGACTCGGCAGACAGCAAAATATGACTGCTGTCGTGGCTTGTGTCGGGCGAAGGGGATACGGGCGTCCTCGCTGATATAACGCCGATAAAGTCCTCTGTTAAACGTTGCAACACTGCTGGCCTTGGTCGAGGCATCGGGTAAATGGTACTGGAAACAGCTGAAGAGTACCATGTAAAATCATGCAAGTCATTAATAGTGCTGAGTGTGGCTGCTATCTCGCAAGCACGTTTCCCTTCCACCTTAGCTAACACTGTCGAACGAGCCTTCGTTCTTAATCCAGAATCTGATGGTTGTTTCCTCTCTCCGCGGCAAGCTTCTGCTCACTCGCGATTTCCAATTTATGCGGAGAATCAATATTTATGTCTGAAGTCCATGGATTCTCGGCCACCTCTGTCTTAATTACTTTTTTCTCCACTCCGCCCTTAGCTCTCGCCACCACGTCATTGACTTTACGACGCTCTACCTTTGTGTCTTTATTAATATTAATATTTTTTAACGCTGAGGATATTTGGCAATGCTCCTCAAATAGATGGCGGCTTGCTCTTTCGCCCGTAGCAGACGCGCTTCTCGCGCTCGGTGCTCTTTGCCATATCAAAGCCTTCGTTATTCGTAGCCCGTGACACCTTATTTTTCCACCAAAGTACTTTGAAAATAATAGGCTTATTCCCTTCCTCCAAAAGTTGTCTGTCTCTTCCAAGCAAATCTACGAATCTATGGGGAGAAAACGAGCGCAGTGAATAGTCTTAAAAGCATATGCTTCCTTTAAAACTTACAAATTGATGACTCCCTAGCAGCAATCCATTACGCATGGTTCTAAACATTTGTTGGGATTATCTGCGGATGGACGGACAAAGCAATTTGAGTTGATTTATTACTAAAACTATGAAAATTATTTAGTTTAAAAATACGTTTTTAGGTTATCTCGTACTTCTTTCTGAATATACATTTTGGATTTTATTAGAGATTGGTGCAGATGCTCATTGTAACTTTTATCACATTTCAGCCTTATCAACCATACCCCCCTCCGCAGCCTACGATGGGCTACGAACCATGCGGAACGATCGGCGCAGCTGCCTACGAGGATCGGTCGCCTAGATACCCCTGCCCCATTCCACCGCCTCAGCCGCTGTGGCCGTGCCCGCCGCTGCCCAAACAGCCGTGCAAGAAGGTAAGGAATCAATGCACTAAAATCAACCAAGCTTTACTTGGAAAGTATTTACTGGTACCGAATTCTTTATATCTCTTAAAAACATGTAGAAAATCTAAAGCGTAAATGTAAACGAGTTTACTAGCACTATCTGCACATATTAAGGCGAGATTTTTTTAATAAAAAATAATTGTAAAACTGATAAATGCAAGTTTCTTTGCTTTATTTTTTTGCATTTCATGAACATTAAAATTAACAAGAGGGTTATTGTACAATAATTTTTTATATTTTTTACACTTTAGCCTCCTCCTCCTCCAGAAGATAAAACAGGGGATAAAGCAGCAGCAGACGGGGCAGCTGCTGCTGGAAATGGAGAAGGAGATGATGCTGCTGCTGCTGATGCTGCAATGGACGAGGCAGGGAACGGTGGCGAAGCCCCTGATCAAGCTACAGGAACTAAGGAAGGTGAGGAAGGTACTGAAAAACCTACTGAGGAGCCAACCGAGGAGGCGCCACCTTGCGCTGCACCACCAGAGGAACCGAAACCCGTTTGTCGCTATCGACCGACTAGACCATTGCCTCATCCCAGCCGAGACGAAGTAAGTTTATCTCGGATTACGTTTCGCTCTTCTATCTTCATTCCCCTCATTAATTATTCTACATAGATTTGGCAAGGATAAGTACAGTGCAACCTTCTCAATTAGCCCAAGTTTGAAAGAGAATGCCTCACAGTACTGCATTATTTGATTATTTCGGACTTGTTTCCCGCCTTCAACAGATACATAAGACTGTTCTACCATTGTTCATTATTTAAAAGCTGATCATCTCTTATATATTCTATTGAAGTCTGGAAATAAAGCCGAGGCCAAAAGTGCAATATTTCCAGGAGTAAGTGACTAATATGGCTCTTGGTACTGCACGGCCTCAATCTTATGCTAGTAGACAGTGCAAAGACCAATCAGCTTGAGTTTAATCACTTTGCTTAAACTACACTGAGTGGCCAAATTATTATGACCACCCCCTTAATACAGTGTTGGGCCACCGTTCGCTCTTATTACTGCTTGCATTCTTCGGGGCATGGATTCTATGAGATGTTAGTAGGTTAAAGGAGGAATTTGAGACTAACTCTGAAGAACTGCACCTTCCAATTCCTGCAGATTTGATGGTGCTGGATCCTGCTGCCTGATGGCCCGTTCGATCTCATCCCACAAATTCTCAATGGGATTGAGATCTGGCGATTGTGCAAGCCAACGAAGCAAGGTAAACTCTCCGGCATGTTCTTCAAACCATCTGAGGACGATGCCAGCCTTATGACAAGGAGCATTGTCCTGCTGGAAGTATCCATCCCCGTCAGGGTACACCATTAACATAACGGGATGTACTTGATCTGCGACAATACTTAAATAATCTTGGGCACGCACACGTCCGTGCAGAGGAATCAAAGGACCCAAACAATGCCAAGAAAACATCCCCCAAACCATAATACTGCTGCCACCAGCTTGAAGTGTTGTGGCGTTGCAGGTGGGATCCATGCTTTCGTGTTGTTTTCTCCATATTCTAACCCTGCCATCTGCATGATGCATTTAAAATCGTGACTCATCGGACCACATGACCCTTTTCCAGTCATCTACTGTCCAATCCTTGTGCTCCTTGGTGAACTGGAGACGTCTGCTCTTGTTCAAGGCTGACAGTAGAGGCTTTCGAACTGGTCGTCGGCTTCCATAGCCTAAACGGTGTAATGAGCGGCGACCAGTTCGTTCAGAGGCGTCAGTTTGTCCTTGATTAAGATTTGCCGCTATTTGACGCACTGTTGCTCTTCTATCGCCCTGGACAACTCTGGCCAATCTCCTTTCAGCTCGAGCATTGAGGAGCCTGTGACGATCACACGCTTGACGTTGAGAGCCGGTTTTTTGCTTGGTAGTCCACTCTCTGTAAACATTAAAAACTGCTGCTCTTGACCACTTCACAAGTTTAGCTGATTTGCTGATACTGGTTCCGACACTGCGCGCGCCGACGAACATCCCGCGTTCAAACTCAGTTAAATCACGTTTTTTGCCCATATCGTCGCAAAAAAACAGTGCAACTGATGGTTCATCTCACCTGCATTCTCTTTTTATAGCTATCTAGCCCTCTAGCGGCAGCGCAATAGCTCATTTGCCTAAAACTGTCAGGTGGTCATAATAATTTGGCCACTCCGTGTAAATGCAAAACCTCATCAAAATAATTAAGGTTGCTTGATAAATAAGGTAAAAATGGTGGAAAGAGTTGCATAAGTTGGGACAAACATATTTAAAAACAAATTAAATAATTCGTATGGGCTGCTTGTTGTTAGTTTTCAGCATTTCTTCGAAGGAGGCAGTCGTTGTTACCGTCGAGACTGAAGCTGCAGCTAATTTCCCACAAAATATCCGTTAAATGTTATTCACTTCTAAGTAAAATATCACCAATGTTTCGTGCTAATTATCGGAAGAAAGAAAGATCTTAGATCAACTGTGACTCTGCTGTTTTGATTGGTATCGATGGCTTCTTTTCATAGCAATGTGCGCTTCATGCCGCCGTTAGATTTTCTGCGGTGGTAGATGATGTTCAATGTTACTATTTTTCAATTTCTGATTAGTTTTTGGTTTTCAAGTGGGGACAGTTTCAATTTTTGATAGTGTATACAGTGCATAGAATGGGCACAGGATACCTGAATAACTTTTTTCCTTTAATATCGTTTCCGCTTTACTTGCTTTGCATGTAGCAACTGAAAACCAAAAATCGATATCAAAAACCAATCTAAGAAAAGTGCTTTGTCTCATTTTATACTGTCTTTTGCTATGTCTCGTCTTAGGTAGGCTCCTGCCTCCGTAAGATAGAGTATTGTTACAATTATAAAAGTCTATAAATAACTTAAGATTCCTTTGGTATTTAGTGCCCAGAATTTTTCTTGCTTTGTATTAATAACTCCTGTTGATGATCATAAATTATATATTTTTTTAAATATATTACAGTTTCAAAAAATATTTTCTTGAAAACGTCCCAACTTATGCAACCATACCCTGCTTAAAAATGTGTTTTTGTAAAAGCTTTTTTTTTCAGCATAGTTTCCTTTTAGGGCTACATGCTTGTTTCAGCGAGTTTCCAATTTTTTTATCCCTTCTGAGAAGGTAGCATTCGTTAGCCTGCAAAATCTTCCCTTATAGCGGTGACGATGTTTTCATTCGATAAGAATTCTTTCCACCGAGCCAAATATTAAGTTTGGAAACGAGAAGTCGCATGAAGCCAAGTCTGGAGAATAGGTTGGACGAGGATTTAACTAGACGCCTAATTCGTGCAGTTTTCTCATTGAGTGATGGTACGTTGTCATGGTGGAACAGCAATTTTTTTGTGGTAACTTCTACAGTGCTCGCTTTAGCCGAATATAGCATGTGATCTACACGAGGATTATGGCTGAAATACGGCACGAGCTAATTTGAATAGTGTTACGTGCTAGCCACACGAGAAAAAAAAATATTTGCAACAACTCATTGAAAATTACATAACTTAACAAACAACCCTCGTATAAAGGAATTACTGATTGCTATCTCTTTTTTGGAACAACTTAAGTTTCAAAACTATTTTTCATTGCACTTACCTTAATTCTCATACCATACAGAAATTCGGACCGGCCAGAAGACTCGGACGTCTGGTTGCGGATTCGAATTCTGCCGTGGGTATTTGTCCAGGATTTTGCATAAACTGAAAGGACGTAAATGGATGTAACGAAAGCTATTTGCTTTAAGCGTTTTCTCACAACTAAAATGCTACGATAAGAAAAAAGCGTAACCAATAAACACTGTTACAAAATCGTTGCAATCCAACACGTTCTATGAGGAATATAACATTACTAGAGATGTACACTGACTGTGCAGAACCCATGGGATAGCAGGTCATCGCTTCACGATCGGACACATGTTCCACCCCCCCCCCCCCTGGAGGCCTACGCGGCGGCTACAGTTGTGTGAGACCTTGGGGGAAATGGCTGCGTGTTTGATTCATGTGAAATGCAACGTCGTCGTGAGTTGACGGCATTCGAACGGGGCATGGTGATGGGTACCCGACGCATGGGAAATTCGATTTCGGCGGTCGTGCATGAATTCGGCTTCACACGTTCAGAATGGTTGGAGGAAGGCGTAACAGTCCGCAACAGACACCAAACAGGGCGTTCAGCCACCCTCGGATGAACGTGACCGGTAACACTTGCAGTCAACAGTGACAGGAGGGGCACAGTCCGACAAATCATGGATCAATTCAACGTCGGCCGAGGTAGAAACGTCTCCCAGTGGACAATCCGTAGGAACATGCGTGCCCTCTACTATGGGACCTGTCGCCCTATGCGGGTATCACTGTTAATTCCTCGTCATCGGACACTCCGTCATGCATTTGCCACCAATTACATCGGATGGACACTGCACGAGGCTAACGAGAAATACAGGCTCCGGCACTGAAAAGTCACCTGATCAAGATAGGTCTGGCAATAATCCAACCTTCATTGTTTCCAACAAACAAAAGACTGATTTAAGAGAGAACTGGAGCCGGACGAACTTCAATAAAGATAACAGGAAACCACTGATCCACATAAAACTTTTAATCGGACGTATGCACATTTCAGCAGCCACGCTGCCTTCTTCAGCGTACACAAGGATTTCTGTTCTGATCAAAATCCTTGTGTACGCTGAAGAAGGCAGCGTGGCTGCCGAAATGGGCATATACGTAATAGAGTAATGCACGAGAAAGCTAAAATAATAATAACACGAAATAATAAGCAAAAATAGAGTAATGCACAAGAAAGCTGCAGGTTGTACCTATTTTTCGACATATGCACCAAGTTTCTCGACACATTTCTCCCATCATGGCACCAGATTCAGTACACCTCATTCATAAAACTCCCGTTTTCTGGTTGTATAGCCACCTGCGCACGGCTGACCTTACTTTTCTCCATCCGGAAGAAAGCGTCGGCCTCCTAAGAATTTCTTCATTGGTTCGAAGATGGTAGGAGGTCTGGACTATAGGGTAGATCTTTGAGCACCTCCCAGCTAACTTCCTCTTGTTTTTTACGAACAGAAACCGCGACAGTGGGACCATCTGGAGATGTTGCTACGGTCCAGACAACAGCATACACCTTCAGCATTTCCCTGTAGATTTCACTCGCATTATTGGCCCACAAAAAATGGAGTACACCTCGCTGGTCTTCACAAGTTAACGATGCTAGCAAATATACCATCTTTATTCAGTAGTTATCGGTCCTTCCATAGGGCGACACCTGATCAAGCCATAGCTATCTGTAGCAAAAGATTTCAAATATCAACTTTGAACATCTGAACCAAAATAGTATTCCATAAAAAATTGTTGTGCGCTACTTTTCGATCTCCCTCGTATACAAGCTGCTGTAATTCCTCTCGTGTAGACTGGCTAAAGGTGGGAATAAAAGCCTAAGTTATCTTTAACATGTTGTATTGGAAAATGTCCATTCATGTCATTACGAATTGTTCTGGTAATTTATAAAATATTTACAGAAGTGATTAAAAAACTTATCAGTTTCCATTAAAATGTCTTTTGATCACCTGTTGCTCTGTATTAGACAAAGTGGCTCGATAGATTAGCTATAATCTGTTGGCTATCATTTAAAGGGTGGTTTCAAATGATGGGGATAAACTTCGGGAAGCGATTCCTCGAAGGAAAAGGAAAGCATATGATATTATGAACGTATGTCTGGAAATGCATTTACTGTGACAGGGCAGAGAGGTTCGTAAGAGGTATACAAGGTGTATCTGAAACCCGGTCACAAACTTTTAGAGGAGGTACTATGGATGATTGTAAGCAAAAAAGTTCATATGAACATGGGTTCGAATTTGAACGATAACCGAGATATGAAGAGAAATAAAAATGCCGCCACAAGGGTCAACAAGTTAATAACTCAGGTTCTACAAGACCTAGGATAATGAAGTTTGGAGGAATAATAAGGTACATAAACTGTGTATATCGTTAAAATTTATTCGAATTCCAAAGAGTAGTTTCCGAGTTACGTAGTCAAAATCGCAACACCTGGTGGTTAGTTGGAATGTGAGCATGTGTTACGAAGTTGACTGCGTAACTCGGAAACTATTCGTTGGAATGCGATCAAATTTTAAAGTTATATACAATTATATGTACTCTATTATTCTCCCAAACTTCATTATCCTAGGTTTTATAGAAGCTGAGTTATTAATTTGTTGACCGTTGTGGCGGCATTTTTATTTCTGTTCATATCTCGGTTATTGTTTAAATTCGAACCCAAGTTCATATGAACTTTTTTGATTAGAATCATCCATACTGCCTCCTCTAAAAGTTTGTGACAGGGTTTCAGATGCACATACTGTTTTGGATTGTAAGGCTTATAATACATGTACAAGAAAATGGTAGTGGGTTCCATTACTTCATAAAATGAACGCCGGAGTTGCCCATTACCAATTTTGGTTTACCATTTCGCAATCTGTATGCGTAATGGAGAGATTGCTCAACTGCCTCTCAAGAATTGAGTACACATTTTTAAATCGAATCTAACCTGTCGGATGGCACTTTTTTCGTTTAAAAATAATTAACTTCTTTAGAATGTCTACAATGTCTAATTGCCAATTTTTTTGGCACTGGGTTGAAGAGAAAATTTAATCTCGATGATAATATCGGGCTGTCCACCATAAACAATAATGCTGCTAACTATTAAATATATTGCACCGACGACCTTTCCGTCTTTCAAGATGACAGTGCACCATCACATCGCTCCAATGTCGCCCGGAAATGGTTCGAAGAGCATGCAGGGGAGGTCCAACGACTGGACTGGCCACCCCGAAGCCCTGATAGGAACCTATCTAGCATATCTGGGATGCCGTTGAACTCCGGGCTGGATTCTCTACCCACGAACAGACCGCTCTGCAGGCTTTTTTGTGTCATCTGCCTCCGGAAGTGAACCATGGCCTTGCAAGACTCACTTCCACGCCATATCGCTGCGCTCCATAGGGGGCCCGACCAGATATAGGTGACTATCCCATGAGCTTTGCTCAGTCAATGTAAATTATATCTTTGGAACAGACAAGCTACTTGCTGTTACTTTTACGTTCTTTTTCCGATACCTGTTGAAATAACGCCTGCGAGACATTTTAAAAATAGTCTTCTCATATTAAAGAATGGTCGCGCTCGATGATTGCAAAGATACAGTTCCCAAATTTCGGCGTATGGAATCTTGTAGTTCCGGATATTCTTGATTAGACCATTAATCATTCCTTTTTCATCCGTGAATCAATTTCGAAGTTTGTAGTCTGTATAATGAATGTAAGCAGCTACTATAGAATTCAGTATAATGCAATTCAGAATATTACGAGGGAAAGGCGATAATTAAAGGTAATACTGTATTTTACTTTTCTATACAATCACACGCAAGAACACATAATGTGCTCAAATCACAACTTCTCAATATCATCCAGAAAATTTTCGATAAACGTCGCCTTTGTGTCCATGATAGCGAAAATGCCTTTAATTATTTTCTCTGGTAATATCGATATTTATCATGCAAAGAATTTAATTTACCTCGTCTGTGAATTCTAGACTACTGCATGGGATGACTATATTAAACATCAAAGTGGCTTTAGTATTGGGCTTCATATTCTTATTTTTACTGTTACATAGTGATTTTATCCATAGTGCTTAATGCTTTGAGTAATTTGCTCGAATAATACAACTGCGAAGATCTGTATTTTGGAAAAACAGAAAAGGTTTCATTCAGGTTATTTTTTTTAACATGTCGAAACATCAGTTTGTTACTCATTTTATTGGA
>JAHWFO010047224.1:644256-682071 GCA_023313115.1 Rhysida immarginata | reverse complement strand
TTTTTTTTAACATGTCGAAACATCAGTTTGTTACTCATTTTATTGGACTTAAGTTTTTGTAAGCAGCATTGTTTCACTTTAAACTATTCATAAGGAATTAGTTTTAATGTCCAATAAACTGCCTTACTAGCATGTCAGTTTATTCCTATAATACTCGAAAAATGAATTATGTAAAAAAAAAATTCTCAATGTTAAATACATGTATCTCTTGATCCGACTTAAGTGTATGTTCAAATGAACTGTCGTCTTTTTGAAAGAATCCCTTCGATTGTTTCTTTTTAAATATTTCGTTGAAAAAAAATATCTGTAATGTACAGAGATGAACAAATTACACTATTACACTCGAACAAGGAACTTAAAGCCTCACGTTATCTAAAGAATTTTATACAACTTGATATACATCGCCTAACGACGGCATTACATTGGCGACATCATCGGCCTCGGTGGTTCAGTGGTTGCATGATCGCCTCTGATGCCCGAGGACGCGGGTTCGACCCCGGCCGAGGACTACGAGGATTTCTTCAGAGGGAAAATCCTGAGATGACATCCTTCCTTCGAAAGGGAAATACAGCCGTTGGTCCCGTGTAGTCGTTTGCCGGCTGCACGTAAAAGAACCCTTGCGAGGCAAAATTTGCGGCCCCTATAACGCCGTCCTGAAATGACCATGGCAGTTGAAAAGGACGTTAATACCAAACAAGCAAACAAACATTGACCACATCATTGGAGATGCTCAAAGTGTTCGCTATAAGCAGCAATGCATGCAATGGCGAAGCTGCTCGAAGATACCTGCGTCCTGTCGAACATTACACTGGCGTTATTGATACTCTTTCAGATCGTTGATGTCATTAACCGGAGTAGCGTACACCACACTTTTCATGTATCCTCACAGATAAAGTCCAGTGGATTAAGATCAGGAGACCGGGTAAGCGTAATCCTACTCTCGGTTCCCGATCCACCGTTGTGGGAAAGTGTCATCCAAAAACCGACGCATATCTAAACTGAAGTGGGCTGAAGCCTCATCATGCACGAACCGCATGGCGCATGTAACTCGGTAACAACACTTTGTAGGTCATGTGGTCATAGGGAGTCTTTCTTTTTTTGATCCCAGAAGTCACTCCCGACGTTTGTTACAAATGTATAGATGCACACTCTATTTTCTATGAATCCTTTGTTCTTTATAATCATGTCAATGCGGTTTGATATGCTCTTCATGAGAGATTAGTTATATTTGCCGGTTTTATTGGCGATAGTCAGTTTCCTCGAGTTTTACGAGGAAAAACGCGCAAGTGAAATAATGAATTTGACATTAACAGACCAAGCAAAACAGCTGATGTGAGCGTCCTAATGAGCAACCGAATTTTTTTTAAAAAGAGGACCTGCAAGCAAAGGTAACATATAAAACATCATTACAAATCAGTTTTGATCTTATTTCGAGGCTTAAACGATATGAAAACTACGAAACTAAAAAAGTGTTGAGTGTAATAATTTGCACATCTCTGTAATCGGATTTTTATCTTTTATTCTCTTCTTTTATAGATAGTCCCTTTACGGATCCATTAGATCACCAAATTCTTAAATTAAAAATAAGACCATTTCGAACTCTCAAATTCATTCAGAATCGAAGTTGACCAATCAATCAATTGTAATGGAAGTAATTAAATTTATTTTAGAAGCAATTCGTTAACATACAAAGCAATTATACTCTCTGCAATGAAAGATGAATTGCGCGTCTCCAGTTGAATATCCTATTTCATTTGTTAGACATTATGGCAAAGCAAAATTAACAATAGAAATTGTGAATTTAAGTGGACGCGCCCAGTTCCTCTTTTATTGGAGAGATTAATCAGATGCATTAATGAATCGCTCACTAAGCTCAAGAGAGACATTTTGCAATGTTATTTCAAGGTATTTTGCAATTTATTTTTATTTTTAGCTCGTGGGCTATATTCCACCCGATGTACACCCACCTCTGCCACAACCCAAAGTCTGTCCACAAATAGACCCTAGACGAGAAATCCTTCCTTTGCCCTTTGACCCAGAAACATCTGTGCCCATTCAACTAGCACGAAAGGTAAATATTGACAGAAACATTTTTAAAATATCAGACGAAAATATATTTATAATTGGTGGTTTTAAGTTTAGGATAAGATACGCTTAAGTTAAAATGGACTTTCGGAATTAGTGAAAATTTATATTTGTATCTGAACGGTTGTGTTTTAACTTAAGTCATTTGACTTGAAATTTTTTATTAAAGTCTGTTCTTTTTTTTCGTTGTCCGTAGATCTGTTTACCAGAAGTGGTCGTAGAGGAAGAAGATATATTCAAGGAGGAAGTATACTGTCCACCAGAGGACAGGTCCCTTGAGGGCGCAGAGTTGCTCGGTGATTTTCGTGCGGAAGTGACCATTCGCGAAGTATTCGTGCCCCGTCCACCTCCAGGTTATCCTCCGTTCCCAGAAGTCGATTGCACCGCATTCTACCTCTCCGCAATGGAGTCTACGCCGCAGGCCAACGGCTACCCGGTTTGTCCTGGGCCGGGTATCCCATACTCGCCTTGTTACCAGCAGTACGTCGAACAGGGCTACACACGCGAACGCTAGACGACAAATTTGATCACGCATTAACAATGAACCCAGCATAAATCAACTTTAAAAGTCTTATAATATTTCTTTTATCACAGAAGGGCTAATAAAGAAGAAAACAATTGCCGACAAACTACTGTAATTTGAATGCCGTTTTCTATGCAAAAAAACAAAAAAAACATTCTAATTTAAGATTAGGAATATATCACCTCTTTAAGATTATATTAGATATTTAGACACATTTCCCTTTAAAGTGTCCATGTATCGATTGATGTATCTTTTGATGACCCATGTGTAAATTGTTGAGATTAAAAATTACCTGAAGATTATGTAGTATAGTTTACATTAGAATTTTACGCATGCTAACACATACACAACATTTAAGGCTCTGTCATCAGTAACATATACTACCTTGCCAAAAAACATGGAACACCACCAATTTAATGGAAACTCTTAGAAAAATGCATGTTAGTTTCTCGTTGGTCCACCTTTAGCTGCTTTCACAGCCTCTATTCAGTCGGGCATACTCTTCACAAGTTTTTGATGTTTCCGCAGGAATTTTTCGCCATTCCCCCAAAATTACCTTCGACAATTCAGTAACAGATATCGGGCGCAATCGCTGCTCCAACACAACCCGAAGATGTTTGATGGGGTTGACATCGGGGTTATGTACAGGCAGGTCAAGTTTTTACACCCCCTCCCCCATTTAATCCTTGCTTTGTGGCAAGGTGCGTTATCGTGCTGAAAGAGAAAAAGACCATTTCCAAAGTGCTGTAGAGAGCAGGAAGCGTTGCGTTGTCCAGGATATCTTGGTAACGCTCCGCGTTCAGATGACCAGCCAGAGAAACTACTGGACCCTGACCAAACCACGAAAAGCACCCCCACAACACGGACCCTCCGCCAAACTTCACTGTGGACACTACATTAGCTTGCCAGATGCCGTTCTCTGGACATTTGACATATCCAAATCCTTCCATCCGATTGCCAGACTCGTTACTCCATTCAACCATCCGCCGTTGCTCCAGAGACATCTCTTTTGCACCATTGCAATCTCCTCGCTGCGTTGCAGTTTCTGATGAGGGGTGTGTGGCTAGCAGATCTGCTATGAAAACCCAGTGAATGCAGTTCCCTGGGAACAGTCCTAGTGCTTATAGTTGTCCCACTGGTCTCTGGAGGTTCTTGTCAGTCCATCAACCGATGTTTTACGGTTTGCAGTGATCAGCCTGCGAAGAGCCCTTCGGTCCTCCAGTCTTGGCCTGAACCAACACCACCTAGACAGAAGGTGGTTTATTTGCAACCAATAAATTTGTGGTTTATTATTGGTAGAAATACGATTAACAATAGCCGCTTTTGTGTGATGTAACAATGTATGACGTTTCTGTGCGCAGACCTTCTGTCTAGGTGGTGTTGCCTGAACACATCTCTCCACGCCCGGATGACTTTATGAACGGATGATTTGTGTATGTTTAGCAGGGTGACGTCTCTTAATATAGGGTGACCCCAAAAAAACGGGAACTTTTTAACAATCCAATAAAACCAAGAGTGATGGAAGAAAAGCATTTTATTCATAGTAATTGAAATCTGTATACTTGCCATTTACGACACATTAATGGAATTTATCATTTTTTATGGCGTCCTCCTGTACGAATGCATTCTTGAAATCTGCTGTTGGGATTCCTCACTGATCCCTGCAACATCTCAGCTGGGATATTGAGAATTCTCTATTTTAACTCGTCCAGAGTTCTTGGTCGAGTCGTGTACACTTTACTCTTGAGATAGCCCCACAAGAAAAAATCACAAACGGAGCAATCTGGCGATATAGGGGGCCAGGGAACGTTACCTAATCTTGAGATCACACGGTTAAAAACATTTTTATGGCTAACGCACGCTGTTGCCCGTTCCTCTGACCCATGGTTACTAAAATGGCAAAGTGTTTACTTGCTCAAGGTCATTGTCCCACAGTGTTGCCACCTGCTCGAGGCTGCCACTACGCATTTCAAAAATTCCCGGTTTTTTTGGGTCACCCTGTACTTTCGCCTGCAAGATTGTACCCTCTCAAAGACCGAAAGCTGCTTTCTTTGATCCATTCTTACAGCATGCAAGCGTCCTCTGTTCTGTAGTGTTAGGGTGAACGACAACATGTAAATTGCATGGGAATGTCTGTATTAGAGACGAAACTGAAGGATAATGTCCACTGTTTCTTGGTTAGTTCTTTACCAATGGTAGCAGCGATTTGACAAACTCGTACGAGTTTGTCAAGATGATGTTCAAGGTGGTGGAAATAGGGCAGAGCACGATCTTGTTGAGAGATGAAGGCCGTAGCTTCGGTTTGTAGTTGTGCATGCGCATGTCCAGACAGATGTACCGTATCAGTTTCTTCTGCAAATAATTGGCCTCGGTGGGTCAGTGGTTGTATGATCGCCTTTGATGCCCGAGTACGCCGGTTCGATGCCGGCCGAGGACGACGAGGATTTTTCAGGAGGCAATCTTGAGATCACGCACTTCCTTCAGAAGGGAAGTAAAGCCGTTGGTCCCGTATAGTCCTTTGCCGGCTGTACGTTAAAGAACCCTTGCGAGGCAAACTTTGCGGCCCCTATAACCCTGTCCTGAAATGACCATAGCAGTTGAAAGGGATGTTAATACCAAACAAACCAAGCCAAACTTCTGCAAAGAAAAGATCTTACAATTTCGAGATGGCGGGAGTGCAAACAAAGAACTCCTGCTTGCATAACCGAACTTCATCATAACGCTAATAAAACGGTTGCAATCATTAGTAAATATCCCGAACATTTAAATAAAATAATGATGCCAACTATATGTTAACTATTCAGTTATTCACAGCATAAAACTAAATTTCTTAACGTCTCCTATTAGTCTATATGATAATTGCCAAATATATACAAGGTAATCCAACGGGTTAAAAACGGGGATTGATGAAAAAAATATGGTCCTTAGAGTCACAGGGATTCAGCTCAGACCACCACCCAACCAGTGAATGAAAGCCTGGTGCTCTCTATCTTTTGATTGATATCTAATGGCAATGAAAGTTGTCAGCCATGACAACTAAACCTTTCTTGAAGATTTCTTCAAGATGATTTATATTTTTAACTTAAGCACAAGAAGGGAATATATCACATTTAATGCAAACGAAGTATTCACTGTGCAGATATTTCAGATTATTGGGAAGATTATTTCAAACGTTAACTATGCCGGCACATAAATAATATTTATGAGCGGGAAGTCAAACTCTGTTAGAAAATAGGATTTATTAGATTGTGCCACCTAACTGGAAGTGATTTGTCGGCTCGTCGCAATCACTCAGGGACCGCTTTCTTGAATGATTGTAGGCACAGAACTGTGGCTGATGGACACTGCTGACATGGTCTTTTAGTTTTCTGGACCACACCTCCATTGCATATAATTAGAATAAGGGGATATTCATAAAATTTCATGTCTCAAGGTTATTTGATGATCAATATCATTCAAAACAAAAAACATAAAAACTACGTAATAAAGATTACAGTGGCTTCAAAATATTTTTTCTTAATTTTGTTTTATGAAGAAAAAAATCTGTTTCAAAAAATTAGAACAATTGCTGTGGCCACTCCTAACAATAGTGGTAGACCCAATCATGCAAATTCAGGTGTGAATTATGACACAAAAGCAACTAAAATAGTAAAATCAATCGGTTGGATTGTGAACTGTATATGTATGGGACAAAAAAAAAGATATACGTGATAGAAGGGTTCTAAACGACTGTAAGAAGAACAAGAATGTTCAAAATTGCCGCTTCCCGAGGTTGTTGTCGACATGAGGATTGAATGGCAGCTTTGGACCTTCTTCTGCAGCACGATAACGCCCGCCCGCATACGATCGTCACACGCAAGAGGCGTTGGAGAGCCTACGGTTTAGAGATGAAAAACTGCAGTTTAAAAATGAAAGACTGTGCACCTTGCGAAATTTACCACTTCCCAAAGAAGAAAGAGCACATTAAGGTACATGAGTTACGTTCTGTAGACGAGGTGAAAGATGCCATTCAATCCTCGTGTCGACAACAAGCCAGGAATTCCTCTCCGACGGGTTCACGCGTTAGTGCAATGCGTGGAAAGGGATGGGAACTATGTCGAAAAGTGAATAGTGCATTACATAGAGGACAAATGTAAGCATCAGATACAAAAAGAATTTTGAAAATCAGTTAACAAAGTTACAGCCATGGAGGCATTACTTTTCGACCAACCCTCCTAATTCTCATATATACTGTGAATATGAGAATTCGTAATTATTAAATACGAAATGAATATTTATTACCTTATTTTGGGTACCATAAGCTGAAGATAGGCAAAAGGAAAAAATAAAATAAGAAATAATCAATAATAAAAGCATTCACGCCCTGTAACTTAATAGTTAATATGGTCCCCTGTTGCTTGAATTACTTCTTGTAAGCGTTTAGGCATACTGTGGACAAGTCGTTTGCACAGTCTAAAGTCAAATTTTGTTCATTCTTCCAAGCAGTATTGCTTCACTTGTTGGAAATTAGATGACTTTCGCTCCCTTACCATTCTCTTCAATTCACTCCAGCATCTCTCGATAGAATTTAAATCCGGCAATTGAGTAGGCCATGATTCAAGAATCTTGATTTTTCTGGACTTCAAAAATGCTTTATTTGACTTGGATGTGTGTTTGGGTCGTTATCGTGTTGGAAAAAATAACGGCGACCAACCATTTTGTGATCATGTTTTCCTGAAGGATTTTCTGGTAAACATCAGAGTTCATTGTTTTATCAATGATTAACTAATTCTCCAGGTCCTGATGCACTCATACAACCCCACAGCATGATGCTCCCACCTCCATGTTTAACACTTAAGCAATCGTCCTTAAGCTCCTCACCAGGAAATCGCCAAACATATTCTCACCCATCACTACTGAACAAATCTGACCTAACAATGTTTTCAAAGTAACGTATGGGTTTTTCAAACAATTGCTTGGCAAATTGCAAACGATTTCTCTTGTGTATTGCTTTCATAATTCGCTTCTTCCTGGGAATGCAACCATGGAAACCAACATGGTTTAGATAACGTCGAATAGTTTTACTGGAAACATTCGTATGGGCAGCATTGCAGTAATTGTTTAGCTGGGTAGTTTTCTGTGGAAAACGGGAAGGTTTGGCCAAACTTGTGCACGACACTGGAATTCCATCCATTTGAGTGTTTTTCTGTAGAAAAGATGAATGTTTTGTCAAACGTGTGCACCAATTAGGGTGGTTTTCGCAGATGTTGATGACACTTTTGCTTTGGCTGAGAACAGTCACTTTTGATGGTCGAGCAGATCTTGGTAGGTTCGTGCAGGAACCGGTTTGATTAAACTTTTTGACAATCTTTCGTACTATAGAGACTGGTATTGTCAATTTCTTGGCTACTGTCTTATATCCATCGTCCTTACTGTGGAATGTAATCACAAATTCACGTATTTCAGAGAAGTGCTCTTTTGATTTAGCCATTTTGAGTACACTCTTAAAAGCTTTATTTTCTCTGTCTGAAGAATTATATACTCATGATGACTTCTACCTTACCCCTCAAGAATAAGGCTGAGCCAAAATTTACATCACTGAGCCAAATCTACTTTTGCATAAGGTGTGAATACTTTTGTCACTGATGATTTCCTTTTTTACTTAATTTTTTCTGTGTTCAACTTATGACACCCAAAACATTCATTTTCTATTTAATAGTAAAGTAATTAAAGTAATTACAGTATAGTTTTTCTATGCAATTGCTTTAAACTTTAATTTCAAAAACTCACATGGGTGCGAATACTTTTGGCCATCAGTGTAACAATTCCAAAACTCAATTCAATTAATATTGATGAAAACTATACCTCAATATATCTTAGATCCAAATATTTTTAGAAAATAATATTCTTTAATTAAACCAGATCTACTTTTTAAAGTAATAAGTTCAATAGGGTAAAACTGGTAGTACAATAAAGACATCGTTAGGTTCAAGTATTCAGAACCCTCGTCTCAAAAACATTGCAGTGAAAACGTTGCTTTTAATTAAAATAACTCTGCAGTGGAATATCCCGTCTACTTCACAAAAATGCACCAGTACACTACGGCGCTCGAAGCACCAAACGTAGTTCATTCAAATGAAGGCATGAAATTATTCAAAAAAGTCAAAAATAGAAACGCAATTAGTTTTCAAAAACAAAGTACCTTGATAGATATTACGCTGCACACGCAGGCTTCAAATAAATTGCTTAATATATCCATAGAATAATGATAAATAGGTATAATCAACATCCAATAAGCAATAAAGTTGGTTATGACCACACGACTTCCTTTAAATTATTAAGTAAATATAAGCAATTTCCAATTTAAATAGACAAAAGTTCATTTGGATTATTATCTTCAAAAAAAAAAAAAAATAAACGCACAAGATATTTTCTTTAGAGAGAACGAAATGTACAGTTCAAACTGAAACTTCTCTGGAACGCAAGAAAACATCCAATTTCATCGGATAAAAATGCATCTACTCCTTACGGGAAAATGCCTTTAAGCCGTCTTAACCATTCTACTTTGTCAGATTAAAAGACAAATTTTTGACCCAATATTCCAAATCAAACAAGGCCAGAAATCTGAGGTGAGAAAGTTCTAATGTTGTGGCGGGTCCGGATAGATCAACTGCTTTCGTCTCATTCACAGAATTCGAAGTGCCACTTGCCTTAACTCTTCTCCCCAAATCCTGTTGATGCAAATCGTCGAATCGAGTCGAGTTAGCTCCTTCATCCTCTTCACTATTATGCATTCTTCAGCTTCCTCCCCTTCACCTCGTCCTTTCCTCTCTCTCTCTCGTGCGAACCTCGACTGCTCTCTCTTCGTGCGATTCGCCTCGCTTCCCATCTTTTACTTCCTGTGAAAATATTTGCGTCATTGGAAAATTCTTCGAACAGATCATTCTTGTATTTCAATGACCTTAAAAAATGGAACAAACACATTGTCATGATTAAATTTAAAACCCTCGTACAGTGCCATAATTAAAGCACATTGTCTTAAACTCCTATAGAGTTAAAGCTGTTTCACTTTTGAAAAAAGGGAAAACCGGAGAAATCCTTACTTTCTAAAGCAATAATTCAATTTGATAACTTAATGAGTGCACGAAATCATTCCCCAGACTATAATACTGCTGCCTCCGCCAGCATGATGCTGTCCACAAATAGTTGAAGGCTTTTTGTTTTCTGACGTTTCTCGCCGTATGCGCCAAAGTCTATCCGTCCGATGGAGCAAAAACCGTAATTCATCTGAGAAGGCAACTTTTAGCCAATCAGCGGATATCCAGTATCGGTATTGCCGTGCAAATTTCAGCCTCTTTCTCTGATGCAAAGTCGTTAGCCTAGGTGGTGTGACCATCCATCTGCTGGGCAGCAATGTTCGTTGAATTGTAATTCTGGACACTTTTGCGGTAGCCCTCTGGTTCGTTTGCGCCGTTAGTTGCTCCACTGTAGCACATCGATTCACTTCAGCCAACACCACCTAGACAGAAGGCCTGCGCACAGAAACTATATACATTATTGCATCATCTTCATACGGCCAAATTTAGGGCTTATTATTGGTAGAAATACGATTAACAATAGCCGCCTTTGTGTGATATAACAATGCATGACGTTTCTGCGCGCAAGCCTTCTGCCTAGGTGGTGATACCATAGCCTAATAATGAGAAGTCTGTCCACTCTCGTTTTTTTTTTTGTTTTTTTTTTTAATCGGCCTCGGTGGCTCAGCGGTTTGCGTGATCGCCTCTGATGCCCGAGTACGCGGGTTCGATCCCGGCCGAGGACGATGAGGATTTTTCAGGGGGAAATCCTGAGATCACGCACTTCCTTCCGAAATAAAGCCGTTGGTCCCGTGTAGTCGTTTGCCGGCTGCACGTTAAAGAACCGGCTGCGAGGCAAAATTTGCGGCCCCTATAACGCCATCCTGAAATGACCATAACAGTTGAAAAGGACGTTAATATCAAACAAGCCAAACCAAACCACTCTCGTTTTCAAACGTTGTTTAAGTTCCCTAGCGGCAGATAAACTCAACTGTCAAATCCATTGTTTACTACTGCAATCATAACGGAGACAAAATGTCGTTTATTAAATTGGAGAAATTTTTATGAAGAAATTTAATTTCCAAGTCCTTTACACAAAACGTTTTTCTATTTTTTTCTTTTCGAAAAGAAAAAAAAACAAAAAAAAAACCAAGAAAATAAAACAACCGTGAGCTATATGAATTAAGGTTGTTATAACGGAACTCTTATTCAAAATAGTTTGAAATAAAAAGGATTTTGCCATATTAGAAAATTTGATGAATGGTTTTCATTGGATTCCCTAAATTAGATGAAATAAAATCTTTTTTAAAAAATTATAGGACCTCTAAAGTTTTTTTTATTCTTGCTGTTATGAATAGAAAATTGCATACATACCTTTTTTTTTGCAGTCAGATAAAATGCGATGAAGAAAATCGTAAAAAGATTTTGATAACGACCTGTCATTAACAAAACTCAATAGCAAAACATTACCTGAATAGATCCAGAAAAGAGTTGGAGATAGCTGAACGTTTGGCGCGCTGCTGTCGTTATTATTGTTGTAGGACGTCGATCTGGCAACAGCTATAACAATGAAACCGACCCGGAGTGAACCAACACCTCCTAAAGAGAAAGCCTCTGTACGGAAACTGTCATACATTGTTATATCATCATAGCAAATTCAGGGCTTATTATTGGTAGAAATACGAATAACAATGCCCTACTTAGATGATGCAACAATGTATGACGTTTCCGTGTACCGGCTTTCTCTTTAGGAGGTGTTGAGTGAACAGACTTCTCATCATTAGGCTATGGTGATAACTCAGCAGCCGTTCTCCTCTTTCATCTATAGATCGTGGACATCACAATTTTCACGTCGCTTATTTTCTATAGTGCCATTATGCCATGCGCGCTTCACTTTTACCACAGCAGCACGCGAACGGTTCACAAACTCCGCAGTTTCTGAAAAGCTGCCACACTTGGCCCGAAAGCCAATAATCATTCATTTTTGTACGCCTGATAAATCTCAGTTTCTGTATTTTAACAATGTTTTTCGAATGCTTACAACACACTGTATATGCTCATCCAATCTGCTGATGACACGTTATTTATTGCCTTATTTATTTTACTGCCTTTTACAAATGAATGATCGACCTCGGTGGCTCAGTGGTTGCGTGATCGCCTCTGATGCCCGAGTACGCGGGTTCGACCTCGGCCGAGGACGACGAGGATTTTTTTCAGGGGGAAAATCCTGAGATCACGCAATTCCTTCAGAAGGGAAGTAAAACCGTTGAACCTGTGTAGTCGTTTGCCAGCTGCACGTTAAAGAACCCTTGCGAGGCAAAATTTGCGGCCCCTATAACGCCGTCCTGAAATGACCATGGCAGTTGAAAAGGACGTTAATACCAAACAAACCAAACCAAACCTTCTACAAATGATTGTTTAGCGCTGATATCACAAATAGGAGCTGGTCTCATTAATGGGATTCGACTGTTTAGTAATGCCAGGATGTGCTACCAAATTAATTCCATCTCTCGGTGCTCAAAGAAAATTCACGCTAAATTTTAATAGTAGTTACCACAGAGGAGAAATAAGAGCGCGCAAAGCCTTCAGTATCTCCTTATGCCACTCCTCTCAACAAGTTCCGTCTTATGGAGAATTACATTCCTGGAAATGCTAAACGACACGATCTTTGCATTCGCAGCCGACGAGAAAGACAGGCCGCGGCACTGAAAAGTCACCTCACCATAGTGGTCTGAGTAACAATCCAACTTTCATTGTCTCCGTATTGTTAACAGCGCCAACAAAGTGAAGCAAATTGAAGCCATGACAGTTCTGGGCAGGAGTGAGCCATGGAGTAGTTAGGGGCCATCCATAAATTACGTCACACGAATTTCATGTATTTTGAACCCCTCCCCCGTCCTTGTCACAGATGGTCACATTTCTGTGACCCCCCCCCCCTCCCCTAGTGTGACGTCACATTATGTAGCTTTTTTAAATTTAAAAAATATTAAATTAAAACAGCACTTCCAAAATTATTTATATATTTCTATTTAAAATCTTTATTCATAAAATCAACAATAAATCAAACATTTTAGAAAATTTACAAAACATAACCAATCAAATGAACGATCAAAATTTAATCATCTTGTATCCATGGACTTTGAACCCATTCCTTTATATTATTTATGATTACCATCAGTTTCTTCGTTCTCGATTTGGATAATGTAAGGAACATTCGATGTGTCAACATCATCTTCATCCAAACATAGCATCGCCATCGTTTATCAAACAAATTCTGGTATATGTGTACGCTGATTTTAGTATACCAAGGCTCATACTAATTCAGGATTCGTTAAAACTTGCGGAAAATAAAGATAAAACTTAACGAAATGTTAACACACAAGCAGCATATACTTTCAGCATAATTTCTTATGTACAGTCATCAACAGGAAATAATCCACACGAGTTTAATACTTAATATTACATTTCATGCTAATGTGTTGTTTTAATAGCTTTTTTTATTGTAATTATTTAATAACATTAACTCTAAATGTAATATTAAATTATTAAAAATAAATTAATATTGAAACGGTAAAACTTAGAGTAAAATTCAAGTGTGGATTATATCCTGTTGATAACTGTGCATTCCGCATTATCCGTCACTAAAGAGTTCGTTATTCGGACCGCTACGATGTAAGCTCACATCTTCAGCCCGAGTTCTATGGAGTAGCGGGTTTAAGATGTCAGCTTTGTGTGTAGCGATCCGGATAACCAACTCTTTAGTGTCGAATAACGCGGAATGTGCATAAGAAATTATACTTGAAGTATATGCTGCTAGTGTGTTAATATTTCGTTAAGTTTTATCAAGAGCTCAAAACCCTTATGAGCTCTTGGTTTTATCTTTATTTTCCGCAAGTTTTAACGATTCCTGAATTAGTATGAGCCTTGGTTTACTAAAATACACATATACCCAAATTCTTCCCTGGCACGTCCCAAAGGCGGCCGATGCGCTGACCTAAAAGCAACGATATGAAATGAGAAGATCGCTCAGAAGGACAGAGGAAAATAAGTTCGATTGGAGAAAAGGTGGACAAGAGAGAGAAGAACGCAAAGAGATGGAAGAGAAGGAGATTAGTGAAGGAGCCTTCCCGGATAAGTCCGTCGGCACAGCAGGAAAGCCACGACGGTCGAACGAGCAGGCGAAGCGAGACGAGAAGTGAAGAAAATAACGAGGAGCCAGAAGAACCCACAACGAGCGGCTGAGGAGAGTCGTCAGCGGGACAAAGGATCCAAGGCCCTTCAAACTATTATCGGTCCGTCAGGCGGCATCACGACATAAACCGAAGAAGGACAACGTGAAAGAATTTCCTTCTCCGTGTCGTTCAGGCCAGGAACTGCTGCACATCGTCAACGAGATGGTTATTCAACAAGAATATTTCACCGCTCCGTAAGAGGGGATGACCAAACTCTACCGGCCGTAAAGTCCACCCAGGATAGTGCATCGACCCACAGGATTCTGGTGCACGTAACGGGGGGCCATCGTATTCACGTGACGCGCGGTCGCTCCGTTCCTGGCTCGACAGGAACACTTATAATTGTAAGCGGCGTAGTTTTATCATAATGACATTTACATTAGGCCAGTTAGTTTTACATAGAATTAAGTCGTGTGTGTCTCTGATAAAACTTGCTAATCTATGCTATTTTATTAACTCTCTTTTGATAGTGCCACAAGTCAAAGCTACTCTATTGCGATTTACGGATGTTGCCAATTCGTGTGCTCACATTATACTGCTTCCTCCAACCACTGCCTCCAAGATTTATAAATACGAGGAGAGATCAAAAAGTAAGTTGCACTAACTTGCCGCAGGAGCGCGCTGTGTGTCGCAATCTTGGGCAAAGCGGAGAAGGGGACATTAATTGCGCAGACGTCGGATACGAAGGTTGCTGTGGTTTCCCGTCGTGTTTTGTGTGACTAGCGGGCTAAAAGCAATGGCGCGTCAACTGGATGTCCACTCCAAACATGAGGTGCGAGCAGCAATTAAAGAGAAGCGCCGGGGGAAATTGAGCGCCGGTGTGATTTTGTTGCACGATAACGCAACACCTCACAAGGCCCGCCAAACGTGCGAACTGCTGCAGCGATTCAAGTGGGAGGTTTGGCAACATCCTCCATACAGTCCCGACTTAGCGCCAAGCGACTTTCATCTTTTCGGTAAGCTCAAAACGGAACTCGGTGGACAACGATTTCGAAACGATGAGGGGGTGAAAGCGGCTGTCACCGTGTGGTTACAAAACGCTGGAGGAGATTTCTATGCATCCGGAATCGAAAAGTTGGTTGATCGTTCGGATAAATGTTTAGGGTCTCTTGGGGACTATGTGGAAAAGTGAACCTACATTGTATGCTCTATAGCCGTATTGCTTTTGTATAGGTGGAGTAATAAATGGCCATATCGCGGAAGTGCAACTTACTTTTTGATCTCTCCTCGTATTAATTCACAATTAATGAACTAAAAGAAATTTGTTTAATGCACGATATTTTGATGTTAACTTCGTTTACAATTTGTAGAATTTGATTAATTAATTCCAATCAAAGCATTTTTTTAAGCTACCACATCTGTTTTATACCCACTCTGTTCATGCTGATTTATCGCCCAATATTTATTTGGATTACCCATGACAATAGTTCTTTTGAGCAACGAATGCTCTGCTGTTGATATTTGTTTCAATATAAGGATGGATTCATCCAATATTTTCTTTTTATGCTCCGCCTTTTTGATTAAAAATAATCTTCTTTTGAGTAATAAACTATAATAGCTATTAATCGTGAGGCTCAAATTAATTGGGTGACTAAAATCGTGAAATTTGACTTGTATCGTGTGCAAAATTTTGTCACAACAAGTTAGTGATTTCATTTTGTAATTAGATTAGTTTGTTTTGAGTTGTGCCGTGTGAGAAAGGCCTTTCTTTCCGGACCAGCTTAATGACACTTTAATATTTACCCACTTTTCAAACCCGCTTATCCGAATTCTCAGAACTCGTTTGTACGAAACTAATTTTCAAACGAGAAAAAAAGTGATTGATGAAACGACTTCCAGTTCCACGGCGTTCTGGAACGAGTTCCGCTATCGAGAATAACTCGGTTTGTGGAAACGGAGTACTACGTTAGGTTAGATCTCCAGCCCTCAGACGCGTGTCCTTAAAGGTAATATCCAAGCAGCTCGAACCCAGATTCTCCATATAATCTAGCCAGTTAGTTCAAGGCCAACTCCTTTGTCTCTTACCCACCGCCTTGGAAAATAGTAACTACCTAAAACAGTTTTAGGAAATCAGTTTGCGGCATCCGTATCACGTGGCTATACTAACGCAACTGAGACCTTTTAATGCGGAGAAATAGCGCCTGAACATCTAGTCTTCCTGATTGTGCTACTGTGCACTCTATCTAGTAAGGTAATACCTGCCACACCTCTCAGGAATCTCATTTTAGCCGGTTGCACCCACGATCTCACCCTTTCGGTCGTTACCCAAGACTCATGATCATATTGAAAATGGGGATGAAGACAGAGTTCAAAAATAGAGAGTTTGGCTTTGTTTCCTAGCTCACGTTTAGTTACCACCTTTTGCTGCACCGATCCCAACATCCAATTCTCTCTCCTGCCGCCCATCACTTGTAAATGCAGTCCCGAAATACTTGAACTTCTCCACCTGTCTCAATGGGGCTCCCCTAACATGAAGAGCGCACTGAACAGGCTGTCTTGAAAGGATCAGAAGTTCAGTGTTAATCACACTGATTATCATCCCAGCCTCTTCCCATTTGGTGGTAAACCGATCTAGTGCATGCTGAAGGTTAATGCCAGAAGACCCAAGGAGAACAAGGCCATCAGCAAAGAGTAACTTCTCCACCAAGCAGTTACCTACATCAACACGCTCATCGCCTCGGCTGCCCCTGTCTATCCAGTCTATGAAGATAATGAACAAGAGGGGCGACAGTATGCATCCTTTTGCATACTACCTCGACAGTTTGGATTGCACTATTTCCCGAATTCTCCTCTCCATACTTTTAATACGTAATGAAAAATAAATCAAAAATAGTAAATTTTAACCGCCATGCAATACCAACTAGCACAGGAAACTTTTTAACACTTCCAAATTCTTGTTCATCTAATACAGTAGTCACTATATTATACAGCAGTCACTAATACAGTAGCGAAATGTTCATGCGTGAGGGCCGAATGGCCTCTATTAAGTACATCAATGTTCTAGAATCAGCATTACTTTCCTCATTTTCGACTGGTGTTGGCAATATCAACATGAACGGTGTTAAGTTCCAGCAGTATAACGCGCCAAATCATAAATCAGCCTGCACAATCTCCGAATCCTAGAGTATCTGTGGGTTGTTCTAAAACGTAAGGTCAGGCGCCACACAATTACGAGCAAAAAAGAACTGAGAAGTCGCCTTCGCCAAGAATGGAACGCTATAAGACCTGAAGAGTGCAAAAAGCTCTATGTCTAAAAGAAGTTCTGTCGTAATTAAGGCAAAGGCTGGACCAACCAAATATCGATTGTATTAAAATAAAGTCATATCAACTTGTTTGAAATTATTCCAAATTGATACCCCCTAAAAACTAAAAATTTGTACGGTGCTCAATATTTTTGGCCAAGACTGTATCTGTATACTTTTCGTTGGTTTAAAATTCATCTTTTTAAGGTTTTAGCATCATCTAAAACCTTATTAACGACGGTAACATGTATGTCACACGCCATAACTTTTGAAAGTATTGATCTAGAGGCCTGAAATTTTTTACACACGTAGGCCCTATATAGTAGACGGGGCGAAAAAATATAGCGAATCCTCTAAGGTGGACCAAACCATGTGTTTTTGTGGTTTCCCAAATTGACTTCTCTTCATGTCTATGGAGTTTTGATTGCGTTTGAGCAATTTGTGACGTTGGAGTTTGACTGTTGACGTCAGAATTTAAAGAACTCTATTTGAAATATAGCGAATCCTCCCGCTACTACTCCTAAAATTTTGATGCCATAACTTTTGAAAGGATTGACCTAGAGGCTTGAAAGTTTCTACACACGTAGGCCCTATACAGAGGACGGTGAGAAAAATATAGCGAATCCTCTTGGGTGGCCCGGGTCCCTTAGGGGCCACTTGTATGAATTTCATGGTTCCTTTTTTATCTTTTGAACAAAGAGGGCAAAAATCCTGAAATTTCGTAAATTTGTAGTGCGGTTCTAAAAAAATAAAACCAATAAGAAAAATGATATAAGCCTCTAGGGCCCCGCCGGAGGTCCCGAGGCCCCAAATACAATTGAAGCGATAACATTTGAACGGAACGACTTAGGAACCTGAAATTTTGTATATTTAAAGTGTTGTACTAAAACATTATAGCAAGTATACAAGAAATGTGATGTAGGCCTATGCGGCCCGCCAGAAGACCCCCGAGGCCTCAAATACAAATCAAGTTATAACTTTTGAACGAAAAGGTCTAGAAACCTGAAATTTTATATATTTTTAGCTTGGTAGTAAAAAATATAGCCACTATACTGTAGAAGGAAGCTGATATAAGCCTCTTGAACCCCGCCAGGGGCCTCGAGGCACCAAATATAATTGAAGCTATAACGTTTGAACGGAAAGGCCTAGGAACCTGAAATTTTGTATATTCATAGTGTGGTACTAAAAAAATATTACAAATATACAAAAAAAGTAATATAGGCCCCAGCAGAGCCCCATAGGCTCCAAAACCAAGCAACAACTTTTAAACGAAAAGGTCTAGAAATTTGAAATTTTGTTTACTTATAGAAAATTACTTAAACAATTAGCTAATATACACAAAAAACTGGTATAAGGCTCTTGGGTCTCGACATGGGCCCTGAGCCCCCAGTCACAAATCAAGCTATAACTTTTGAACCGGAAGTACAGAAATCTGAATTCTTGCATATTTATGATGTGTTACTTAAAATACCCTAAAACTTATATAGTCGTCTGGGGCCCTGGCAGGGCCCCTAAACACAAACAGAGCTATAATGTTTGAACGAATAGGCTTAGAAATCTGAAAATTTGTATACTTATAGCAGTTTACTAAAAAATTTAGCTAATATACACGAAAAACTGGTATAAGGCTCTTAGGTCTCCACAGGAGCCCTGAAGCCCAAATCACCAATAACCTCTAACATTTGAATAGCAAAAAGGCCTAAGAACTTGAAGTTTTATATTTTTACAGTGCGTTGCTTAAAAATTATAGACAATATACAAGGAGACTGGTATAGGCCTCGGGGCCGCTGGCGGCCTCAAATACAATTGAAGCTATAAAATTTGAACGCAAAGGCCTACGGTCCTGAAATTTTGTTTAATCATAGTGTGGTCTTTAAAAATTTAGCTAATCTATATTAAAAATTCTATAAGTCTCTTGGCAAGGGAGTTGCGGCCTCAATCTCAAATCAAGCTGAGAAGTCCAGAAACCTGAAATGTTTTATATTTATAATGTGTTGCTTAAAATTTTAGCTATTACACACTAAATTTGATATAGTCCTCTGAGGCCTCGGCAGGGGCCGCGAGGCTCCAAATACAAATCAAGCTATAACTTTTGTACGAAAAGGCCTAAGAACCTGAAATTTTGTATTTGTGCCCCTACACTTATTATAGTAACGAACCGCTACTGCTCGTAACATTTTGATGCTAAAACCCTTTTATCGTTGGATAACGATGGCTTAACTAGTTTTTTAATTTTCTATTCAGTTTACATTCCGCTTCATTTTAACATGAAATGCTTTTCAACTTTTTTTAACGGTAATTTCGAGGACCATTAACAACGATCAAAAACGTCTACTCGTTCTCAAATCTCTACAATAAAAACGACACGAAATGTGCAATTTACCACTTCTTTTCTTATTATTAACTTATCTCGCGCAATATCAGGTGCGTATAAATTGTTTTTTCTATTTTTACTTATGAATTGTTGAAAATATTCCAAAAAATTCTTGTAGTTGCTAATAAATACAAAATGTGTAGATTACTCTAAACTTACAGAACATGAACTGAATTGTAAAAGAATACAAAATTAAAACGCGCAAAAGCCTGCAAAATTTTAAGTGGACATTTCTACTTTTTTAACGAGTCCTTCAAATTTTAAATTCCGTTTAGAAAAGCAAGGCAACAATGAATCCCAATGCAGAATGTGGATACGTCCGTGCCCCACGCAAAAGAGTAAGAAATTTAATTTTTTTAAGGTTTTAAGTTTTTATTTATTTTGATTTTTTTACAAGAGGGAAAAAAGGAACAAGGAAATCATATTTATGGTTTCAAAATTGAAAGCCATTGTCCGTGAAGGTGGCCTTAAGCATTAAATAGCTTTAACCATGGATGAAGAAGAAAACAATTATACATGCCTTAACGGACTCAAATTGTAATAATAAAAATAAGAAACAAATAATATAATTTTCTGGGGACGCGGAGTAAAATTGAATTCCTGAATATCTCGCCCAACAAAGATTTGAATTTCTCATCGCCACTTCCACTGTCATTTCATTTCAATCTTCACTCTTACTCAGGGTGAGCATGATGAATCACTTGGGTTAATAAAAATAATAATTTTATAATGTTTGAAAATGAGAACTTACATCGATAATCGCGATAGTACAGGGTGAATTAAAAGTCATTGGAAATGGTGAGTAAAATGAATATGACCATTCTAGCTTGGAATAGGATAGCTCTATCTTTTGGGACAGTTGGAGTTTTACCGCCATATTGAAATTCGCTATTTTAGGTCAAAGTTCATTTTCTTAAATGGGTTAATGTTAACTATCTGCACAATCGTGCAACGACTGATTTTGCGTTTTTTTGGCAATGTGTCTTGTTTTTGGTTTCGGACGTTAGAGGGCGGGTTGCGCGATTGTGCAGATAGTTAACATTAACCCTTAAATGATTAAGAGTGAATACGGCATATCAAATAACATCACTTTTTTTCAGGAGTTCATTCCTGCAATCGGATTTCAGTTTTCTGTTTTGGTTCACAAGTTACTGTATTAACAAAACATTGACACTTTCCAAACAAAAACACCTACCGAAAATTTGGTTGCAGCAGCTAAAGGATTTGTCCAATGTGTTATCCTGCTGCTGCACACAGAGCATATGCACACGCACAAAGTCGCGGATAATGCTGTCACAAACCTGTAGGATGGTTGCTGTCACAAACCTACCAGGTAATTGCCCATCCAACCACTGACGGACCTTATATCCTTCGTTTGGTGGCGCACCATCCTGCTGGAAAAAATTTGGAAAACTGCTATCTTCAATCAACAGTGACAGGAACGGTCTTCTGTAACATTCGCAGATACTCATCAGCATTTAGGGTATCGTCTAAGAAAAATTGGTCCAATTAAATGGGTGCCCCATATCCCACACCATCATCTAAACATTATCAAAAATAAAAAGTCATAACTTGTATCTAAAATTCCTTCCCCTCAAGGAAATAAAGTTCAGATTACTAAAGAAAATATTTGTATCGTTCCAATATCTCAAGTTCTGACGGTTCACCTCACAATGGACATAAAACTTTGCCTCATCACTGAACACAATGTTATGTGCAAATGGAGGATCCAGTCGATAGTTGTCCAGAGTCCAGGAACAGAACTCCTTAAGTCCATGCGGATCATCCTTGGATAATTTTTGCTGCATCTGAACTTTGGATGCTACTTGTTGGTACGCAGAATCTGTGCTAAGGATGATTGGCTGAGTCTACACTCTAAGTGCAAGCTGTCTTGTTGTGCATTGTGGACTCTGCAAATGCTACCAACACGTCTGTTGAGGTTGCCTCATAGGTTGGTGTTTTTGGACGGCCTGTTAGTAACTTTATGTTCAACAATCCCAGTATATCTGAAATGCTGAAATGTAAAATCAGATGTGCGACGTTCTATGCGCGATTGAATCTCTTTTGGGATGCCGAACGTTGAAATCAGCAGCAATGGTACGGTAGAGGCGTTCCAGGACCAGCTCAATCTTCTCTTTCATTAGTGGCATCTCCGATTACTGCAACAGATAATAGTACAATGTCAATGTTTTTATTAATAACTTGTGAACCACAACAGATAACTAAAATCTGATTGCAGAAATGAACCTGAGAAAAATATTGGTGTTATTTGATATGCCACCTGACCCCCTTCCCATTTAAGAAAATAAACCTGACCCAAAATGGCGGATTTCAAGATGGCGGCCAAACTCCAAAACTGTTCCAAAAGATAGAGCACTTATCCTATTCCCTGCTAGCATGGTCACATCTTTCATTTTACACACCATTTCTGAAATACAGCTATGTCCAGTGACTTTTTGGCTTGCCCTGTATAAGAGAAATTCAGTTGAATTACGCGTTTTTGAATTACGCAAAGTGTCGTCAAAAGTGAACGGTGTATCTCGGGATTGGTGAAATTTTGATTGCTTTTATGTATAAAGATTTTTAAACATTTTTAATAATAAATTAAATTCTGGACATACTTAAACTTACCAGTCATGATATAGTTGTTCTGGAAAAGCCGGAAAATCTGGCAAATCTGGCGGTATTTTAGATACTCTACCAACCGTCCAAACACCTAGTAAACTTATCTTTCTAAATCGTTGAAATCATTCAGTTTTCCCATTTTACATCTATCCAACTTTCAGACACGTTGAGCTCCTTTATGGCAACCTCCTTTTCATGTCTGCTTTATGTCAGTTGTAATTTCATTTTCAAGTTAGGGGAAGCAGTTTGAGTTATTTTGAAGAAATCTATCCAATTCTAAAGCTGGCTGTTTAGAAATTAGTCATATTTACAACTCTTTAATTTGGAAATACAAAGACTCAAATTTGAACACGAGCAAGAACATAAGAGCTCGTAATTACCGTACAAGTGGAAGTTACCATTCGTGATGTACTTGGGTGGAATGGAGTTACTATAAAACTAATTCCATGCATAAGTTTTTTTATTACATAATACGCACTGAGTGGCCAATCTATTATGACCGTCTCCTTAGTACTTCATTGGGCTACCTTTTGCGTCGATTCTTCTTGGCGTGGACTCCACGAGATATACCTAGGTGGTTGGTGGAATCTGAGACCATGCTTTGTAAATAACACTTTACAGTTGTGAGATTTGATGGTTGTGGATTTTTCAACTCCATCTCACAAATGCTCAATGAGATTGATATCTGAAAATTAAGGGGGGCATCTAAGTAAGCTTCCTTCGTATTCCTGAAATCAGCCCTGTACAATATAAGTACTACGGCAGGATGTATTATCTTTTTGCCATCTCTATGGGGATACGAGGGGTACTCTAAAAGATAATAACCATCCTTTTAGCACTTTTACAGCTTATTTACAAAGTTTCATCCTCCTGAACCAGTCGGACATGTATATTTTTTAGTTCTGAGCAGTGAGCTCAAAATATAGTCGTTGTACGCTCCTAGGACGTCATCGTCACTGTCGAAATGGAACCTCCTACGCTTCTTCTTGATTGTGTGGAACGAAACAAAGTCGCAAGATGCTATGTCTGGAGAATAGAGGGATGCGTCAACGTACTGACCCGATTTTCACAGAAAATCTCAGTTGTCTTAACGACGGCATGTGCTGGAGCGATGTCATGATGCCACAACATCCGGTCTTCGGACGCTCCTCCTTCTATTTTCCTATAGCTCACGTGACTCAGGCTTTTTTGCCTTCATTCTTTTTTTCTTTTTCCTTTTTTCTTCCAAAACATCAAAAAAGTGATTTTATTATTTTTTTATTTCTGTAATGGAATTTGAAAAGCTTCTGACATTTTTATTCCACCGAAACCAAAAGTTGACTTTCAACTTCAAGGAAAGGTTAAAGCTCAAACACCATAAAGCCCGTAGTGTGCAGGTGCGAGGCGTATTTACTTGTGTTTGCAGAAAGGTTACTTAGTCACGTGTGGCTCAGAGGTTGCATGATCGCCTCTGATGCCCGAGGACGCGGGTTCGACCCTGGCCGAGGACGACGAGGATATTTTCAGGCGGAAAATCCTGAGATCACGCACTTCCTTCGGAAGGGAAGTAAAGCCGTTGGTCCCATGTAGTCGTTGGCTGCACGTTAAAGAACCCTTGCGAGGCAAAATTTGCGGCCCCTATAACGCCGTCCTGAAATGACCATGGCAGTTGAAAAGGACGCTAATACCAAACAAACCAAACCAAACCAATTTTAGTCACGTAAGTTTCTCTACCGACATAACGAGACGGAGTATATATTTTGGCACTCAGATTGTCACATACCACTCTGCTGTAACAGTCTTTTAAAGCACAACAGTGCACACATGGAGAGTGGAACAGAAGAAAGTTGCCACCATCATCTTCACAGCACTCCGAGAAGGTGTGCATTTCTGTGGTGATCCTTGCCTTTTGGGGAGTCACTCTTTGGATTGTTCCTTAGCTTCGGGGTCGTAATGATTGAGCCATGTTTCGTCACCTGTGAAGATGTCGTTGACACATTTTGATGCAGCGTTGTTGTTGAACCTTCGATCATTTCTTAGCACCACTTCACTCTGACTGCTTTCTGCTCTTGAGTCAATAAACGAGGATCCATTGTGATGAAACCACCTTATTCATTCAAGATTGTTTTAACCGCTGATGATCCGATGCCCAGGCTTGTCTTAGTCCCGGAATAGGTTACCCGATTGTCATTCACGATCATATACGGCATGGCACGGAAGTTTTCTGCTGTAATTTGCATCGGCTGGCCGTCCATTGCGAGGTTGGACTTGCAAGTGATAGTTTTCTCCTCTTAAACTCGCGATACCAGGAGAAAATGTGGCTTTTTCGAGGCCTGCAAAGAAATGTCTGTTGTAAAGTGCCAAATTAATCCGACATTTCTAAGCTTTGGAACAACGCCATGCCTCTGATTCAGCTTTTGTGTTTTCTGTCTATCTGCAAGTGCGCGAGCTTCAGAATTGTGCCAAGCGAAAAAATGCAGCCAATAAAACAAATTTGGCGGCATGCATGCAGCGTTCCTGGCTAAACACTTTTAGAGTGCCCCTTGTAAACCATCAGCATATCCTAAGCGATACAGAATATGACGAATAGTGCATTCAGAGCTTATTTGAGCGGATTCTTGATTAAGATGTGCTATAATGTGTTGCGCTGTTGCCCTTCTTTTGTCTTTTACAATTCTGGATACTCTCCGTTCCACCCGAACATTCTCTAGTCGATGATGACTACAAGTTGCACGTTGAGACCCAGTGTTTTGACTGAGAGTTCTGTCTTTAACATTTAAGAACAGCTGCTCTTGAACATTTCACAAATGCGATGGTTTCGTTGATACTCGCTCCATGGCTCCGAGTGCCTACTACATGTATCATCCCACGCCGGCCAGGTGGCCGAGAGGGCTAGGGAGTAGGCTTTCTAGTTCTCGAGTCCGCCTGGTCGTGTGTTCGAATCCCGCCGTGGGCATGGATGTTTGTGTTTGTCCTGGGCTGCGTACAGATATAACCTGTGTAGAAGGCGCAAAATGACCTTAGTAATCGACGCCAAAACTTCTAATAAACCAACCAAACTAACCTATCATCCCACGTAAAAAGTCTGTCAAATGGCGTTGTTTACCAATATCTTTCACAAACAAATCACTTCTGCTACTACTGTCATAAGCACTAAGCTTTCTTCTTTACTACCTCTAGTGACAACCGCGTGACGCCATAGCTAATTTGCTTAAAACTATCAGATGGCCATAATAAACCTTGGCCACTCACAAGGGACGCACACGTATTTGTACGACACAGTATTTTGCCCCCAAGCATACCTTTGAAGCGATAGCGTTGCTTTCAGTGAAGTGGATTCGTGAGTATTGTTGAGTAGTGGAAGAAAGAAGTTGAGAGCGCATTAATACACATACACACTGCTTTGACAGTGGAGTCTTTGTATGACTATATGTGCTCAAAGTTTTTCGTTTTCTCAATTTATTTTGAAAGAAACAAAATTTAGCATTTTCTTATTTTGCAAGCATTCAGATAAGTAACATATTTCAATCTAGTGGGAATCTATGAGGTACATGTTCGTGTAATTCCCTTGTCAGTCTAAAAGTCCCTAATCAACGATTCCCAAATTAACCAATTTCAGTAAGAATTTAAACCTTTAAACCTTGCACATGATATCAATTAATGAACAACTTTTTCCTTTTTATTGTAAAGTTATTGTTTCATGTGCATTACAAAACCTTGCAAGACCAAAGCAATCTTTTTTATTTCTTTTATTTTCTGTTTTTTTTTTCAGCCATACTTGATACCTCTTCACGATCCCTGTGATGTTCCTCCTCCTCCGCCGAAGAAGAATTGTTGCCTGGGATTCTCCAAGGGACTGTTCGGTGGTGAATATTGCATGAGCGGCAATTTCTACGCGGAAGTGAACATCACAGAAGAATTCGACACAATGGCAGGTCCCACGGCAACGCCTGTATGTCAGACACCACCACCAGCGTTTCCTCAGCCGTGTCCTTGCCGAACAAATCCGCCGCCCCCAAATCCGAGACCGCGCCCAAAGCCTCGCCCGATCACCCCTCCTCCGTGCACGCCATGTCCACCGTGTCCACCTCCTTGCTCGCCAGAGCCTTGCCCGGACCCTTGCTCGGAGCCCTGCCCAGACCCCTGTGCCCCGTACCCGTGCCCGGACCCCTGTGACCCGTATTCGTGCGCATGGCCGTGCTATTACTACTTTTCACCTTGTCAACCAATAGTTTACTATTAACCATGTTAATACCATGGAAGACTCGTTTTTAAAAAAAAATTCCAAACGTTTTAGTTCTTAATTTCTTTATTTTTCTATACACATCGTGTTTGCGTCGTTTTATTAATGTCTTGACGTCTCCAGTATAGAAAGCTTAGAGCAATTACTAGTTTCAATCTGTTCAATTCCTGAAAAGCACAAGGCATTACATGAATCCTGTTATTACTTAACAAAATTTGGATAAGGTTCCTGATACTTCATTATTTCCTGAAGTGTAGATGGAAAAAATGGTTAAATGAACACAATTTATAGGCTTCTTGCAAACGACACACATTTTAGAAAAAAATTGCAAAAAAAAAAAAAAAAAGAGAAAAAGTTTTATAAAATGATAATCCAATTTTTTGTGTGTTATTTGGATGCACTTAATAAGCAAATTAAACCGCCATAAAAATAGCAATATGATATTTATGAATTGATAAAAAAAAATAGCAAAATTATGAAAATCCAAAAATTGTTTAAAATTCCTTAAATAAAGAGTAATTATATCCCGAGATGTGTTCTATTTATTTACTAAGTTGGCAATGACTCCTTTCACCCAGAAATACCTTATTCAGAGGGTAAAAACCATAATAGAGGGAAAAATACAAGCCTATCATAAATGATTCAATCGATTTCAAAACCCTCCATTTTCCAAAGTATCACACATAATTGATACATGAAAAGTACAATTCACTCACCAAGATGCATCCGTTGGCAGCACGAGTGCAGTGTTTTTACAAAATGGCGATAAAGCATGGAAAGTTTGGAATATGCGAGATGTTTATCTGTTATTATAGTGTAGCGTGCATTTAGAAGAGTACAGAAAAGAACCACCGTGTCAAAGGAGCATTTTGCGGAGGTATCGGCAGTTTAAGGACATTGGTTGGAAAAACACCGTTTAACCAGTATCAGCTGAAACAGTGAAGGATTATTGGACGTATCGTGTGACCAACAGGGCGCACATAAAACATTGGTAAACTGTGAGCAAAACTTGAGTTTACGTTTTATTCGTGCATCAATTGTGTCTGTATTCCCATTGGCCATTGTTATTCCCCCAATTGTTGAAGTTAATCCCACCAATTATTCCCCCAATTGTTTAACATTTGCGATTTGCCGAAAATCAGACTTACGGATGCAAAACGCTTGACTTATAGAACATGATCGAAATTAATTCATTTTTTTTTTTTTTTGAAAATCGATCAAATCGCCTGAAACTGGAGCAATATCGATGTTTTTCCAATCCCAATTTCGGCAAAACTGCTATAGTGCCGATTACCAGGTATGTAAATATGAAAAACCGGAATTTTTTGTATAGAAAATACACGTTTATTGTATGAAAATGATAAACATTTTATTCGAAATATTGCCCATCGCTGGCTATACATTTTTTCCACCTGTCTGATAATTTGTGGATACCACGCCAAAAAAACTGTTGCTCTTTTAAGGCAAACCATTAAGTCATCGAGCCATTTTCGTACATTTTTGTAAGTAGTGAAGCGCTGCTCAGCAAGTCCGTGTCCCATCGATGCAAATAAGTAGTAATCGGACGGAGTGAGGTGAGTCTGGGGTGAGTAAGCCGCATCCGAAAGTTTTTCCCAACTAAACGTCTCAATCGTATCCTTGACCGGTTTTGCTGTGTGTGATGTGTGCATTATCATGAAGCAAAATCACTTCGTGTTGCCTTTTTTGATATTCTGGTCGTTTTTCACGCAAAGTTTGACTTGTTGCGTTTGAGCGTCATCCTCATCCAACAATGCCTGCAATTCGCTGTCTTCAAACTTTTTCGGCGGGCTTCCACGTTCTTCGTTTCTCACGTCAAAATCGTCAAAGTTGAATTTTTTAAACCACTCAAAGCACTGGGATATACCAAGAGCATGCTCACCGTAAGCTTCGACAAGCATTCGATGCGATTCTGCAGCAGTTTTCTTCAAACGGTAACAGAAAATCAATGCTGTCCGCAAATCGTAGTTTCCAGGCAATAATTCGACATATTTAACGCTATTACAAACTAAGCTTTTGTATGAAACTTGTATTGTTGTGAGTTGAAAATCTTTGTCAGTTGCCAAGAGTAAGAAAATGGCGCCAATGACGCGGCTTGACGGTAACTATAATGACAGCTAGGGCCATCTATGGACAAATTCCGGTTTCATATTTACAGACCTGGTAGATGCGTATTCAAATGTTCTTTAAGAAAAGTCAAGCGTTTTGCGTCCGAAAGCGTCCGACTTCCGGCAAATCGCAAATGTTAACAAAAAAAGCACTTCTGCCATAAACAGCAATGTTAACTTCAACTCGACCAAACCTCTGACAGAGTTGACGGACTTTAATGGTCTAGGTGTCGTTACGTTCAAAAGTTTTTGCTTAATTAGTTACAGTGTCTCATTATGCTGTAAACTTGTGGGGGAATAACATATCTTTGGCGTCAGCTAAATTTATGTTATTGAAATGCTCCAAGTAATTAACTAATTTAGCGATAGGGTTAATTTGGTAAAAGTTGGACCTCCAATGGCAAATGGGAATACTCTTTGGGAATGCCTTAATTACATGATGGGAATTTTTTCCAGAGCAAAAAAATAGCGTGGCCTACGTAATATAGAGGCCTAGTCATCGGCCTCAAAACCTTCACTAGCTGCAATTTCAATTTTTCATCACTAGAGGTCACGATTTAGGTGTAAAGTTTTGTAATGGTATTCATGTTCATATTAAGAAAGGACGCGTTTTTTTAAAAGAGATAAAGTATTGTTTTGTTCCACGTTGTAAATCACATTCGAGTAAAAATAAGTCGTTTCACCAATTTCTTTCAGACCCAGAATTAAAGAAAGCTTGGTTGAAAGTGATTAGCAGAAAAGGTATTTTTAAAAAAGGTATCTCAATTAGAGAGTGAACTGAAAAAATTAAAAAAAACATCACTGGCAGATATTTTTTTTTATAATAAATGCCTGTTGAAACAATATAACATTCCGAATTTTTATTTTATAAATGTTGTGTTTACAGCAGCTTCTGCAAACAGTTAAAACTGCAGCAATAGCTGTAATTGCAGGATACTTGGTGCGAATTGCAGAAAAAAACTATTGTTTGTCAAGATTGCCTTAATTTTTGCGTAGTCCAGAATCACAGTCATCGACTTGCAGAAAGCAGCAGATAGAGGAGAATTAAGGCAAAATTTCATTACAGAAATTTTATCATTAAATTAAGCCATCTAGATTTATTTTAATAAATAAAAAATAAAAACATGGAATTTATTGTTCTAAACGGGAATGAACTAGTGTTATGATAAAAATAAAAAAATACTTATAGTATTCATACCAGCGAACAAAAGTCAATAAAATCGCCATGAACGGACTTCTCTTTAAAAGAATATTTTTTCTTTGTAAAAGAATTGTGATGACACAGAAATGGTGACCCCCCACAAATTGGTTCCTGGCTTCGAGCACAAAACATTCTATTTTTATGCTTGTTGGTTCCTGGTTCGAAGCCATCTGGTTAAAGTGAATCCAAAATACCTTCGTTGGGGGGAGGGTAACTAATTTCTTTGACTGACCACTGATTTATTTTTAGGTATCCAAAACTTGCATTTTTGAGCTTTCTTGTGGCATTGGAGAGCATATTGGTCAAAGCTGCAGTCCCCCTCCCCGAAATTGGCCACCATATCAAGTAAATATGTTACATAGGGAACTCCCTTTCCCTCTAAAAGCAGGATTGGACCAGCCCCCTCCCCGAAAAAAAATTCTGGCCACAGTCCTGCTATTGAAAGTCATTGTTCCCTACGCATGCAGTAGCTCATTATTCCAGTGTCCAAAATGCAAAATCAATTCCAGCATTGAACAAAAAGAAAACTTTGATGACATAATTCTGAAAATAAAATTTAAGACCATACATGCGTAACGTGGCAGCTGGAATATCAAATAGAAATGTGAAAATGAAATCGCTCCATTTCCGATGTAAACCTATGTCCAGAAAAAATTTTTAAATTATGATTTTACTCAATAAAACAAACCCGACCTCAATAAAACAAACTCTTTCATATTCAATAAAACAAACCCGCTTTAGAGGTTCAGTCTTCGCTTAGGTAAGTTTTGTTGCTTTTGGATAAATTTATGTTGAAATTTGAGTGTATAATGCTAAATTTAGTAAATTAGGAAGTACATTTTATTGTTAAAATCCAATTTCTTACTTAATGCTTACTGTTCATAATGCATTTTTACACCCAAATCGCGACGTGTGGCGATAAAAATTTGAAAATGCAGCTAGGGACTCTAATGTATTGCAGCTCTGACTGATGACTAAGCCTCTATTATATTAAGTAGGCCACGAAAATAGAAAGGTAGTTCCGAAAACCAATAGAGGGCCATCATAGAGAACGTAACAATGAACTACACAGTTTGCCGAATGATTACAAAGCAGGCTCATTATGATGGCCATCATTGTCTGCTACCAACTAAGCTATAAGCGTAAAATAGCATGTTCAGCGGTTGAAATTAGTGCATGCCTTGTAATGTCACGCACATGAAAAAATTTTCGCAAAGCTTCAGTAACAGATTGACCATTTTGGTAAAACAATTTTACCAGAAAAGCACGTTCTGGAAGAGTCAAGGTCATATTTGTTGGTTGGATTTGGTTTGTTTGGTATTAACATCCTTTTCAACTACTATGGTCATTTCAGGACGGCGTTATAGGGGCCGCAAATTTTGCCTCGCAAGGGTTCTTTAACGTGCAGCCGGCAAACGACTACACGGGACCAACGGCTTTACTTCCTTTCCGAAGGAAGTGCGTGATCTCAGGATTTTCCCCTTGAAAATATCCTCGTCGTCCTCGGCCGGGGTCGAACCCGCGTACTCGGTCATATTTGTTGAAATGCTAAACAGTTATGACTTTGATTCTGCATTAGCAGCTTTACATAACCAAAATTAGCATTTGCTAGTATTTCATTTTGAAATGCGCCCACTAGTAATGGTTTTGGGAACTAACTTTTTTTTTTGCTTGGAAAAAAAATCCCATCATGTAATTAAGGCATTCCCAAAATTTCATGATTTTCTGATGAATGGTGTTTGCTGTAACGAGCTACGAAATGTTAACTGTAATTTGAGACACCCTGTAAGCTTACTTTGGAAAATAGAATGTTTTGAAATTGAATGAATCATTTATAGTAACTCTGTAAATTAACGATGTAAATCCTGGAAGAAATGAAGTAAGGTTCCGACATTAAATAACAAATCTAATAAATCTATATTAATAAAAGTCCGTGTGTGTATGTTTGTCTGTCTGTGTGTGTAATCGCGATAATCTCTACAACCGCGAAACCAACGAGCGTCAAAGTTTTCATGATGCTTTAACATAGTCCGGGAAAGGTTTTTCGCTACTTTTCCATGGATTTCCGCGGGGTGCACGGGTATTATCAAGACCACCTCTACTCAAAGCCTGAGCGCATGTCAAGGTGTCGTTAATCATATTTCTACCAACAATAAGCCAGAAATTGTCCTTACCGCCGGTGATGTAACAATGTATGATTTTTCCGTGAGCAGGCTTTGGTGGTATTGGTATCATGAGTGAAAAACCATCCGTTTATCATAACATAGTCTGGGAAAGGTTTTTCGTTACTTTTCCATGGATTTCCGCGGGATTCCCGTTTTTCATGCAACAATGTATATTTAAATTTATAAATTCAACAACAATATTACCTACAACAATATTATAAGCCAACAATAACAGCCAACAATACACTCTTACACTGAATATTATTTAAATCATGGCGTAGAATACAATGTTTCGAAAGCTCCATTGTTAAAAAATAGTTAATGACGAAAAAGCTCGATGGAGGCGCATTGAGTACTAACTCAAAATAGGTGCTCCCTTCTTCCGTTACTTAATAGCACCAAGTTTCCTTTGATGGCATCATGTACTTCCTAATAAAAGGAGTTCCTATGGATAGTCCTATTTGCTTTTATCATATATGTACAATATTGGATGAAATTTGAAAATACAGGGCAAGTCAAAATGATGGACCCTATTTCACAAGTTTACTCTGTGAAATCTAAGGAACATATGGTATTGTGAGACATGTGCTACGAAAGTTAAACGTTCACATTTTACTTTAAACACATCACATCACATCATTTCATATCACGACACATCACATCACAGGTGTTCTATGTGAGCGTCTTACGTAACCCGACACATATCAAGCCGATGGTCTATCCCTTGGCAACCTTTCGTAGCATGTCGCGGTCAATATCAGCAATATCTGCAGTGATGCGGACACGCAGGTCATCCAACGTTGTTGGCAATGGTCACGCCCGCCGCCAGAAATGTTTGGGCCCCTGACAACTGGGTACGTGTGGGCCCCTCTGGGCTCTGCCTCGTGTCTGATGCGTGGCTGACGAGGCCCCCCTTCCGTTGGGGCCCCGGACTAGAGTCCCGTTTGTCCCCCCCTGGCGGCGGCCCTGCAATGGTGGTACGTCACATGATCCTTTACAAACCCCCACATGAAAAAATCATATGGGGTCAAGCACACAGAAAGATCTCTGTTCTCCAGTTAACGCCATTTTCTTTAACCGCTCGCTGCTGCCCCTTTATGGTAGAAAGTGAAAACACTGCATGGAAACTAAACTGTGAAAGGTAACCTTTCGAAGCACATCTCTCACATTAGGATACGTTCATTAAACATCACAGAATAAACACAGAATAAGGAAACCAGAAGCGACACTCCCTTCATTTACTGAGGCACACATGTGCGAGTGCACCCTAGCGGCCGGGCTTAACATTAAATAGCAGACGATAGGATCATAGTGTTTCTCTACAGAATGATTCAAAACTGAACGTACAAACTTTCAGAGGTAGTAAGGGTGATTTTAAGCAAAAAAGTTCATATGGATATGGGTCCAAATTTGAACGCTAACTGAGATAGGAACAGAAATAAAAATGCCGCCACCAAAATCAACAATGTATTAACTCAGGTTATATAAGATCTAAGATGGTGAAATTTGGGGAAATAATAGGGTACATAAAACTGTGTATACTGTTAAAATATGATCGAATTCCAACGAGTAGTTTCCGAGTTACGCAATCAAAATCGTAACACGTGGTGGTTAGTACTCGCACTAGTTGTTACCCGCGGCTTCGCCCGCCCGCGCCATCTGTTGAGGGGAATTACAAAGCAAAAGCAGATAATTTTAAATGAAAACCCCAGAAAGTGGGGAAGGGGGAGGTCATAAGGGGCTGATTTTTGGCGATAGAGCAGGTGCTTAATTGATAAGCCTGCCCTGAAAATTTCAAGTCGCTAGCTCAAAGCTTATCTGGGGCGACACATTCCAACAAGATAATGCACGAATCACTCAACAATTCCAGCGGGTTCCAAGCCTTCATTAGTCTGCGCGTTCACCGGATTTTTAGTTATCGGTCTTGGGAATTACGGTACGGGCTGGCATTGCATTCCTTACCCTAGGAGGAGATAGAATTAGAGATAAATAAATAAATACACGCAAGAGTTTTAGTATATAAGATGTGAGCACGTGTTACGATTTTGAATGCGTAACTCGGAAACTCCTTCTTGGATTTCGAGCAAATTTTAACGGTATACACAGTTTTAGGAATCCTACTATTCCTCCAGATTTCATTTCTTAAGTGTTATATAAGTCCAGTCGAAAATGATATTCTTTAGAGAGTCACCAAGGAATTCAGTTCAAGGCTCTACACACTGATTGAAAACCTTCTGCATTAAATTTCAAGATGTTTGTTATTGCATAAATATGATAACAAGAATCATATTATGTCGTAGTAGACAAAAACTTTTTAACATTTTTTACGCGCCACCTAGAAGTCACAGAAGTTTGCGTAGGATATTCTTACCAATATCTCTTGGCAATATTTCTTATATTTATGAAATCTTCCTTGTTACTCATCAATTTTCTTAAAGTGTACTTCTTTTTGTACCTGCATAGACTTAAAGTTTATGAAAACTTCATTGGTCACGTTTCTTTTTAGCTCTGGCCGTTTCTTATTTTTAGCGCCAGAGCGCTAAGCTGGATGTTGTGTTTTTTGTTTTTTTTTGGTTCAGGCTACGTCACACCTGAGTTCGTCCAATTTGCCCGGAATTTTGCGACCGAGCGTCTGAGCGAGGGACGTAGATGCCACATATTATATGGCTCTCGTTGAAGTAAACGGTGCACGATCTTATGCTTCTCCAAAATTCTGAAAATGAACCGACACGATGGGAAAGGGAAAATATACTGTATTTTTATTTCAAAATAGCAGTAGTTGAGAAGTAGAAATACAAGACGAGACCGGAAAGTTCCGTGAATGACTCGGAAAAACAAATAGGAACAGGTATTTCAGAGATGATACTTTACCTTCAAAGTAAGCCCCATGGCCACAGATTAAGGATAAACATAGATGTGCCAAGCCAATGTTAAAAAATGTTGCGCCAAAACCTAGCGGTGTATGCGGTAAATATGCCAAATGTATAGGCATTGGCATATCTGTGGTTTACCGCATGCACCGCTAGGTTAAGGCGCAACATTTTTTACAATGGCTTGACATATCTGTGTTTATCAAACACTTTTGACATCGTTCGTAGAACTGATGCATGGCGTGTGAAAAATCTTCTGAGCTGAGACCTCAATTTGAAGTTTCCGCGCAGACATCACGTGTCCGGCATCATGTACGCATTCCAGCTTCCCAGGTAAGAAGAAATGCGGCCGATATCATTATAATTAGAGCAGTCATTGCACTCTCACATGCAGGTTCTTAGCGCGACAGTAACTCTTGTTCCTCTTCCATTGTTCCCGCATTTTTGCTGGACAACAATATTCCCATGTTATTTTGCAATTGTTGTACATATATCATTATTTTAATAAAATCATTTTATCTATATCATTGGTTCCCAAACATTTTCGATTCGCGAACCCCTTTAACAAAGATCTGAATTGCGCGAACCAATGACTTATGCATACATACAAGCATACAATAATAGGAATTCGCCATTTCGGAGAAGTTTTGGCGGACCCTTGGAGGGGATGGGGATTCGCGAACCTCAGTTTGGGAAACGCTGATCTACATGTAAATTAATGTAAATAGCCGAGAGCCAACTTTCAATGATGACACATTTATAAATTAATCAAAATTTGTTTTAAAAAAAAGAAACAGGAAATCCATCCCTTAAGTGTCAAACTAATAAATTGCCAACTGTTTCCCAAATCCATAGATTTTTTGTTTTATTTTTCACTACGCGCCTGATTATTACGTACAACAGGAATGAAGCTCGTGCGCGTCTCCGCAGAACTGGATTGTTGATGGCGCACGAATCCAACAATGTGATTCCTGTTTCGAAAGCAGCACGAAATTGTTTCCGATCATTCCAGTAAGGGCTGCCATCAAAGACGCCCTCCAGCACTCTAACCCGTGCGATGGTCCGGTTTTTCCTCTAAGACCGATGGCCATTGCTCTCTTTTAATTTGGCCACAAAATTGGTTTCAAGGGTTAGCGCCGATGTTCGGGGATCCTATCAACACTCAACTGAGAAAACATAAGAGCCTAGCTAATATTAGTATTCCCCATCAAGATCGCGTCGTTAGGCTTATATACTCGTCATCGTCAAATTTTTTCGGCGTGACCCTAGAACACCTGAAAAAATCATTCCAAGAATCTGCGAGCCTTTAACGGCTCCGCTTTCCTATTTTCTTTTTTCGTTTCTTTTGGCTTTCTTTAGTGTGATCATTCTGATAGCCAATTTAGCAGGTAGTCTGTGAATTCAAGATTTCGCCATGGCCAGTCAAGAGTGTACCAAGGCGCAGAACAACAATGTTAAGGCGGTAAGAGATGAATTTGTTATCTTAAGTTTACTTGAATTACTATAATAACTTTAAACTCGCTAAAATCTATTTAATTTCAATGATTAAAGCTAATGAAAAGTCTTAATCAATTACTCTATGAAGGAGATTAATTTCAAAGACGACTTAGGTCATTGTTAACTGATTCCTTCAACGACTCAAATTTTCTCGACTTATAGATTTTTAAGCCTGAAAATTTCATCTCTGGTTTATAATCCATTCAATCAGGCACTATGTCTTCCTAGAACGGTGTATGGTTGTCTGTCGCTGCTGCAAACGGTGTAAGGAAATTTAAAATAATATGAATACAGAAGTCCCTGAATACACGAGCATCCTTAAAGATCAGGCGACGCGAATAATGACATCATCTTTACTCGTCTGATCTAGCTAATTGCGACTTCTTCGTTTTCTTCATAAAGATGGGACAGACATTTGACACTGTGTAGGATCCAAGCAACTGCTGAAGATCTCGCATAAATGGTCACAGTCTGTCAACTTCCAAAGAAACTATCAGGACGTTTAAAAAGTATCAGCCTCGGTGGCTCAGTGGTTGCGTGATCCCCCGATGCCCGAGGACGTGGGTTCGACCCCGGCCGAGGATAAGGGTTTTTTCAGGGGGAAAATCCTGAGATCACGCACTTTCTTCGGAAGGGAAGTAAAGCCGTTGATCCCGTGTAGTCGTTTGCCGGCTGCACGTTAAAGAATCCTTGCGAGGCAAAATTTGCGGCCCCTATAACGCAGTCCTGAAATGACCATGGCAGTTTAAAAGGACGTCAATACCAAACAAACCAAACCAAACCGTTTAAAAAGTTCTTGCGTATTTGTGCACACTTATCTTTGAAAATGGATAGCACCTAAATCCATTAACAGAAATGGTTCTGGGCTACAGTATTTGCATCCTCCAACATATTCCTTTGGTTCTGTGGTTAAAACCCTCACCGGTGAGAGAATGGTGACATAGTTTCTCACTGGGCTAACAATCTTTTCAGGACGGTTAGACTAACCGGTTAGACATAGCAGCACTAACTGGCGTTTTTGACCGCGTTAAAATGACGTCAGTTTTCTCACCGGGATTTCTGACCGACCGAACGCTAACTCTTCTCACCGGTGAGAGTTTTTTCCTCGCCCTTTGAGAAGACACATTATGTCATCGTAGTAAACAGCGGTAAATGAGTGTACAATGTTGACGGCTGAAGTCAAAATCCGAACAGCATTGCTTTTTGAATTCAAACTGGGTCCTAGTACAACTGAGTCATGCTAAAAAATGTCAAATGTATAGAGCTTATGCATGAGGTATACAAAATGGCGGCAGCAGCTTCAGCTCCGACTTTGATTGGCGGCGGCAGCTGAAGCTGAAGCCACCATTTTGTATACCAGCTTTCCCACTGTGATTGATTGCTGCGGAACGACGTCACTCTCATGAATAAGCTCTATAACAGGATGCCTTATCAAGAAGAAAAGCTCAGTTTTGGCTGGATGGAGATTAATCCCTCGATTAATAATCCCCGCTCTGAACGACCGCGTGCTGTTGATGAAGCGCTGAATGCACCCAGTGAAGCCAAAGATGTCGTGAAATAGCTAGACAACGTAGCGACAAAGGGAACTGGGAAAAGTA